>CM029371.1:18435126-18504186 GCA_017165825.1 Hepsetus odoe
TGTTTTTGTTTTTTTTTTTAGGATTTTAAGTTTTATTTTAGCAATGAGTTTCATGTAAATCACCACTTTATTAGTTCCTGCTTACCACCATCACTACCATACAAAACAGCCACGTCCTTACTCTTTAGATACACAACTCACTTTCGCAGAATAGAGGCAGGACCGTGATCAAAAAAGACACTGAATACTTTGTTCAAACATAAGATAAACTGTGATATTTTTGTGTAAATATATATTATTTTTGCAATTTTAAGAAGAAACGTATAATATATTCATGTGCACCTTTACCAATTTTAAATAAAACCTTAACCCAAAAAATGTGTACATTTCTTTTGGGGAAAGCATTGAACTGGCTGAAAGTTGAATGGCGGTGTGACCGTTTCTCTACCACTAGATGTCACCACATCCTGCTGAAACAACTTAGCAGAACCCGCTGAGCTGGATTGAGACTGACAGCTATAGCTAGCATTTCTCTCCTGTACAATAATACACCATTGTATGTATAATTTGGTTCCAACGATGATAAAGCCCAAAAATACTTCAATGATTCATCAGCACTTCTTCACGCAGCACTGTAGCTCTGATTTAATGGCTTTTTAATGACATCTATGCTGGGGTTTCAGGGTCCTGGAAGAGTTGCTCATTCGCCTTTCCTAATCAGGTAATTAAAAATCTGTTTCCAGATTGGCAAGGAACCCCAGCTACATCATTCTTTAACCAGAGGTTTGATGTTGGGCTAGAATCTTGTCTATTAAGTCTAAATTGGACAGGGTTTGAGCATACAATTCTATTAATTACTCATAATTCCATTAAATAAGTTGCATTGTGTAATTACAAATCATTTTTAATGAAGTATTTGCCGTTAATATATTTTTAACAGAGCACACGAACATATGGTATCTCGGCTAAGCCCAGCTGTACTCACTCATCATATGTTGCTGTAGAAGCCACGATTGTAGTCTCTTGTTCAAACGCAGCTTTATTGATGCACATAGTACTAAAAAGATGTAACAAATCTAAAAGCTTGGTTTATTTACAATCACAAGGGTTTCTTTTTTTCTTTGTTTTCGGTAGCTTTTAGCGAGTTAATTTAATTGACCTTGGATTTGAGTGAAGAGGTTTATATCATGGAAAGCAGCAATGGGGCGACATTCAGGCGAGCTGAGCTTATGCCACGCATGAGTTGCACTCTAATATTAAAACAAACAGGTTGGGGATCTGAGTTCCTGGTTTAACATCTTCACCAGAGTATAAAATTCTTTGAGTAAATGGAACATACACAATTATGTACTGTGCTTACATGTTTGAGATGATTCTTCAAACCTGTCATGCCTCTTACCATAAACTTTGCTCTTAGCATTTTTAAAAACATCTCATCCTGTAAAGCACACCTAGACATGTGATGATTCCTCAGGCATCAGCAGCAAGATGTGGATGTGGATATAATAACAACATATATATATATATATATATATATATATATATATAATAAATGTCATGTGTGTATATATATATTAGTATAAAATAAGAAAAAATATACTTACTTATTTACTCTTTTTAGTTCAAAATAAAAAATAAACACTATAAACTATAAAGCATCTCAATTTTAATATATCTTAAAGCATTAACTCAATCTGTATACACAGTTATAAACTGATTTCATTTTTTCAGTTTCATTTTTAAGTTTAACAGCATATAAGAGGTGCATCTTTTCATTTACTCAAGAAGGCAAAAGAAATGTCCAGAAACATTAGTTTAATTAGCTTAACTACATGATGGCAGCTGTTAAATGCTAAAAGGTTCTTAAGTATAAGTGTCTCGACCACTAGAGGACACTGAATACAAGTTAAGAAAAGATATCCTTAATAGATTGAAAGTTGTTCATTGATCACATACACAGTAACACATAGTTACATATTCACATATTTAAATATCGCGCAGTTAAATGCAACATACTCTTTCTGAAAGTTTTGCGTGTTTTGAATAATACAAAAGTATGTAATTAAGCAGACATTAAACTAAATCTAAATTCAAAAAATATATTAATAGGACCAGACATTGAAACTGAATTTCTTGTATTTAGAGACATATACTGTGACTTGTAATTAGGATGCCATTTGTCTCATTTGACTCATCCAAACACACAGACAGTAAGCACTCACACTAGGAGTAAGAGGGCAGTGGGAGGAGTGTTGGGGACGGTCCCTTGCTGAAGGGTACCTCAGCGTGGCAGCATTCCTCTGGGACTCGAACCCATGATCTCCACGATCATGTGCCTAAGTCATATCACTAGACCATCACTGCAAATGTGATAACTGTACAATCTATATATTGCATTCATCTATCTCTGAAAATTTAGAATACCATATAAGAATAAGAGACACACCATTGGTTGAGTAATAGTCAGGTAGAATATACATGAGATTAACAGTTATTATGTGGGGCATGTCTTAAGAGAGTCACGTATAAACTCCTGAAACATTTTCTGATTTAAGAGCAAAGCAGTCACTTTAAACGATGTATGTCATTGTGAAACACAGCACAGCACAGTGAACCACAACAAAATGCATCCTCTGCATTTGCCAGTACACACTGTGCAGCAGGCAGCCATATCCAGCACCCTGGGAACTGTAGAGTGGTGATGTGCTTTTATCAAGGTCGCTGGTTTATTGCCTACTAGTCTGAGGATGTAGACCCCACAGCTAATCTTGGCTAATCTAAACACGTTTCAATGAACTGTAAGAGCTTATTATGAATTATGAACTAATAGAAGCTTCTGCCACTTCTTTTTTATTGTGTGTGTGTGTGTGTGTGTGTGTGTACATTTGCATATATGCAAGAGATTTGTTAACACCTGTACCTGATGGCCAAGGCCTGTTGCACCTCTGCAGGGATTGCGAGTCAGTCTGCTTGGCCTGGAGCCAGCTGCTTCAAACACACACACACACACACACACACACACACACACACACACACAAATCCATATAGTTATATTCATACACATAATTCACAGACTCCAAAGGCACCACCCATGTAAGGTCAACATCGCTTTGCACCTGCAGGCTTTCAAAAGCTCTATGGGTAATAGAAAGATGTGGGAACTTTCAAGGCTTTGTAGATTTTTAGGATGGACTTTTGATGACCCTGTACCTCATATTAGAGGCAGTTTTCTTTGTAAGTGAAAAAAACTACTAATAATCTCTTTATGAATTCATGTGACCCTCTCAAGTCCTATTTGGATGGTGGACTGGCCTCCCAATAAAAATAATTCTTAGTAATTTTTGGAGCAATATATAGAACACTTCAGAAAGGAGTAAAAATATAAGGTACTCCACTATCAATCTGAAACCTAAATACATAACATCTACAGGATGCCTATAGTATTTAAGTAGACAACATGCACTGCAACGTAATACTTTATCCAGGCTACACAAGTCAATATGTGTTTGAGTGTTCCAGCTTTTTTTAGTTTAACACTGGAGCTACAAGGCAGAAAGTAACACTTAAGTCATTGTTCACTACAACCTTTTACACACAGTAAACACTTCCTTAAAAAACATCTCTCAATGCACTCAAGCCACATGCTCTTCATTAGGGAGGAACAGACTTGTGCGTATGGTTCGAACGTGATATAAAACCAGCCAAGTTTCAGTGTTAACTGCAGAAGCATTTGGAGTTTTTCAAAAAATATTTCAGCTGATCGGTTTTTGTATCAGTGATCCAGAGCTGAGTGATTTGGGTGCTGCAAGTTTAAATCCTCCATAGGATTCTGCCTCAATTCGTTTGGTTTATGTAATGTAAAGAAGCCACATACCCTGGGAGGACTTTTACTTTATGGACATAAAGTACCCAGTTCTCCAGAGAAGTGTCTCTAACCCTTTGCTGTGAAGGATTGTTCATTTCTATGTCAGTATGCCATACTGACCCTGTTTACTGATCACTTAATACATTTTTAGTATAAAGTTATATGGATAAAGCCAAGCCTCAAATAAATGAAAGTGAAAATGACTATTCTCGTCATTTTCTATTCTTGACTGCGTTTCATCCACTCACACATGTGCAGCAAGGGGCAGCTGGGGAACAGTTACAGGGATGGTACCTTGCTCAAGGGTACCTCATGGCAACCTACTGGTGAGGAGTTGAACCCACAATCTTCCAATCCAGGGGGCCAGCTCCCTACCCACTAGGCCACCACTGCCAAAATGATATTTTAAACAAAATAATAACAGATATAATTCAGATCAGAATCTGAGACGCATTGGAGCCACATATAGGAATGAAAATGCAGAAGATGCGTTAACAACCAAGACCCCTCCGAATCTGGGATGGGGCCTGGACTACCCCTACTTTAGGAGCAGTGGCCTAGTGGTTGGGAGTTGGCCCCAGGATCAGAAGGTCGTGGATTCAAATCCCAGACCAATAGGTTTGCCCTGAGGGTAACTTGAGCAAATGTACCTTCCCCATCAATGCTAACCGGGTGCTTACAATAGATGCTCCCTGCTAAACAGATGTGTATGGGTGAAGTAGTTTGGTGAAAATGAGAGGTTGAAAAAGGTTGAATTTCATTGTGTGCTGTGTTGTGCTGCATTTCACAATGGCTAAAATAATCTCTTTCTAAGTTGGGCCATAACGTAGAATGCATCTTGGAGAGTTGGATACATTTACACTGCTATAATATGCATCTCAGACCTCCTCATGAAGCGGTAATCATTTGTTTCATTCATTGCTCTCTCAAATGCTTATCCTGAAACTTAAGGGTTATAGATTGAATTGCAGGAGCTTATCCAGCGAAAAAGCAGAGAAACACCATTTCCACTGAGTACATCACAGGCAATTTAGCATCTCATCTGTCACATACCGTCTTTGATTCTGGGAGAGAAAACTGGAGAACTGGAGGAAAAACATCTAAACCTGAGGAAACCACACAAACCCCAAACAGAAAGAACCCGGGCCCCCTGGAGATCGAACCCAAGACCTTCTCACTGTGGTGCTTGTTTAGATTATGATGTGCTTCAAATGTTTCTCTGCATTTTTACAGCTTTCCATTTCCAGATGCACATTTAAATTTTAAATTAGTAAAAATTACAAAGTGTGTAATGTACACCTACAACCAACCCACCAGTCCTTTTTAAAAAAGAATGATGAACCCATTGTAAAACAGTTTGGCTGACTACTGACTGCTTGTCAGTCTCATAGTCCTTCTTGGGAATTTGCATCTGGGATAGATAGAACATGTACATTTGTGAAGATTTTCAAGAGCTTTCCCTTCACTTTTTCAGCAAATGGTCAGTCATTGGAAATACGATGCATATGATACTAAAAGCCCTAAGTCAATAGTCTTAAACATTTCTGTATCCATTCTTAAAACTTTCAAAAATATTAAAGCATCGGATCTTAAATAAAGAGGCCTGAGGCACCAGTGTTCTAAGCTCTTCATAAATTTTTCTGAGACAATGACATTAAAATCTGCTATTAGGTAACACATGACCCTATACACAGTAAACAGTAATAAATAAGTTATAAATAAGTATCATTTGTTTGTTTGTTTATTTATATTTTTAATACTGTTTTACTGTGTGTATCTTTCATATCGTCATGTAAATATATATAAATGTAATATATATGAAATATATATATATATATATATATATATAGCTCTTGTATATGGATGTTCCTCAGTTCTTTATATTTTCTTATTTTTTCTTTACATATGTCTTTTTCTATATTCTTTCTGTCTCCTTGTTAAAAGAGCCCTGTAACACCCAAATTTCCCATTCGTTGGATAATAAAAGATTACTCTGTTCTATTCTCTATTCTGTGTGCATGTTTTGGGTGATTTTTATTTTACAGGTTTAACTGAAAAGATACTGAAAACTCTGTCCCAAGGTTAGGACTAACCCCCAGACCTTTCACTGTCAAGAGGCGCCAGAAACCACGGCAAGTGTTTTCACTTACTCAGGAAGCACATTCCTTTCTGACACCTGACATCCCTGCTGTTTCATATGACTGTGACTGACAGCCGAGAACAGCTAATGTTCTCTCTTTCCTTTTATGTAACCATCAATCCATTGTTCAAGTCTTAAAATTCTTCCTTCAAAACATGACACTCAAACACACACACACACACACACACACACACACACGCACACACACTACTGTTGGCCAGCAAAGGTCAAGGCCATTGGCCCGGAGTCACTTATTTATTTGTTTTTCCTTGGAATTCACATCCACCTCTCTGCGAGGCCTTTTCTTTTGCTTCACCTTTGTGTTGTTCTGACCTTTATGGCTCGGAATTTTCCAGATGCTTCAGACATGGGCACTTCGGCGGCCCTGGCAAAAGTGGTAAGGACATGCCAGTGTGTGCAAACATAAAACACACCTAAACATACGCATAAAGACCTCTGGACCAACATTCCACTGGGGTAAAGTCTGACCTAGCATTAGGACACAATAGGCATTGTGTGGCCTGCACCGATCCACACACGTTATCTGACGGAAACTACAATAGAGAGAGAGAGAGAGAGAGAGAGAGAGAGAGAGAGAGAGAGAGAGAGAGAGAGATGAGGAAAGACTTATACAGAGAGTCCCACAGATAGGAACAATCAGAGAAGGAGAAAGTGAAAGAAAGAGTAAGAAACAATGACAAAAATGAGCGAGAGAGAGAAACGAGAGACTTCATGGAACTGTAGCTTCATACAGAAATGACAAATATGTTAAACCTGTGCACAAAATGAAACAGGAACCCAGCTTTGCAGAATTATTTCAGTTACATGTGACTGACACAGAGTTTTATAACAGTCAGCCTTGTGTCTCACACATTTAGCAAGAGTGAGAATGACCTTATATATGAGGGGGAACGCAGGCAGTGCTGAACACTCACAGCACAACATGTCCTACAGAACACAATCCTTATTCAAAAATCGATCTAAATCTATCTTAGACTGCGGGTCCCCAACCTATATGTATAGTATTGGGACAACAAGGCCAAATCATTTGCTTTTGTTATGCTCTGGTTTAAGATTAAAACATGAAAGATGAGTATGAGCGAAGAGATTAAATTTTCATCTTTTATTTCCTGGTAATTTGAATCTAGATTTGTTAAATTTGTTACAACGTATTCATACATGAGAGGCTAACAGGTGTTACACAAGTCTGTCCTGTTAGATTTTGAAAGTATAATAACCCCTTGATATCTCTCATATATCAAAGATTTGGATTTCACCTGCGAAGTCTGCATTAGTTGTTAAAAATGGAAAACCAGCCTGAAACCCGCAGAGCTGTCTGTGGAGTCCATGCCATTTTGAAACTGAGGAAGAAGGGAAAATATTTTAGAAGCATTTCACAAACTTAGCAAGCAAGTTCAAAATGCGGAATGTCCTGAAATTATAATGAAAATAATGAAAATGTGAGAGCCTGTAACACCTGGGAGATCATGAACAACCTACACAGGGCCACAAAAACTCTGACAGCAGAAGTATAGATCCTATAAAACCAGATGCAAAACATTCACAGAAAAAATTCACATGCAGAAAAAAATATGAGCCACAAAGCTTCTGGAACAAAGCTTTATGAACTGATGACAGAAAGATTAATCTCTGCCAAAGTGATGCAAAGGCCAAAGAGTGGAGTTAGAAAGGATGTGTTCATGCTCATCTAAGAAGGACAGTGTAGGTTGTGTCAAAGCTTGCATGGTTGCTTCTGGAACAGGTGCAGTAATCTGTAATGATACTCACAATGGTAGCAGCTTAATTAATTATTAGTTAATTATGTGTTATTATTATTATTATTATTATTATTAATAATAGCAATAATAAGATTGTTGTTGTTGTGGTTGTTTTTATTATCAACAACAAAAACAACAACAATAATAAGAATAATTATCAAAATAATACATGCATATAGTGCATTTCACAATTTTTATGTCACAAATAAATAATCTGCCAAAATAAAGGCGAAAGAGAAAAAATCATAAAATGTTTGAAAAATAAACAGAAGAAGAAAAATAATTACAAAATATATTAACCACAGAAAATAAAAAAAAACATATAAAAACACAAACACAAATGCGTAGCTTGAAATACAATCAAATAACAGAAAAAAAATAAAAGTACCCTTTTGCAATGATGAATAAAAATAAATAGATGGAATTGAAAATGAGGGATAGTTATTATTTATTGCAAATAAATAAATACATTCAAGAAGGTACTGATGCAGTGTAAATACAATATTAAGTTTAGAGCTTCTAAAGTTCACTAAAACAAAAGCCTTTTAAAAAACTTACATTAAAATGAATATATTTTAATATTAATATTATTTCAGAAAATAATTAGGAAACCTATGTAACTAAATTATGTCAGTCATACATAAAAATGAATTTTAAGCATTTCAGCATAAACCTACTGATCAAAATGTCTTAAAGATAAAATAAATATCTGTCATCTGTACCCAAACTTGGACTAGGTCAGACTGCAGCCAGTGCTCAGCCCCTCCAACAACTGCGAGTGGGGCCTCAGACAGTCAGGCCTGTGTATGACAGAGCTGTTATCAGTGTCCCCTCTGTGCAGGGAGGAAGGGGACACGCCCTCAGTTATCAGTGCTCAGCTGCAAGGGGACATGACATCATGCAGGGGCACACAGAGTGCCTGCATACACACACAGTTAGGAGAAATTACATCATCCTGTTTTATTTAGAACAGGGCCGGGTGGAAGAACGCCAGTGCCAATCTTCAGCAAGGGTTTGATCAGGTTTGGCGTGTGTGATTATCGTAGAGCAGGAAATGAAGGGAGTGTCCTCTGACACCTACACTCCCCATCAAAAGACTGGGGGCACCTCATGATGATGTAGCAAAGAAAGAAACCTCACTAATTCAATTATTTCAAACCACCCCCAATGATCCACACGCTTTCTCTTGTCATGTCATCCTTACAGACGGCTGCTAATCCTGTGTTATTGGGCAGCTCAACATGCTTGGAGGCGAACACTTGCTGATAATTCTGTCATGCTGACAGGCTTGCGTTAACAGGTGCCTGTGCTGGCTAGCGTGCTGCCATGAGGGAAGAGGAAGGTCACTTCTGCAGGAGAAAAGCCAACTGTGCCATCAGGATTGGCAGTGGCACCACAAACCTCATGTCTTTCCGATGGTAACAGCACAATACAACAGTTGTTCACATCTCATTATTTATTCAAAAATGATGGAATTGCAAACCAAAAATAAAATACTCTGATTTATGGATCGAGAAATGGTTCAAAAGGATAGATACCTTCAAAGGCAACATATGCTTCCGTTTGAATTATTTCAGCCATCAACTTGGCCGCTGCATCTGGGATCCTCACCAAGGTTGCAGGGGGTGCTGGAGCCTATCCCAGCACTAACAGGGGCGAAAGGTGCATCTTGGACAGGTCACTAGTTTATAACATGGTAAACAAACACACTCACACCTGACATACACACACACACACACACACACACACACACACACACATGCACAGACACACATGCACATGCATATGTATATATATATATATATATATATATATATATATATATATATATATATATATATATATACACTCAGTTTTATATATATATGCAACACAACTGAGTTTCCTACTCTTTTTCTTCCTGGCAAATCCATTAATAAAATCCAGGGATCACAACCAGGGATCACACTTTCTTCTATAAGCTCTGAATAAAATATGCAGCGTTCATTATTTTGCTATTTTTTGCCTGTGTGAGCAAATTATGTGTTACCTTTTTCCCATCCACTCCCTCCAGGATTTGCTACGGGCGCTGTATTCAGGCTCTTCCACCTGAAATAATGAGCTATGGTGGAGGGGTATTTGTGTCAGTACTGCTGGCTGGTATCAGTATCAATATACTGGGAAATAAAACAGACTGATTTTAGTTCAGTGTGCCAAACCTCCTGCTCAAGTGTGTTCAATTAGACAGTGCTAAGATGGGGCCATTTGTGAAAGTGTATATGAAGTGAATAGCCTGAGACTGAACTTAACATCCCCTTTTAACATGTTAACAATTATGTCCAGGTAGTTTGCTACCATTGGCTCGTCCATTGTAATTACTAAGGCTTTGTGAAAAAAATTGAATTTACACAATTTTCCCACTTTTTCTCAGCCCAATTTTTGTCCTTTTAGGTTGACGACAGATTGCATTCACTGTTGTTTCTTCATTGTTCATAGCTTCTTTTTTGTCAATTGTTGTTACACTTAATAATTACACTTAATAATGTCTACTTACCTTGTATTTACATTCATTGTTCATTTTGTAGCTCTGCTTCCCTTATAGGATCACTTTGTAGACTGTGATTATCTGCACTGTCTATTTGTATCCTTTCTCCAATGGTCAGAAACCCCGAGATACCACCAGTGAGCAGATGGTGGATCATTCTCAGCACAGTAAAAGCACATACATGGTAGTGTCATGTCAGCAGAAGTGGCAAGAGTACACACATTTCTTTTTAAAGTAGTGTAGATAGCAAAATTGTTTAATAGTCTTTTATACATTTTGTGTATTTGTACTTTAAACTTTGACTAACCATACCACCAAACAAGCTCTGGCTCCTTCATTTAAGGTGACAATCTGACAGTGTTCACAAGTTAACAGACGCAAAATATACGTCAACATGTCCTGTAAAAGCTTCTGCATATGCACTATTAGAAAGCAGGGAATGGTGCTAGCAGACATCAGGTTTCTGCAGAGGAGTTTTGACATTTACAGCCCAAACTAATAAACTAGCTCTAATAGTCACAGGGTGTCACACATAAGCCTGTACTATGTGCAAGTTCCAGTGGTCCCATAGCAGACAGTCAGTTACTACAGATGATAATTTCCCTACAGATTAATACAGAAAATGAACACAGAAGAAACATATTTGCTCAAAGCACACTGAAGCACCTGCCCACTAGAGCGAACGCATCGCAGGTCAAAAGGAACGTATCGAGAGTGTTGACTTTGGTAAATGACCTCATGCAGGAGAAAGAGGTTAGTCTGAAACTAGTGCCAGCAGAGCTCTACATTTATGTAGAAGTTTTATGCATGTCTTAAAACAATAATCCAAAGGCCAAAACTTTCTGATTTGTTAATTCAGTTCCTTCTTATTTTTTTGCAGTGTTTTGAGAAAATACAAAAACACACAAAAGAATGAAGGCTGAACTGAGGTCAGCCAGCTAATCACACACTGTATCTGTGGTGAGTGTCTCTATGTACTTATCATTCCTGTATCTGAGCAGTTTTTCTCTTTCCCCCTCGCTCTGTCTCTCACTCTTTTTTCTGTTTCTCTCTTGCTGCCTCTCAATCGCTCTCTGTGAAGGGTAATTACAAAGAGCCCGGTGACTAAAAATACTGGCTACTGTCGCACAGCAGAAAGAAATCCCGCTATCAGATTACACCCAGCGCTCATTCCTGGCAGCACCCTTGAGGCCTCTGAGAAGTTCTTCGGCTAAAAGAGACGATAAACTTCAGTGTTTTTGCCACATTATGCTGATTTAAACTGATATCCATCAATACACAAACTATGTAGAGTTCTCAAAGAGAAATTCCCCCAGTTCTTCCTTTATTAGGTCAGGAACATGTAAAACGTTCCCAATGCAAATCATAAAACTGTAAAAACTGGTAAAACTCCCATTGAAAAAAAAGGTGATTTGAAAGGGAGGTGTCTGAGATATGAATAAAAAAGGTTTTAACTTTATAAGGAATACAAATATCTGTAAATCATCAATGGGGGACCGTTAAAATCTTAGTGAGCTCTGTTTGGAGACATTACTTTTTTCATAGTTAACAGATCATTGTGAAGAGACTGTACAGCACAGCACAATGAACCACAATACATTGCTTCTCTGCCTTTAAGCATCACACCTAAGCAGAGAAGAGGGCAGCCATGGCCCAGAGAGTTGCTGGGGAAGGTACCTTGCTCAACATTACCTCAGGGTAACCAATTGGTGCGGGACTCCAAAACACAACCTTCTGATCATGGGGCCTAGTGCATCCAGTACATGCCTTGCTCCATCGTCTTGTCTCCCTATCTCCTCTGTTTCATTTCATGTCATTTTCACCTTGTTTTATCTGTTGCGTGGACTGCACTGATGCCAACGGATTGTCTTTTCAACATGTTTTCTGTCTGTTGGGCTGAAACTGGGAAGATGCATGATGAAAAAAATAATGAAGGATTCCCCTAAAATGCGTAAGAACTATGGAAATAAGTCTGGCAATTTTGGGAGCAGAAAGTACAGATATCTGACTTAAAATGTAGGAAGTCAAAGGAAAAAGTTATCAGTGAAATACATAAATAAATAAACTCAATTAAAGTACAGATACCTAATAACTCATCTTATCAAAGTATTTGCACTTTATTATTTCCCAGCTCTGGAAACAAATCTGGAGACAAGTCACGGCCGGAGAGTGCAGGTTGGGGTAAAAAGAGGCCGAGAGAAAAGTCACTGTACCACCACATCCATACATGAGAGACACATTAATAATTCAACTGGATAAAATTGGAGTCTATCTTTACCTGTGCAATCTCTCTCTCTCTCTCTCTCTCTCTCTCTCTCTCTCTCTCTCTCTCTCGGATAAATTTAGTTAGTCTGGTTCTTTTCTTAGGTAAGGTGGGATGAGGTTGGCTCACAAGGAAACTTGAAGGCTGTAAAATAACATCACACAGGTTTTGAACCCTGACATGGTTTAATTTGTCGTCTTTAAACAGTTGAACAGTTGCTATGTGTCCTGTCTGTAGCCTCCAGTTTTTTTGTGGTTTGCGACATGTATAGATTATACATCACTCTTGATCTTTCAGCCACACAGGCAACGTGCTGCTGTTTGCAACAAACACACAAACCACAAAAATGCAGGACACATACTCATTACGAGAGTTCAGCTCATGTGTGTAAGTCTTTACTGACTGGTGGGATATTTGAGCTCACAAACTGCATGCGAATTAATGAATCATACGGAGAGAGAGAGGGAGAATTAGAAAGTTAGAGAAAGATGTGGACAGAGAGAAATAAACAGAGAGAGATGTAGAGGAGAAAAAGAGTGAACGACTGAAATAAATAAGACATGGAGAGGTGGAGAAAGAGGGAATAATAACATAAGGGGAACATAAAAAGAAATAAAAAGGGGAAAACAAGCAGTGGTTGAAAAATAAGAGAAGGAGCGAACAAAAGGAAAGAGAAATAGAAGCAGTAAGTTGAAAAGGAAGAGGAGAAATGGAGAATGAAAGCAGGGATATGGAGCAATAGAGGAAAATGAAAGAGAGATGAAAAAGAGTAATAAAGAGGGGCAGTGGTGGCCTAGTGATTAGGGAGTTGCCCCTGCATCAGAAGATTGTGGGTTCAATTCCCTTAGGTAGGTTGCCCTGAGGTACACTTGAGCAAGGTACTGTCTCCGTCACTGCTCCCCAGGTGCTTTCAATAGCTGCCCACTGCTGCTCAGTGTTTGTGTGCATGGGTAAAATGCAGAGGTCCAATTCTGTTGTGGTTCACGTGTGCTGTGCTGTGACCTCACAATGGCAAGGATTGTCACTTTCACTTTTTTTTCACTTTCAGAAAGACACAGACAATGAGGAAAAAGCAGAGAGAAAAAGAGAGGAGAGGAGAGAAAGAGAAAAAGGGACAATTAGACAGAAACCTTGAGAAATACACAGATACAGAGAGACGAGAGAAAGAATGGGTAGAGGCAAACACAATGTGTCTTCTGTAACTAACAACAAACAAACGAACAAACAAACAAACAATCACACCAAACCAAACCAACCAAACCAAACCAAACCAACATGGACTTTAATAGCGAGGGGAAACTCAGAGCAACTAAAAAGGCTCACATTTTAGGATCTCTATTTGTTCTTTCATCCAGAAGAGTAAACACAATCCACAAGGGGCATGATGTGTGTGTGTGTGTGTGTGTGTGTGCGTGTGTGTGTGTGTGTGTCTGTGCACACAGATAGAGGAACTGCTCGGGGCACCCATGGGTGCTACACTGTGCCCTGCTGTGTGCTTGTACTGTCACTCCCGGTCTAAAATAGGAGAGGGGTGGGAGGGCAGATGGAGAAGTCAGAAGAGGTCATGTTGCACACACTCTGCTCACACTGTTGCTGTCTTCCTACACACTGCCGTCCAGACAGCCCATGGCTCCAAAAACAGGAACAAAAATATCCCTGAATGTGTGTGTGAGTGTGTGTGTGTGTGTGTGCGTGTCTGTGTGTGTGTGTATGCGTGTTCATAGAAACCTATAATATTCCTTCAGAATCCCATCAGCATTTATATTGATATTAGCAAACATAATCATGTTTTATTTATTCTATAAATGCACATATATCTTAAGATCTTTCAAGTATTTTGTAATTGCCAAGTTGTTGAATGATAAATTATAGACTGCAGTTATTTTTTGTTATATATTCAAAGTCGTTTTCCTGAAATTTCTATGAACTGATTAGCAATTGTAAAACTCCTTGTGTACTGTTTATTATTTGTATTGTACTCCCTACATCCTAACCAGGTCGGTGCATCCCCCCGGTATTGAACTTTTTAGACGGTCCCTAAGCTTTCCAGCAGTCTTTTTGCTGTTTATTTATACTTCATGACCATGAAGAGCCAACTAAAGCTGTGAAACACTCTTTTCTTTTCACTTTATAGTCTGAGCACAAAAAAGATATTGCTGTCCAAACCAGAAAACATGGAACTTGGGAGAGAGTAAGTCTATGCAGCTAGTGAATAAAAATTTTTGAATAAAAAATAAAAAAAGTCTTGCCAGCAGTAATGCTAATATCAGTAAATAGATAATGATTTCAGCATCACTATCTGTTCATGCATATCAGAGTGAATGTTTAACCTTCAGATCTTTCTCAACAGCCTCCAACCTTTGAACTTATTTTGTCTTAATTGATGGTAAATCAGAACTGTAATGAAAAAAAAAGTATTTCTGCCTCTTTTTTCATGTTCACCCCTTAGAGGTCATCCTCACCCTGCAGCTTTCTCAGCACCTTCCTCAAAACTGCTTCATGGACACAGGCACAGGCACTGCAGCACACTGTTCCTGCTCTTGGTACGTGTGTTCACTTCTCCTAGTGTTTGGATGCTTATTGTTCACATGTCTTGAATAGGAATTTCTATTCACTCTGGTTATATGGAGTGAAAAGTGAACACAGCACATCTCCCAGTGTACTCTCACAGTGTAACCTGGGATTTGAACCCACAACCTTCAGTTTCTGGGACCTAGTCCCCAACCACTAAGCCACCATTGCCCTCGATGACATACTAAATTGAAATCTTTACTTTCAACTTACGGGGAGTTAATTAGACACCGCTGGAACCTTCGCTAGAAATGACTTTATGTTCAGAATGGTCAAAAATAAAGGTTTTTGGTAAGAAGCATTCAAGGTGAGATCTAGAACCCTAATGGAAGCTGAGAAATCCTGTACTGAGGACTGATTTTAGAAATTTCACTCTCTGTTTTCCAGTTTGCCTGTAGCTTATGAGAGGGAGAACCACCAGGACCAGTTCTGTAGGCCTGAAATATATATTTTTTAAAGACAAAATATCTTTAAGTTCAATTTTATCAATAGAATCATACATTTAAAACAGAATAAATTGGGAATGCACAGCACTGCAATTCAATTCTGATAAAATATATTTAAATTGTTTTTTCTGCTTAGAAATGCTTCTTGGTCACCTGGGTTACTCAGTTTATAACCTGGCTTTGTTTAATGTCATTTATAACTATAGGGCATTTGCTCTTCCAGGTCTTGATTAATAGGTCTTGTTCTAGATTAAAAATGAGACACAGTTATTTCAAGACTACACTGGAAACCACAATGGAAAAGGCCTGAACAATGGCCCATCTATTGTCCTCCCAAAAAAGGATTCTTTCTTTAGCAAAACCTTTGATAGTCATTCCAGAAATCCCATTCCACATAAATCACTTGCCTTTGTCAAAGTTACATTTAATGTGCTGTATTCATTTCTTATTATATTGTTGGTGTGTGGAAAAGCACAGTGCTTTTTATTAGTCAGTTTGTCGTGTTACTAAGCCAAAGATGGCATAGTAACAAATTCAGTGTCACTGCTGGATTTAAAGGGCCTGTTTTTGACTTCTTTGTTGAATTTTGTTTATTTATTTTTATGTTTCTGTTGTCTAATGTTGAAAATATATCAATTGGAAATGGCCATTTCAGCCTTTCTATATCCTTTAGAATTGAGCAGGATGTGTTTAAGATCATATGTAAATGCACTCTGATCTGATTGGCTGCCCTCTAATGTGCATCATTCAATAACAGCCATCATTGTGGGTGGTTTGAGCTGAAGTGCTGAAGGCTGGAGAGGTGGAAATGTGGAAATTCATAGGATTTTGTGACATCACAAAAACAGTGATGAAGACAAAACTGCTAAACTTGGGTATATGGATTAGATGTACTGTGGGGTTAATGGTATGTTTAAATGATAAGTTTAAATTTTATCCTTTCAAAAACAAATACATTTTGATTTACAACAAATTAGTATACCTTTGTAGCATATTTTTTAAGCAAAATAATGTTTTTTTTACAGTTTTACATTTGGTTAAATTATATTTCTATAAACCTGACAACTAGGACACATTTGTGGGGAGGTAAGTTTAAAGGGCAATAAATTGAGAGGCACAAACAGCATATAAAGAGCAACAACAGGAAAACAGAGAGTGCTTCTTTCACTCCATATCAGCGGAACATCCTCCATAACCGCCGCCAAGCACTAAATCCTCCCGACAAAATCGTTCCATTTTCCCAAGCCATTCTGGGGCTTGTGGGCTGAAAATGAGTGCCTCGTCTTCTAAACTAAAAACAGTGTTTAATCTCTGATCTGTGTCAGGGCTCTTAGCCACACGGCCGCGGCAGGAATAACTCCAGACCACTCAAAAACACTTCTAAATGAAAAAGTGTTAGAAGTGAAAGATGTGTGCTTTTCTGTGTTTATGAGCTATGGAAATACACAGGTTTGAAAACGACAAACAGGAAATGGGTGTTACTGGAGTCACCACAGAACTCAGGAATACTTCTCTACTTCCATGAGAATCCCAACATTGCAAAGAAAATGGCCCACTGACCTGACATCAGCTATGGTGGGTATCTCTGCTGACGCATGCAGCATCTTAAAATGTACATTTCCGACCATCATACAATATAAAGCATGAAGCTGGCTTTAGATCATAGCTCATAAACTGAGCACAAAAAGTCTGGGCTGGGTTTCTGGAAAAATACAGCCTCTCAAAGTTGACCTTGGGCAAAACTTCCCTGTTTTATTCTCAACAATAGAAAAAAATGCTTGCAAGTCATTCAGCTTTGTGTTCACCGCAGTGTCTTCTTTGGTATGAAGTGTAGCCTTTTCCTAAATAATGATGTGTCCTTTACTACACTTCAGCTAAAATAAAAGTTTTCTGCATAATTGGGTGTAAACCAAGTTAAACCAAGTTATTCAAAGTGGATTCAGACACAGTGGTAGGGATAGGATCCAGATTTCTGGAGAATTCAGTCCTTCTAAAAGTTACATCAAATAATGTTATAACAAGAAATTGGATCAGATGAATTGCAATTATTTGTTAAGTCCATCTTTGCCATGAAAACGTATTCCCCCCCCCCAAAAAAAACATTTCCACTGCATTTCAGCCACAGGAAGTATTGCTGACATCACTTCAGTGATCCTCTCGTTAACACAGGTGAGAATGAAAGTGACAACCCCTGTCATTGCGAGGTCACGGCACAGCACACATGAACCACAACGAAATTGGACCTCTGCATTTAACCCATACACACTCAAACCCATGCAGCAGTGGGCTGCTATTGAAAGCGCCCAGGGAGCAGTGATGGGGACGGTACCTTGCTCAAGGGTACCTCAGGGCAACCTATTGGGAAGGGGTTTGAACCCCCAATTCTCCGATCATGTGGCTAACGCCCTAACCGCTAGGCCACCGCTGCCCCTATGAATGTTGAGGAGGACAAGGCTGAAGATCACTCTGTCATGCTGATTGAGTTAGAATAGCAGACTGGATGCTATGGAAGGGAGGGAGGTGCTTGAAATCATTGTTCCTCCTCTGTTAACCATGGTTACCTGCAAGGAAACATGTGCAGTCATCTTCACTTTGCACAAAAAGGGCTTCACAGGCAAGGAAATTGCTGCTAGTAAGATTACAACTAAACAAATCACTTTTTGGATCATCAAGAACTTCAAGGAGAGGTTCAATTGTTGTGAAGAAGGCTTAAGGACACCCAAGAAAGTCCATCAAGTGCCAGGACCATCTCCTAGTTGAATCAGTTGTGGGTTTGGAGCACCACAAGTTCAGAGCTTGCTCAGAACCGGCAGCAAGCAGGTGTGAGTGCATCTTCAGGCACAGTGAGGTGAAGACTTTTGGAGAATGGCCTGGTGTCAAGAGGGACAGGAAAGAAGCCACTTCTTTTCATCAGAGACATACTGATATTCTGCAAATGGGACAGGGATTGGACTGCTGAGGATTGGGCTGAAGTCGTTTTCTCCACTGAATCCCCTTTCTGATTGTTTGGGGCTACTGGAAAAAAGATGAGGTGAGCGCTGCCATTACTCGTGTGTCATGCCAACAGTAAAGCATCCTGAGCCCATTCATGTGTGGAGTTGCATTTCAGCCAAGGGAGTGGGCTCACGCACAGTCTTGCTGAACAACACAGCCCTGAAGAAAGAATGGCACCAAAGCTCCTCTGAGAGCAACTTCTCCCAACCATCCAAGAACAGTTTGGTGAAAAACAATGCCCTTTACAGCATGATGCAGCATCATGGCCAGGAAACTCTCCAGACCTTAATCCATTGAGAACTTGTGGTCAATCCTCAAGAGGCGAGTGAGCAAACAAAAACCCACAAATTTTGACAAACTCCAAGCATCGATTTTACAAGAAAGGGCTCCATCAGTAAGAATTTGATTGATAGCATGCCAGGGCAAACTGCAGAAGTCTTAAAAAAGAAGGGCCAACACTGTAAATGTTATCTTTTTGCATAAACTTAATGTAATTGTCAATAAAAAACCTTTGAAACTTATGAAATGTGTGTAATTATACTTCAGTTACCATAGAAACATCTGACAAAAAAAATGTAAAAACAATGAATCAGCAAACTAACCAATACATGTGTCATTCTCAAAACTTTTGGCCATGGCAGCAGGTTAGCCTGAGGTACCCTTGAGTAAGATACCATCCCCAACACTGCTCCCTGGGCTCAGGACATGGTTGTCCACTGCTCCTCTTTGTTGGTGGGTCAATGTAGAGAAGCATTTTGTTGTGGTTGTTGTGCTTTGCTGTGTGTTTTTGATTACAAATAGTCCCTTTCACTTTCAGAAGCACTCTGAAGGTTAAGTCAGGAAGTACATAAAATACGTTTGTGACACTGGTTCCTATTAGCGCTACTGTTAAGAAATGAGAGTCACTCTAATTCTGTATAATACACCAGTTTATATCAGTCCCATGAAACACTCAGCCCTTTTGCAGAAATTTGCATTTTACCCTTTAAAAATAAACATTTTACCCTTTAAAAACACCCGAAAGGTTTGAAAGCAAATATCACAGCGATGTGACAAACTGTATGGCCTTTGACTTTAGTCCAGATAACAAACATTTCTAAATGTGAAGAACATCTGCCTGGAGCAGTAAAATATTTGTTTCTTTTTATTGCCTCATAGCCTTACTCTGTCCTAAACCACACTCACTAGTCTGGACCACCTTATTTAACGCTTAAGATCTTAAGATCTTGGTGACTAGTGTTCACTAACACAATGGTGTCTCACAGCTCCAGTTCTAAAGATGGATCATGTGGCAGCTGAACATGTCCTCGCTGATGACACCTAGAACTCCCTGCATTTGATTTTTCTTTAAACTCAGAACAGGAAAAAAAAAAACTTTGATACTGGATCAAAACATGTTATGTGTGAGATAATAGAGAAATCTATAAGAGTTTTTTTTACTTTACCTTATTTGATTGTGTTCATATAAGATATGTGAGCAGACATTTTGTCCCCCTACATTATGCTATATTATCATGTTCTGAATGTTTTTGGCATAAATGTTTGATACTAGCATACAATTTACACACCAAATTAATGCTGATTTACTCAATATCAGAGCATTTAAGCTCATGGAGCTGCCAGGAAAGAAGAGAAGAGGAAGACCAAAGAGGAGGTTTATGGACGTGATGAAAGAGGACATGCAGGTGGTCGGTTTGAAGGAGGAAGATGCATTTAAGCTCAGTTTATATTAAAACTCGGGTTTTATGCTTTTGGGCTTTTATTGAGAAATGAAATTATACTTGACATTTTGTTACATAAATAGGCCACTTATTCAAAAAAAGTCTTAAAATTTCTCCTGTGGAGTGAGGAGGTTGGTAGATGTGTACAGTGGTGATATCATCTCTGGAGCTGATTTCTCACTGGAGAAACTGGGGTTGTGTCAACAAACCCCGTGTTACACCCTTTGACTGCCTCCCTTTTGTTAAGAGAAAACCTATGCATCTCAGAACCTTTAATGCACAGTGCAGATGTGAATTAAGTGTAGTTGTAAAGTCTTCTCTGCAGTAAGTACCTGTTGACAGTGCAACTTAGCTCTAGAGTGGACTAATCTGGGGTCACAGTGAACAGTTTGCACATTCTTATCAATTAGATCCACTGAAAGCTATCAGAAACAGGATGGAGCAAAGGTACAGTGGGGCAGACGGCTCGCCTTTACACAGGAACTGAGCTTCTATGGTCTAATCCACCGCTATAGACATAGATAACTGTGGTCTGGGGCTGGAATGTCTCAGTTCGAGCAATAGTCTGCAGTCGGCTCCACATGGGCTGTGGAGGCTCCAGAAGAATGCACAAGCCTACTTGGCTCTAGACCTTCAGGAAACACACTTAAGGTCATATATTCTTCTATGGATTGCTCTTTTGGACACAGAGCATGAGCAACTGCCAGCTGGGGGAAAGATAAGACAAAGACTCCTGATGGTCAATCCAATCTTGGATCAAATAAAATAGCCTAATGTGATACTAATGTCAGAGGACCCTGCTCTTAATCTGGAAGAAAAACAACTCATACCATAAATGTCACCCAAGAATACACTCATTGGACACATTAGTCAAAAACGCCTGCCTTGTAGGTCCGACTTACTGCAGCCAACATTTTGTTCATGGATTGTTTTTACTCTGGATTTTTATAGGTGCTGTGCCATTCCTAACCTAGCATTGACACTGATACGTAAAGAAGCAAAAATGAAAAGTATTTGGACATGAACATTGACGTTAATATACCAAGAATGTAGACACAAGGTTTTTTTTCCCACTTTAGTAGAAACATGCTTTCCAACATTAGAAATGATGTGGAAACCTCCCTTAGTCCATTCATAAGTACAAAATCCTGTGCCATCAAGGCCCATGAGGTTCTGGTGCAGAAGTACTCAAACCGTTCAAGCTATGGGGATTTGAAGATGAAGTAGAAGATGGAAGATTTCTAGTAAATGAACAATAAAATATCAAGCAACTGTATCAAGGAGATTTTTTGCTATTTGCTATTTCTTTGCTTTTCACAACCCGATTCAGTAAAATTGGAAGGCTCTCAAGAAATAAAAATATTCAACATTCTCTTCCCATTTTGGTGAAGCTTAGTGAATGAATTTTATCTTCCTCTTTTTTATGTAAATGGGGAGTACTGTTGGCCATTACACTGTGTCAGTATTTGATGATGAATGGACCAGTGTGAATGGTCAACAGAAATGGACGTTTTAACAGTAGCTTCTATTATAATCAGAGACAATTTTGCTATTTTGTAGTGAATCTCATGATTAGGCTACACCAGGTAATGCATTCTATGAGAAATCCTAAATCCAAGCTAAAGCTCACCTGCAGCTCTTTATTCATTTTTGATGTGTATACCTGATGGTTATATGTGTGTCACATATTGACAAACCTGCATTTTCACAAATCAGTGCAGAAAGTTATAAAGACTTGGCTGCATGACAGATCCTCCCATGTGGAATGGATAAAGCCAGTCCGTTGTCCAGACAGCTGTCTCCACTTCACAAGTCCACACATGAGCAAGACACACTCACAGTTTGCAGATTATCATGTATGTTAATGTGTTTGTGATTAGCTTCTTTTGCAGATCTGCAGTCATACAGCTACTTTGTTTTGTTTCGCTCCTACAGAAAAATGAACAATCACTCATTTCTCGTAAACTTTAGATGGAAAAACAGCATGTTTATTACAATCAGTTTAGTTCACTCCAGCTTTCCTACTGGTCTCCTCAGTGTAACATACATACTAAGCTTAATGGCCTTAAGACACACACTGAAAAAATATCATTGGAAGTCTTTAAGAAGTATTAAACTGTGGGGCAGCATTTAGAAGACTAAATAAACCTTTATAAACAATTATAAAGTGAAATAAAATGATTCTGACATCTCACCTTTGCACACCACCAAGTATTAAGAGGAAAACATCTTTTGTACTGGCTGATCCCTGCACTTCTTTGAGGGGCAGCAGCAGCGGTGGCCTAGTGGTTAAGGAGTTTGGCCACAGGATTGGAAGATTGTGGGTTCAAACCCCTTACCGGTAGGTTGCCCTGAGGTACCCTTGAGCAAGGTACTGTCCCTGTCACTGCTCCCTGGGCAGCTTTCATAGCTGCTGCATGGTGTGTTTGCGTGCATGGGTTAAATGCAGAAGTCCAATTTTGTTGTATTTACCTGCCAGCTGTAGTGGGTTCTCACCACCTGAATGTTCTTCTCACCACATCCATAAACCTCGTCTTTCTCTTCCTGGCAGCTCCATCCTCAACGTCCTCCACCCAATATAATCCTCATCTCTCCTCTGTACATGTCCAAAACAACAAAACCTTGCTTCTCTAACTTTGACTCCCAACAGTCCAGCCTGAGCTGCTCCTCTAATATACTCATCTCTAATCCTGATCATCCTCACCACTCGAGGTGCAATTCTAATTCTGCCAGTTAGATTTCAATAGATTTAGATAGTTAATGTGTGAATTCCATCCAATAACAATACAAGAATTACATTATTTTGTTGCATTGTTTTTCATTTCCAGAACTTAAATTCCAAAGTGCTAATCCTTTAAAAAAAATCATATTTCAGTAATTTTTTTCAGTTACTCTTTTCAAAAGCGGCTCCTTATATATACTAGATTACTGAAAATGAAGAATGGTATCCATTATTTGAAAGTGTTGTATGTCTTCTCCTTATGATGATAACATTGCAGTGGTATAGAAGTATCAGAAAATGTGTGTGTGTGTGTGTGTGTGTGTGTGTGTGTGTGTGTGTGTGTGTGTGTGTGTGTGTGTGTGTGTGTGTGTGTGTGTGTGTGTGTGTGTGTGAGAGAGAGAGCTTAAGGGCTAAAAATACTTTTTCCAAATGAGAAAATCATACTTTTTGCCAGGTTTTCTCTCCAAAAAAAACAAAAAGATGAAGACCATTACAATGTATACCAAAACCTGAAAAGGGTAAAATGCAAATAGATAAAGCTATTGAAAAGTTAGGCATTTCCCAAACTTGTGATAGGCAATGTATATCAAGCTTACTGCACATGACGCAAGACAGACTATTGCACGTGTCAGAGAAGGCATTTAAACTGTCCCTCATTTAAATGGAACTGCTCCTATCGGCCGACGAGCTGGTGTGGGCGATAGAGTTTTATCTCCCATCCTGCACCGGGGCTTTTCTACGCAGGAAGGAAGGCAGTGAAGAAGGCCAATTGGGTCTGTGACAGCAACATGCAGACGCCACGCAGACAAAAAGAAAGAGAGAGGGAGGGAGAGAGAGAGAGAGAGAGAGAGAGAGAGAGAGAGAGAGAGAAAGAGAGGCATATATATATATATATATATATTTATATATATAGACATATATCTGTTTATATATATGTGTTTTTGTGTGCGTGCATGCGTGTGTGTGTGAATGAGTGTCTGTTTGCTTCTTAAGTGTCTTTGGATCTACGCTCATGAGTAGGGCACCCTATGAAATCTCAATTTCAACAATACTGGGAGATTCAATTAATATAACTAAACAATTAAAACCTCTTCTGTAAAATGTAATTCTACAAAAATGTGATTTCTGGTTTGGAATAAATTAGAACACCCCCACCTTTATTCCAAATTAAAATGGCTCAAATCACACACAGGTGTAGCACATCAGGTGCACATGATTAGAACATCGTTACTCAGCATTTTGAAGGAGGTTTGCCCTTTCAAACCTCAAACATTTAGTCTGGTGTGCTCCTGACTGTTGATGTGAGAGTGAACACCATGGTGAGATCAAAAGAGTCTGAGGCCTTCATGAATATAGTCTTCAAGTGGAGGATTTCCAAAACAAGCCTTTCAAGCAAGTTCACCCTGAGAGCAGACCGCAACATGTTAAAAGAAGTCTCCAAAAACCCTAAAATGTCCTCGCGGGAGCGGGCTCTTGCTACTGTCGATTTGAAAGTGCCTTTACAATCAGAAAGAGCATACTTTAACTTCATGGGAGGTGCACAAGGAGGAAACCTTTGCTCTCTAAGAGAAACATCAAGGCCAGACTAAAGATTGCCAGAGAGAACGTTGACAAAGACCAGGACTTCTGGAAGAATGTTCTTTGGACAGATGAGTCTAAAATTGAATTATTTGGACATCCAGAACAGAGGCATAAACCAAATACAGAATTCCAGCTGTATTCCATACCAACTGTGAAGCATGGAGGTGGAAGTGTCATGGTTTGAGGATGCTTTGCTGCAGCAGGACCTGGCCAGATCACCATCATAGAATCTACTATGAATTCTATTGAGTATCAGAGGGAGCTTGAAGAACATGTGAGACCATCTGTTAGAACATTTCAGCTGAAACGGAACTGGACCCTGCAATGCCACAATGACCCAAAACATACCAGTAAATCCACCAAGGACTGACTGAAAACTAAGAGTCAAAGCCCAGATCTTAATTATATTGAGATACTGTGGGGTGGCTTAAAACAGGCTGTACATGCAAGAAACCCCTCAAACATCTCACACCTAAAGAAGTCTGCATTGACGAGTGGGGCAAACTTTTGACATCAGAGACTGGTAGATGCTACAAGAAGCGTCTCACTGCAGTTATTTCAGCCAAAGGGGGAAACACTAGCTATTAGGGGGTAGGGTGTCCTAATTCTCCCTCAGTTAGAACACACATTTTTGTTAATCTTTTGTTTAATGAATAAATCAAGGTTCATTTTTAATGTTAAATGTTGTTTACCAGCAATTAAATCCCTTTCTTTTCCAGAGATAAATAAAAACAAGATTAGACATTGATATGTGAACATTTCTTAATAAAGAAAATTAATGTGGTGTCCTAATTTTTTCATGTGAATGTTTAGTAGATTTGTAGTGGGTTTGTACTGGAGCTAAAAAAAAACCTTTCCAAATGCTATACTAAATGTCTCGATTGAGTAACTGCCTTTGCACAACGAGGAAAGTGAGTTTTTTTTTTTTTTAAACAAACTGCCTTTAAATAAAATTGATTTCAGGCGACATATAAAATAAGACATGCTCTGAGATTAATATACAGAGATGTGTCAAAACCAATAGAACGGCAGATGGATCACTGAAGTGCAGGCAAGGTAGTGAAAAGCCTTCAGCTTTGTAGAGTGGGGACGCTTCCTTTATGCAAAGACTCAGTTTGGACGCAGCAAACAGAGCAAAAGAGAGAAAAGAAGCAATGCATAAAAGGACCAATACCGTGAGACAGCACAGTGATCCCGAGCCTGATATCCAAACACAAGGGGCTGCTTGACGGGCCAAAAAAGAAACACACACAGGTCTATGGCTAAGAGCACAGGACCTGACCGGCATGCTAAAGGCTGAGAGAGGGTGAGAGAGGGAGAGGGGGAGAGAGAGAGCGAGAGTGAGTGAGAGAGATGATCAACATCCAAAAATGTACATAGAGGAAAAAAGGCTAGCTGGTTGATGGACAGGGAGAAACAAAGAAAATTAACTTTAGAAAGTTTAATTTAATTTACAAAGATGTAGCCATTCTGTGCATTGCTTTCTAAAATGCTCTCATAACTTAACAGATAACACACATATTTCATCTCCCTGGAAAGCAATTCCGGTGGTCAGCAGGATCACTGACAATGACAGTGAGAAGGAGAAAGCAATGAGAATGAAAAGGGAAAACAAAGGAAATTTTTAACATCATGCTCTCATTATTTATTTAGCATTTACACCCCCATTTCTCCCCCCTCTCCCTCCCTCCCCATCCTTTCAATTTCTCATGCACAGCCATTTCAGCTGAGTCAGAAGCTATTCACCACTTAAAGCTCTGACGCCCTGTGACAGCTAAAAAGCCCAAAGTCTCCAGCCTGCCAAAGCCCCTCTTATTCACAGTGTCCACAGTTCAGAGAGGCCAGCCACGGCCGCAACCACCACCAGCCTCTTTATAGGCCTGCAGTGGCAGTCTCCTCGCAGGGATTTTCCCAATGCTTTGCCCAAAACATTGACCACTCTTGGTCATCAGAATAAGCATTTGTTTTTGTTAGCTTCACTCATTTTTGGCCCATTTTAATAATTGCTTTGAAAGCTTGCTAACCATGAAAGTTTAAGGTATATATGAGCATGAAAGCATAACCATAAGTCAGGATAAGTGGTTTAGATAACGGATGGATGGATGGAGGGATGGATGGAAGGAAGCAGATAGCAGCTGTAAAGTAGGTGAATGTATAAAACATTTTTGCATGTAGATTGACCAGTAGGTAGATTAAGAAACAAGGTGTACTAATTTTGTGTATGTGCAAAATATATCAGTATGATGCTTTATGTGATGTCTAAATTAAAATCAATAAAAGTATATGAATATATTATCTATGTGTAAATACTTAAATATGCAATGTATTTCAATATACATGATGACTTGACACTTGGTATTGCAAACATTTAAGTCAAGACACTGGAAAACTATTTGGAATGTCCTTAAAAAGGAGGAAACCACTGGTGCACTGAGCAACAAACATTAAACCGGTCGGTTAAGGAAACCAGCAACAGCAAACATCACATGAACTGTGTGGGTGGTGAGAAAAACAACAGTCATTGACAGTCTTCAACAACATTCCCAGGGCAACATTCCAGTGTTCGAAGAAGAACATGGTCCAAAACCCTCTGTGAAGTAAGCAAAGAAGATCATCAAGGGTAAAAGTGGAAGGTTTTGGATTGGCCAGGTCAGTCAGTAGACCCTTTCACAACTGAACATATATTGAACAAACATAAGAAGACTAAAGAGAAAACCCTCCAGAACAAACAACTTCTGAATACTGCAGCGGTGAAAGCCTGGAAAACTGTAGCCAACAAAGTAACCAAAAACTGGGCAAAACTGTGGTTCACATGCAGTTTTTTCAAGCAAAGGTTATTCGGCTAAAAAGGAAGAGTCATTTACTTTCATTTACTTTAAACCTTTCTGTTCCAGTACGTCTGCTCAGTTGATAGACTGGGTGGTCAGAAACAAAATGTGCTATGTTCTGTAATTTAGATGTAAACATTTACGGCATTTAGCAAACACTCTTATCCAGAGCGACTTCCATGTCCTAATCACAGGGACAGTCCCCCTGGAGCAACTTGGGGTTAAGGGTCTTGCTCAGGGACCCAGTGATGGTAGTGCCAGAGGTGGGATTTGAACCTGGGACCTCTTGAGCCATAGGTCCATAGACAAGCACCCTACCACTAGACCATAGCCGCCCCTAAACCAGGAAATAAATGTTGAAAAAAATCTGCTGACTCATCTCATGTATAACTTTAGATCTCAAACCCAACTGCCTTTTGTGCATAATAGGAACAACTCAGTGATCTAGCTGTTCCAAAAAATATGGAGGAGATTTTATGCCAAATATATTCAAAATATATTTTCTTTATTGAATATATATTAAGATATTTTACTATTTTTTGCGTAAACATAAATGGATCAAGACTGAATTATGTCCAGACACTTTGAATCACGTTCACTCAGACCTGACTCAACTAGTCATCTCATTACAGGCTTTTTTGGGGGTTGAAGTAGAAATGTAAAAGTGGAAAAAAGACTATAGAGGCTCTAACTTTTCTATACTGAAGGACAACTGTTCTGCACTGTCCCTGACCCATATGCCCATTTGGAGAACCTATTTTGAAGCAACTTGGTCAATCACAGATTCCTAGCAGGAACTTTACATGAATAATCTGCAGGATACTTGCAAAGAAGCCATCCAATGGAAGGAGAGCATCAAGTTTGACAAATTACTACAAATTTACTGATGCAGTGGCTGAAACTGGGGAAAGAGTTTGTCCTACTGAATGATGCGTTTAGGAATGTGTTTAGGAATAGTTGGCTTGGAGCCAGGTCAGCGTCAGTCACACATCTTGTTTAGTCACAAAGAACACATGGAAAAGATCAGGAATGGCAGATGAACAGGAAGTAAGACTTTTTCATCACTGTGGAATGGCATGTGCCTAAAATCCAGCAAAGGTTCATACAGACCCTCCATGTGATTACTTCAGCTACTTCAAGGTGCTCCCGTTGCTGCCACTGATGTTAAGTTTCAACAGAAAAGCATTGCCAATAAAAACGAGCAGCACACTTTGGAGCAGCCGAACATGAGCCTAAGGTCACGATGACCAATGTGATTCACCAGCTAGAGGGGCATAAAGCCCCACAGCACTGGAGTAGTGTTCCTGGAATGAAGGTGCTCCATCCAAGTTTTCAGATTTATGAGATGAGCGTATTCCAATATGAGAACTTAACCTCACTTAAGCTTATCTAGCTGAATGCAATCAAATTCTCAAAGTAATGTAAAGTGTTCTAGTGAAAAATAAAGGCTGTCTTTGTAGTAAAGAAGGGCGCACACTCCTTATCAGACCCTTGTTTTTTTTATGTTTGGACAAGGCCCATTTAACTATTTTCAGGACCTTCCAGAATGACAGGGAAAAGGTAGATTGTCTGATCTACATCTATGTTTTTTGTGGTCTTGCAGACATGGATTTTGATGTTCCCAGTACTGAACTCTACTGAAGGGCCATAAGGCTCTCTTACTTCACCATTCATCTTGGTCAAAAGGGTGATAATGTGGACTGTTTGTGAACTTAGAAAGGCTGCTTGTGAGGCAATGCACATTATGCAAAAACACACTGACATGAAATTAAACGGGAGCTTCACAACAAATAGAAAAAGTGACGTTTTGTCATTGTGAAGCACGACTGGTAGCACAAATCACAGTGAACCACAACTTTGTTCACAGTTTTTCTTTTTTGCATTTTTGTATTTAACCCATCACAACTGTGGGAAGCCATGTCCAGCACCCAGGTTCTTTATTTACTTAGCATTCTGAGCAGTAAACCAGGAGTAAACTGTGAGGATTCCTGTGAACTGCAGATATAACCTTCTCCTACAGCGAGGGTCTCTTTCCAGTTAAAAAGCTAAATTAAAGAACCATCACATAACGTGGCTTTAAAAATGATACATTTAGAAAAACGCTAATTAAAAAATGCATGATAAATAGACCAGTATAATCAACAACAATGGTATGTTGTTTACAATAACAACAATAACAACAACAACAACAACAATAATAATAACAATAATGATTATTATTACTAGTAGTATTATCATTATCATAATTATTATTATTGCTATTATTATTGTTGTTGTTATTATTATTATTATTATTAGTAGTAGTAGTAGTACTTATAATAATAACAATAATAATAATAATAATAATAATAATAATAATAATAATAATAATAATAATAATAATAATATAATTACTATTGATATTGTTGTTAATATTAATATTATAATAATGCACTAGGGGCAGTGGTGGCCTAGGGGTTAGGGCGTTGGTCGGTGGATCGGGGGTTTGAACCCCTTCCCAATAGGTTGCCCTGAGGTACCCTTGAGCAAGGTGCCGTCCCCGTCCCGCTCCTCCCTGCAATGGGCTGGCGACCTGTCCAGGGTGCGTCCCCCGTCCTCGCCCTGTGTGCGCTGGGTTGGACACCAGCACCCCCCCGCGACCCCGTTTGGGACAAGCGGCAGATAATGGATGGATGGATAATGCACTAATATATTCTAATAATAATGTACTCTTTATAATAATAGTAATCAATAGAAGAAGGAGAATGACAATAAAAATATATGCATTCAAAATAAATAGAGATTTCAGTCAGTTTGAAGAAGTTGTAAGGTAAAGCACTAATAATAAAAATATACAGAATGGAATAGAATAGAATAGAATATTGTTGAAACCCTCACTTGAAGTAATCTTTCTTGGCACCCTTAGTTTTTTAAGCGTGCATAGTAAATGTAGAGTTTATTTAATGGCAGCTCTTTCTCTTTCTCTTTCTCTTTCTCTTTCTCTTTCTCTCTCTCTCTCTCTCTCTCTCTCTCTCTCTCTCTCTCTCTCTCTCCCCCTCTCTCTGTCTTTCTGTCTCTTTCCTGCTCAAGACACTTATCATGTTTCATGGAGAACTGAAAGAGGAGGTTTCCTTCTTAGATAGTTGCCACATTGTGTTATCCAAAACAACAAACATGCATACATGCACGCACGCACACACACACACACACACACACACACACACACACACACACACAGTCCTTTGGAGCACACCACTCCTAACCTTTGATCTCCCCATAGGCGTGTGTTTCTTTAGCTTATCAGCTGTGGTGTATACATACAATACCCACTGTGGGGCTCCCGGCTGAGGCCCATGAGGTCGACACTGAGGCTCATGGGCTGGAAACATGCCTATACAAGACAGAGGGCAAATGTTAGAGGTCACATTATCTTGTTTGTCATGTTTTTCTTGCATGTTTCCCTCCCAACCACAGGTTGTGAAGGTCGTACTAATTTTTGAGACTACAGTGCTGGACGCATGACAGGATCTGCTGCTGCCAGATGATCCGCTCTGAGCTCATTCAGCTGGATTAGACCCATCTGGATATGCCACTGATACAGCAACATATTGCTGCATCAATCAAGCCGCAATTTCAAGCAGCAGAGTTGCAAGCAGCAGTTCAGTGAAAAATGGGATTTAAACAATGTTCTCCTATTGTAGCCCATCAGCCAAAACACGTTTTTGAGTCAAAGTGCAGCTTTAGTAAGAGGAACTCAGACTTGATGGCCTTTGCAGCTTACTTCAGTAGTACTTTAGTATAAATGCATCGTTCCTTTTTTAATGAATCTAGTCATTTATATGTAAAAAAAAATCAATCAGTCAATCAATCAAAAGCAGTATTCAGTGACAGGAAAAAAAAGTAGCAGCAATAATAATAATAATAACGTTTGAAAAATAAATAAATAAATAATATGTACTTCACTATACTATATCTATATAATACAAGGCTTACATGTTACAATGTCTTTGCAGTGCCATACATATGTTAAAGACACATATTCAAATGTCACTTTATGCCAGTGTGCTTTAGAATGGACTTGGTCTGTTGTTCAGTTCAAGAAGTGAAAGTGACTATCCTTGTCATTGTGAAACAATGCACAGCACAACACAATGAAACTCAACCTCTGCGTATCACCCTTACACACACGTGCAGCAGGGGCAGCTATTGAAAGTGCCCGGGGAGCAGTGACAGGGACAGTACCTTGCTCAAGGGTACCTCAGGGCAACCTACTGGTGAGGGAACTGAACCCAAGCATTTTCCAGTACAGACAGATAAAGTTTCCTTTTGTGTTTATCACTAATAAACCCATTTTATATCCCAAGCAACATACAAAATCACACTCTATACACTCTGTAGAAATATTTAGATTGATAAATAACAGAATAGTTGTATTTTCCTGCAAATTTAGTGTAACCAGCTGCTTCTCTTTATTTTTTTTACTTGGAATATTGAAGGGAGGATGTTAAACGTGTGCTGCTGGGAGGGGTTATATGAGCTCTGTTTAAAATTTGAGTTGCTTTTACTGTTTACATTCGCCTGAGCAACCAAGCAGATCCACTGTTCTTAATGTGGGATTTGTGACACATAACCTGGAGTACTTGATTTTACTTATAAGATATAAGTTACTTTTATCTAGCACAACATGGGGCCAAATGGCAACTTTATTCCAGTCATGAAAGGTTTCACATGAACATCTTGCATGCAGCATTACTAACATTTTAATGTTAGATTATATGGAGAAATGGCAAAAATAAAATATCAGTAGAGCATATCACCACCCCACATGCATCACAACATCTACATATCTTGATTTGATACATCAGTACAGACAAAAAGAACCAGCAGTACCAGCAGTTTAACCAAAATTAAAGATAAAAGTCATTTTTATGTAACGTTACAATTAGACCTTTCTTTTCCATATTAAACAGGACTAATTACACTGTCTTAATGATTGAACTTGCAACTGAGCTCTCTACCATAGCGGCTTAGCTCCGCCCATCCAAGATGAAGTTATAAGGAACGTTTCAATCCTGACTGCTTTCTGAATGAATCTCAAAACAGGGCAGCCAATCAGAAGAGAACTCATTGTACATGAATCAGGTATAAAGGCACAGTAATGAAAAAAAAAAACAGATTAAATTTTATGAAATATAAAATGGTTGGAAAACATCATGTAAACACTTTTTTTGGTGAATTAACCCACATAAATATTTTAACTGTGTCTCATTAAACACAAGAAATGTTCTTCACACTGAAAGGGTGCTTTTTGGTGCCTCCTCAAACCTGTCAAGTTTGAAATCTTATGCTTTAAATTTACAGAATTAAAATGTGTCTTGTGGCTTAAGGAATCTCATAGTCTTGCCTAGGTGGTTCTACATAATTGATTAAACAAATACATTAAATAAAAAAAATATAATTGTCTTTTTAAAAGCAAACAAATAATACATAAAATTAAGTAAATAAAATTTTATTAGATAATACGATTACACAAATAAATATATCAATACATTATGTTAAATCAATTTTTGCCAAAAAGACCAAACATAAAGCAATTATACTGATTTATACGGATACTGCACTTTATTTGTTTTCCATGTTTTTATTGCAGAATTCAAATCAAATTGGACTTGATTGACTAAATATGTAATTAATAAAAATGTAAAAATTTCATTAATAACATTATAATCACAGGGGTGTGCTAACCTAGTGGTTAGGGCGTTGGCCACATGATCAGAGGATCAGGGGTTCGAACCCCTTCCCAATGGGTTGCCCTGAGGTACCCTTGAGCAAGGTGCCGTCCCCGTCATGCTCCTCCCTGCGATGGGCTGACGCCCTGTCCAGGGTGTGTCCCCTGTCCTTCGCCCTGTGTGAGCTGGGATGGACTCCAGCACTCCCCCGTGACCCTGCTTGGGACAAGCGGCAGAAAATGACTGACTGACTGACTGACATTATAATATTTAAATAGAAGGATACATTGACAGTCTGACTATGACAGATCTAGAATTCTGTTTATCAATGCTAAATGAAGACTATAAGTTGTTGAAATATCCATCAGTGCAAAACTACATTTAGTTTAAGGGGAAACTATGCAGTTTTATTCTCCAAATTTCGCCTTTTATGTTTTAAAGCTACAGCTGTGAGGATAATACTGCTCACAAAACACAAGCGCTCAGTTCTCACCCAAGTCATCCATTCAGTGCATGTTACAGACTGGTTTTAGTTGCCTGATTATGCAACTTATATTTCTAAGCAACGTAGATGTTTATTTTGATGAACACTGCATACCAGAACATTTTTTTAGATGAGTCAGAGATTCTGTTCGTTGGGCTAATTTTATCTGCATCTCTTTTCTTGTTAAATAAATATTCAAAGATAATGATCAATAATGCATCATTGGACTAAAAGATTGATGTGATGATAGGTCCAGTAGCTTCTGAAAAATTGTCACCAAATCTTCCCTCAACCTGCTAAAACCACATCCACCTCTTCTGTAGAAGAATACAAACTTGCGGATGTTGTTTAGGGCACAGGGTGACCTGTAAATGGAACAAAACTGCTTTCAGGAAAATCCTTCAGAGGTATTCATAAATTGCAGCCCTGAATCCATGTCCACAGGTCTGTGCAGCCTTGATGAAGAGCTGGGTTTGAGCAGGTTGAGAGGATCTGCTGAGGCTCATTTTGATGTTGGTTTATTATAATCCTTGCTCTCCTAGTTGTGTGGGTGGGCCTAGGGATGGGAAACTAGCCCGTTAACCAAGAGGTAGCCGCTTCAAATCCCACCTCCTGCACCACCATTGGGTTCCTTTGGAAGACCCTAAACACCAAGTTTGTCCAGGGGGACTGGAAATCGCTCTGGATAAAAACATCTGTCGAATGCCGTAAACATGCGAAAATGTCCATAAATGCAGTTAAATAAACAAATTATAAAATTCAATGAAACTTAAGTAAAGCAGAAACACTGACACAGAAGCAAATGAATACATGAGTGGAAATGTGAAAAGACTTTGCTCAAAAGACTGAAACTGAAAAGTCATGTCAGGTAGGCTTTATTGTCATTTCAGCCATATACACAATATACAGTCAAAGAAAGTGAAAGTGACTAATGGTCATGGTAAATCACGGCACAGCACACAGTGAGAAACAATGAAATGCAACCTCTGCTCTTCAACACATACATGCAGCAGGGGGCAGCCATTTAAAGCACCCGGCGAGCAGTGATGGAGATGGTACCTTGCTCAAGGGTACCTCAGGGAATCAAACCCATGAACTTGCTGTCCTGGGGCATAGTCCCTGACCACTAGACCACCGCTGCCCCAAGAAAACAACATTCCTCATATAATCTCACTAACTCATTTTCATATCTGCTTGTCTTAATAAGGGTCCTGGGCAATGCTGGAGCCTAACAGCTCACACAGGGCAAAAGATGGAGAAACAACCTGTACAGGTTGCCAGTCCATCACAGGGCAGACACACAGACAAACACATTCACACACACACACACATTCACACCTACAGGCAATTTATCATCTCCAGTCCACCTGGTAGTTAGTAATTAACTTGTAAATGGAAAAATCAGTTCTGATTCAGGAAGCTGATCAAAGAAACTGCTCCCATTTCCGGGCTCAAGGTTCAAGCCTGAACCCTCAGTTGTTTCACCAAACATCATGTTTTTGCACAGTTAGTCGAGCAGTAGTGTGAACTTAGGTTGTGTCAGCTAAAGTGCAACAAGCTGTTGATTAGCAGGAATCCTATCAAACGGTGATAACCGGATCTTTTGTCTGAAAATGATTTGTCTTGCATCCCTTCCTGTTTCTGTGAAATTGTTGACCCATGCGTTTCCCACAGGGCGGCCCTTCTCGGGAGATAAATCTTAATTATCATTAACTCCTTTCACTTTTATCATTTCCTCTTTCCGCTGGAGGGTTTTAAAAAATTGCTTGCAAAAAAAAAAAAAATTTAAAAAAAGAAAAAAATGTTAAACAATCAGCACCAGCTCTGCATATGTTCAAAAAATGCTTTTAATAATCTATCTAAGCATTTTGTTTCTATAAATTTCAACCTTTCCTCAGTACATGAGACTGAAGTCAGTCAGAGTGCTTGGATGGGAAATACTGTGCCAAAGAGAAATGAAACATACTGACTCTGTTCTCTTTATAACGGTGGAACCAGGAGTCATAAAGCAACAACTACAAAGTAAAGCTATTTTATTTACTATTTAAAACCAATAGTGACTCTACACATGGTTTTTGCAGTTGTCTGGGACAGTTCGGACACCTCTGGACTATTAAAATTAGTTCACATCCTCTATAGAAAACCTATTTCAGGTGCATTTTTAGGCATTAATGTCTTTTTTTTCCATTTTGGAAAGTAATGTGAAATGTGGCTTCTGCAAAAGCTGTAAGATTGTATAAAATGGTGAATTTAATATTTAAAGCTTAATTTTCAAATAAATAATAATGCATTAAAAGCCATATTTAATTGTATCCTTTTTTCACACGCTTATGTGCTTATTTGCAGCCTAAAACACTAATAAATATATATCCTGTTTTTTCCTTATTAGTTGAAGACATTAAAGATTATTTACTGTTCTGTAAAATATCCAAGTTTTATTTTGCTAAACAGATCAGATATATTTTGACTCAACGTTTTATTTTTCCAAAAAAAAAAAAATTTGCTTTTTATGAAGCTGATGTCTACAAGTGGTTCTCACCATTCTCACATCAGAAACAAAAGGGTGTGAAAACTAAAGATATGTTTATTGACATAAAGAGCCAGAGCTGATTGGCAATAATAAATGGGTTTCAGTGAAGATAAGGATTAACAGATGCTTTTGCCTGAGAAGATAGAATTAACTGATCTTAATCTGTGATTAGAATAAATCCAGACAAACACTAGTATGACAACCAGTAAGTCACATGCCTCAACGCTGCAGATTGATCACCACAGTGTGGTTGATTATAGTATCCTTGTGAAGAGCTAAAGAAACTGTGAGTCAAGTAGAAACAATGAAGGTCACAGATAGGACTCTTGACACTCAAAGAACTATCCATCCATCCATCCATCCATTTTCTGCTGCTTGTCCCAAACGGGGTTGCAGGGGAGTGCTGGTGTCCAACCCAGCACACACAGGGCGAGGACAGGGGACGCACCCTGGACAGGTCACCAGCCCATCGCAGGGACGGGGACGGCACCTTGCTCAAGGGTACCTCAGGGCAACCTATTGGGAAGGGGTTCGAACCCCGATCCTCAGATCATGAGGCCAACGCCCTAACCACTAGGCCACCGCTGCCCCTCAAAGAACTATTGGGGCTTTATTACCACTTTGTTCATTAAAAAACCTGTTGTATACGGTTCTTTAATCCGTTTTCACATAGGCTATAAAATGCATTTAGGTCTGTTTTGGAGGCTTGAATCTGCGATCTTATTGTACATATGTGTATAATATACATTTATGAGTATATAAAATAATAATGAAAGTGAAAACCCTTGTCATTGTGAAACGAAATTCAACCTCTGCGTTTCACCCATACACACACGTGCAGCTGGGGGCAGCTATTGCAAGCGCCCGGGGAGCAGTGATGGGTACGGTACCTTGCTTAAGGGTGCCTCAGGGCAACCTACTAGTGCGGGAGTCAAACCCACAATCTTCTTAACCACTAGGCCACCGCTGCCCCAATAATAGAAATGTATCCACTAGCAGGCTTGCAGAACGGGGCTCAACAGAAATAAGTTCACTATTGCTATTAGTGAAGTTCCCTTTTCTGCATGTTGCTATTTTGTTAAGAGAGTAGTAAAAAAAAACAAGCCCCTACAACTGCTATAACCTATTTGAAGTCATTTAAGGTCATTCTCAAATGTGCTTATTGGCCATGGAGAAAAAAGATGATAAAGTAGTTTCCAGCTTCTGTCTTCTGGTCCATTTGTAATGTGCAGCTTCTTTTTTTTTTTTTTTTTTTTTTGCAACCCATCAGTTAATAATCCTTCTTGGATTTCATGAGGTGTTTTAGAGGGATAGTATGGACTGGCAAGTGCTTTTTCAACATTGTCCCAATTAAGCTGTGTACTACAATGACAAGGAGTTGTTCAGGAAGGGTTGTACAGCAAAGTATCATGCATCATATTCACTCTGTCTCTATTGCCCCAGAAGATTCTTCTTGAGGTGGTTCCTCTTGCTGCGTTTTAGTGCTCCTTTCTAGCAAGCTCCTAAAAAGCTCTTCCTTTTTCTGTGGGATCTTTAGGGCCTCGGACCTCCATTTACATACAGCTGCTTTGGGTGGTAAAAACCACTGCAGGAATAACACTGAATTATACTAAAACCTTATTTAGAAAAAAAATTGGAGCTGTTGATAAAGAGCTGTCCAGAGTGCTGAAGGCCATTCACCTTTTGTACCTAGGAGCTTTCAGTCACAGGACTGACACTGAGAGTTGGGCAAAAAACTGAACAGCTTTTAAACATTTACAGCATTTAGCAGACACTCTTATCCAACTCAGGGTTAAGGGTCTTGCTCAGGGACCCAGTGGTGGTAGTGCCAGAGGTGGGATTTGAAAAGGACACCTCTTGATCCAGAGATCCATAGGCAAGTACCCTACCACTAGACCACCACCACCTTACCAAACACAGTGGCCAGCATGATTAAGAGCTGCAGCACAGGTTAGAAAACTTTTCCGTCTGTTCCAAGCAACACATATTTAGATCACCTGTCAACAAAGATAAACAGATATACTGTATAATTGCAAAAGCCCCATAACTGTGCGTCTAAAACAGCCAGAGATCCACTTTGGCAATTGGTGAATCCCTCCAATTACACTGCCGGCAGGAAAAATGTTTACTGAAGTATAGAGAGCTGTGCATCTTTTCACAGAGGACGGGTCAGTGATGTGAGTGATATTAAGCTATGTTATAAAAAATCAGCCAGGCTGAAAATGAACCTTTCCTTTATCTTGAGCACTTATTTTTAGCTTCCTATTAATGAAGCTGTCAGTTCCACTAGGATACCTCAAGACCACTGCATTGGTTGCCAGAAAAGACTAAAAATCCAATCATTTAATTAATGAGCCTATATCTGATCAATTGTTTGCTGCAGAGATGTGTGAAATACTGTCCTGCTGTCATTGTTGTTCCTCCATTCCAGCTTTCATGTCCAATAAGATAAATTCAGCATCCGAGATTCTGTCCCATTATTGACTTGTGCGTCCAATTAGACAAATTGAATTGAACTGACAATGAAAGAAAGGCGGGTCAATGGAAGAAAGCCTTGTTTTGATCTGGTGTCTTCGGTGTCTGGACCCTAATATTTTACTGAAAATTCAGAAATAAAACTCTAATATTAACACACGCCCGATCCTATTTGATCACGTTCCTCTAGCTTTCCTCTGATGGTGTAACAGATCAATTCACTAAACAGAGGCTGGTCGGTGAGGTCTGTTTAGGCTCTGTGATGAGTCTGAACTTTGGACGTAAAGAAAATGGTCAGTTGATGTCCAGAGGCTACAGTATGTGCTGTATGGTCAGTGCCCATTAACCAGCATCTGGGACAGAGATTAGGAAGCAGAGTGTTCAGGCTCCGTTCAGCCCCATAATGGTTTGTTCGAAAAAAAACATTTTGAAAATAATTCTTCTGTGATCGCAACACTGGATCCTTCCTCTCTTTTAGAACAACACGGAGACAAAGCGACTCCACAGACAAAGCCCGTGCTTTCCATTTTTTGTCGCCCCTCGTGGAGCGCCGCGTTCTTCACACAACAGGTGCCGCTTCCTTCAGACAGGGGCGTGGCTCACAGTGTGCCGCACCCCTCTCATTATAATATTACAGCGGGGGGCGGAGCTTGTGGCACACGGTGAGGTTCTGGCAATTAGTGGGCATACACAAACACACACGCACTAAAGCAAATGCGAGGATGACATGACATGCACACACACACACACACACACACACACACACACACACGCGCGCGCGCACGCTGTGGGGGCGTGGCTAAGGACCGAAGATTTTCGGGGCGTATTTTTTAATACACACGCGCACGCATACACACGGCCTTACGCATCTCCCAGCCTCTACACTAACCTGTCAGTGCGCGGAGCCACGAGGGGCGTGGCTTGTGTGCAACCACGCCCCCTCCACCGTTCCGCCACGGACAGGCAAAACGGGCCGGAGGAGCGCGCGCTCCACCACTGCGAACAGCGTCTCCGCGTGTTCTCACTCCAGTCCCTCTCTCTCTCCCTCTCTCTCTCTCGCGCTCTCTCTCTCCTTATCAGCACAGCCGCTCTGTCCTCCACCGGGTCTCTCTCTCTCTCTCTCTCTTTCTCCGGCATGTGTGTGGAGAGTGACGGCTGTGAGCTGGAGCCGTGCAGCAGCTTGGAGGAGGTCCGCACGCTTTCGGGCAGCATGAGCTCCGCTCTGAAGCCGAGCGCGCGGGACCTGGGCGCGTGCGCACACAGTCGAAAGTGCGGCGCCGCGCTCCTGCGCCTCCGCTCCCCCATCGCCGCCGCCGGCATCCTCAGCTTCGGGAACGTGCTCAACTACATGGACCGATACACGGTAGCCGGTAAGAGCCTCGGTGCTGAGTGTGCTTTCTGCCTGTGTGTGTGTGTGTGTGTGTGTGAGAGAGGCAGGAAGGTGTTTGTGCCTGGAAGCTCCCAGGATGAAGAAGAGCCCCGTGTTGAGAAGCTTCTGCAAAGGTTTTACCCCAGAAAATCAATTTCTAGTGAATTTTAGAGAAGTTATCTCCAAATAAGACACTTACCCTGCTACCATGAAGCTCCTGAAATCAAATATATTCAGTTTTACTCGAAAGAATCGGTCATTTTAGTGTTTTTAATTTTTAAATCGCCTTCGACCCGTTTAGCTCTGAAAAAGGTGTTTTAAATGATCTTCTGGGACTTGGTGCCGTGAAGCTACTCGACTGTTTAAGGAAATCGCTTTAAAGATCATCCTGGTGTTGACTGTATTGATGACATTAAGTCTGGGCTGATTTAATCAGCGCACACTAAGGGGGGGTCACCTGGGCTGCGTCCCAAACTGAGCCCTACCTCACTAAATAGTGTGAAAGAAGGTACGTTTGGAAAGCATCCACAGAAGTGGATTTTGTGTGATGTTTGCTCTGGTGTCTTAATTAGTAAGAATAAGTCCAAAGGAGGCAGTTTTAATCACTTTTAAGGGCAGAATATGTTAACATGGACTGGTGGTGGCCTGATTTTGAGGAACTAATCAGATGATGTGGGTTTGAGTCCCAGACCAGCGTGCATTTGTGTGCAGCGAGATTTCCACCCTCCAAAAAACACACAGAGTCCATCTGGAAAGATGTCCAGCATCCCCAACATTGACAGGACGTCTCGGACGTTAACGTGTTCACAGATGCAGCCAATTAGGTCCGGAGGTCTGAAGATTCTCAGCCATCATTGGTGCAGGCAGCCTCGTTTCCATAGAAACTAGGCCACATTTGGCCAGTTACCCCATGAGAGTAAACTTTGCGTGGATGTCTACATGAGGAATGGCAGAATCTCCTTTTGTTTCAGAAAATCCTCTCATTCTGCCGGTACAACACGTTTACTGACCATGAGAGATGATCCCAGATGACATGTCAGCTGGGCTTTTGCTTTTAAAACATCCCATCAGGAGCAATTTTCATGAATAAATGATGGGCTAATTTTAAAGCAATAAAAAAAAAAATCCTAATTTAGTACCGGAGCATTATTTATGAGCATAAGCTGCAATCCTGCTTTGCAGCGTGACATAAAATAATTCCATGTTATGCAGAATGTATCTTTGGACATGAATACACTGCCAGCTTAAAAAAAAAAGACTTTCTAAGTGGTTGTAAATTATTCAGCAATATCTAAAGTAGTGTTTAAGTTGGTCAGCAGGGCCAGGAATTAATCTGTGAGCCAATGGCGTGACAGGACTTGCCTGGACCATTTCTCTCCACGGGGTAAACGCAGCTTTCTGGACATTAAGTGGTTAAAAGCTGCAGGAAAAAATGAGCAGAAAGAGCACAGTGCTGCTCAGCAAAGCCTTGAAGGTACTGCTGTGGGATAACTAACACACTGCAGATTGTTCAGACTGAGCCAAAGTGCTCTTAATGAGCAGTGGAATTAATCAGGATTAATTATTAAGCGGCGCTGTAGGTTAGAATTGTAATTCAGGAATCAGCTCTTCAACATTACTGTACAAGTCCAAGATAAAATAAAGATATCAGTTAACAGAAAGGATGGCAAGCTGTGTCTGTTAAGCTACACAAAGCAAAGCCTTTTACCTTCATTCCTCTTGGATACACTGCAGTACGCAGCGAGGTGGATGAGAGCAGTGTGAACGCTGCATTACATAAGATTTCCACAAGTCAAGGCTGCTGTCAGAAGTGTGTGCGCCCGCACCAGCAAAGTGTTTACACACACAATCTTATCTTCTTAAGGTCTTATCTGATATCAGAGGACTGTGCGTGTTATCTCAGGTGTAAACAGATCGAGGGTTGTCCAAGAAGGGTTGATATTTCAGGGTATTATGTTCATATTGATCAGGGTTCATTTGAACTTCAATTCTAACACTTTGTTTCAGTCCTTGACAGTTTTGTGATTAACTGTACTGTATCCTTTGGTTTACCCTTATTAGCATGTTGTGTGCAGGGGCGAAAGCTTCATTACACACAAACGTGGCCATGAAACAAACTGATACAGAGGGGAGGGAAAAAAGAGAGGTGGGAGAAAGGGGGAGAGTGGGGAGTAAGCCAGAAAGAGAGAAGAGAGTGCGGATGCATTTGTTCGTGTTATGTATTCGCATGTGTTTGTTTGCTGTTTGCAGTTTGTGTTGTCTGTTTGTGGAAAGCACCCTTTTCATGGGCTGAAGTCTCATATATGCAAATGTGCTGTGGGGGAGGTGGATATACTTGGGATGGGAATATTGTTTCATTTCCTATGTGGCTGAGAACATTTTTTTTTTATATTATTTTAAAATTATTTTTTGAACCAAGACACATTCCTTATACATGCAAGTGTATTCAGCCAGGCAGAGAGGGAGATAGAGAGAGGGAGAGAGGGAGAGAGAAAGAGATGAATGTTGTAGACTGCAGGGAGATTGTACCAGAAGAAGGTGTGTGAGGTGTGTGAGGTGTGTGCGCGCGTGTGTGTGTATGTGTGGGCTGCAGCTGCGTAGTACATGCTGTACAGAGCAGGGGGGTTCTCCTCTGCACCTCACTGCCTGGATCCACATGCATTATGCATGAGCCGTTTGTGTGAGTGTGTGTGTGTGTGTGTGTGTGTGTGTGTGTGTGTGTGTGTGTGTGTGTGTGTGTGTGTGTGTGTGTGTTAGAGCTGACACAGCCGTCCTGCAGTCATCAGGCTGAGCACTCATCTGTCCACATGGTCAGTGAAAACTCCACCCCATCCTTGTTGGTCTTTTTCCACTGCAGTCAAGCTGACAGCAGCACTGAAGAATTGAGAGGTGTGATTGTGCATGCGTGCCTGTGTGTGTGTGGGTGTGTGTGTGTGTGTTTGAGTGAGATAGGAATGGAAGAAGGGGTTTAGAGATCATTTAGAGGTAATCCCTGATCTCATGCCCACATCACCACAATGCTGGGAAAACGCTGATAGATTGCTCCAGAGAAATAGAGGGGATGTCATCTGGCTCATCATGATGAGGTCATATGTGGGCATTTTTTGGTTGTGTGTTCCACAAGCAGTGTGTATAAGCAGAAGAGCATAAAAGAGTATTCTATCCCATCGTAACACATGTACTGTATACAGTTGGGTTTTAAATCTTGATTTGACTGGAATGTGATTCTTAGGAAATAATTCAGTGAATTCTCAAATTTTACCGTGATTTGATCTAGTTGTTCACAGTTATTTAGACACTGACTGATTGATTTTTAAAATACACTGGAGTACAAAGTCAGGAGCAGTTACAGGTTATTGAGAATGAAATCAGTTAAAGGATCAATTTGATTGTAGTCAGTTTTAACATGCAGTTAAACCATCAGATTTTTTCACCCCTAATGCCACACACACAAAGCACACACCCACTCTCCTGATGGCAATGTGCGTGCGCGCGCACACACACACACACACACACACACACACACACCCACAGTATATCCTCATATCCAAAGGCAGTAAAGCTCTAATTGGCTGTAGCTGTTATTTCATACAACAAAAGAAAACACTGATGGTGGCCACCAATAGAAAAAACACATACGCTAGATGAGATTTTTGCAGTCTAACAAAGTCATATTCATTTACTGCCCGTATTATTTTTATGAGGAATTTCTTCAAAAGCTGAGCTCCTTTACAAGCTGTGACAACAGCGGGGAAAAAAAGCAATTAAAGCAGATCATGCCGCTCCCACCACCACTGATCCAGCATGGGGGGATTTTTCCTCAAACAGATTTCTTGGCAGCAGCTGAGCTCTCCCATCTGTATTAGCCAAAAACAAATACAAATTTCAGTTTTGAAAAAGTGAGGAAAAGGGAAAGTGCTTGGAATATCCATTCTGGCCTATTGGTCTGCGGTTTTGGCTCTGTTTCTGTGTTTAATTAGTACATGTTTAGGGATGAGGCTGCACTAAGGTTCTAATTTTGCTCCTGAATACACGGGTGGCAAACACAACTAGCGCAAAGTCTGTTTTTAGGGAGGAAATGGAGTGGTGTGGCAATCGCTGTAAGTTATTTACACTGTGTGTGTGCGCGTGTGTGTCTGTGTGTGTGTGTTGGGCAGTGAGGTTGGGTGTTCACTGTGTTTGGTTTGTGTGTTTGCTGTAATTCATTCCTGATGGTTTACAGTGTCAGAAGAGACTTTTTTCAGACAGCCTCGTCGTCTGCCTGTCAGAACCAATAATATGAGATAAAAATACCCCCAAGTTTGAACGTCTTTACACATGAGTGTAACTCATGTGTGTATTATGTCCTCATTCTGTGCCTTGGAATGGCTGAAACATCTGCCTAAGCTGGTACACTGATACAATTGAACTCTTTTTCTAAGTGTGTTCAGTACACATCTTTTCAAAAAGCAAAATAATAAAGACCAACAAGGTTTGATTTTATTTTAAGTATTTATGGCAGTGTTGTTTTTGTAATAAAGCCTGTGTTGTCAGCACTCATCAGCTTTTCAGCTGTTTAGACCATGATAGGACTGAAAGATTGATCATTTTTATACTGATTTTATACTTACAGTTTGTAAGCAGGTGGTAACACAGGTTTCCTGGACTACCTGCATATTAGTTTGACGAATAATAATCATTCAAGCAACAGAACTAGAAATGCTGCATCTGCTCACTATGCTCAGCAAGCCACAAGCTAAAAATGTAATAATAAAATAATAAAAACTATATTTAGTATAAATTAAATCTCACTGTTTGTTATAATCTTGCAACAACATAAAATGTGGAAAATTGCTTATTATGATTTGTGCATATGAGTCATAAACTAATGAAAATGTTGCTAATATTTTGCATTCTTAATTTTTCATTTCATTCTTTAATTTTTCATTCTTATTTTTCATTCTTCCAAATGTCCGGTTGTTATACTGTGGCAGGGCTGGGAGGACATAGAGAGTTTGCATGTGCGTATGTGTGCGTGCGTGTGAGGGCAGATTTACAACAGGCTAGCTGATCTGGGCCCTCCTGTCTTCTTCATTTCCCCATTGGCCCATTAAAACGATCCCCACTATCACTCTCTCTCTTTCTCTGTCTCTCTTCCCGATTAGACCTCTAGCAGGGCAGACGAATTACACTGATGGAGTTGTGGCGGCAAACCATTCAACAAGATTACATTTGTGGTTTGGCTTTAGTAGCTCCTGCCCTTTTGGCTGGGCCGTCTGCAGGTCCTGCCAGACAGACACCACTTGAGCCCCAGATTATCATCCAGACAGGAATTAGAACATCTGAAGGAGGTGCAGATGGAGGGCACTTAATGTTACTTGATCTATGGACCCCTCATTTCTTCCTCTTTAGCTTCTTCAGAGTAGTCGAGCTGCTGCTTGGAAGACGGCAGGTTGACTGATACTTAATTCATTATAATCTGGATTACGGGTTGCAGTAGATTAGGGGTTTCTTAGGGTATCTGTGGCATGAGGGTATTCATTCTCAACAGAGTGCTTAATTAGACTGGGTGTGATGGCTAATCCAGCAGCCAGCTTAGTTCCCTGAAGTAAAATGGACAAGTCTGATGTCTCAGGCAAACACACACACTCACACTAACACAGTGAAGACAGCTTTGTGGCTTTTGTAGATGTGCCGTGATGTAGTTTGCCGCTGCACTGTACAAGATCATCCAGTCAAACTTGCTGTCTATAATTAATGCTGACACAATGGTTAGAGGAAGTGTCAAATGATACAAGTGAAGAGACTCCTAAGCTTAAACTATATCCAAACTTTGAATAAAAGCTGTTTTATAGAAGCATAACATTCTTACTTAAATAAAATATACTGCACGCATTCACACCCCGGCTGGGCTCTGCTGTCCTGTTTCTGCTGCAGGGACTTGAGAGGGTGATAATGCCTATAAGCACTGCAAGGCTCTCTTCATACTGCATTCACACACAGCAACACACCAGCCATGCGTCTCTCCACTCACCCCTGCTCTCAACCATGAATCAGGCTCCTCAGCAGGAGTGTTGAACTAAGCTCAGCACCCTCTCAGCCCTCTAACTATCCAGTGCTACAAAGAAAAATGTGAAAACTGATCATAGCACTAATACAGACCCAGGATTTTTCAACTGGTTTTGGGCAAAATAGCAAAAACATTGATGACGTTACCTTATGGTAAGTCACATCAACTAGCTTTCCTGAAATTGACTAAGAAACAAGAAACAACAGGGCATTTCTAATAAATAAATAAGAAAACGGCATATATTTTTCGGCTGTTATGATGCTTTTTTTTTTCCCCAAACGTTTGACCATACTGACCATAAGTGCGATGTGTCCAGCAGAGCGTTTCATGACCTAATTCACTGCAGCATGGGTCCACCCTCCATCTCAGTGTAACAGAACGTGGTGTGTTGCTTCATTATAGAGAGCCAAAGAAAGGGAAACCAGCAAGTGATAAATAGAGCCCCATACATACCTAACTGGCAGCTGCCTCTCAGAGAATTGTCACTCCTTTACCAAAGTAGAGTGTTTTTTAAATTACAGCCTCACAAATTGGCAGCTTCTGTCAGAATTAAACTTTGAGGTTGGACTCAGTCACTTCAGACTTGGCTGACACCTCCCTCTCACTTACACATTAAAGGGCTCCCAAACAACAACAGAAGCACCAGATCCATGAAAAAAAAGGCAAAGCAATTGAGTTTTATGGGCTTGTGTAGCTTATTTGAAACCTTCCCATACAACAAATAGCTTCCACTTCTGCCGAAGTTTATTCCCGTTTGCCTTGAAAATATTCTTTAGAAGTGGGTGTAGATCATGGGATATAGTGCTGGTATGCTGTTAGTACCACCAGACCAGCTATATATGTATATATTACATTTAAAAGCACAGACGGATCTATTCAGCTATGGATATACATTGTGTCTCAAGCCGGATTTGTAGTTTTGAATTGTTTGCTTTTAATCATGTCACATTTTACTCTGCCTTTTTCATCATATTTCATCATATGTATGTTTTTGTTGGGTCATATTTAGCTGACGTTTGGACCTTGGGAAGCAAAAGCTGCCTGGAATTAGACGCCGCGTCTTCCCCCTCCTTTTCCACAATGAGACTTTCTTGTGGTAGCGGCGGCCATTAACTTGGCAAACCACGCCATTTCCGTGGCAACCGCCGCTTCCCCTATGGAGATCTAGCCTCACTCTGAAAGTGAGAGAAGGATACTGAACAAGGGATTGAAAAAAGGAGGGTGGAAGAGGGAGAATATGTACTTTTTCACTCCAGAGCAATTTATCATTTGGCCTCACTTTAGGCTTGGCCAGAAAAATGCACAGATGCAGCAATCATCTTCTCAGTGTATGCACACACATAACAGGCCAATTCAATTCTGGAGTTAATAATAAAACAAACAACAATGTATCAACGACCAACACAACACATTTACTGACATATACATTTTCAGGAAATGTGAGTCTTAACCTAAATTATTATGTGACAAAAGCTCTTATGAAATTGTACGCAATTTCTGCTGACTTTTAGTGAACCTCTTTTGTTCTTTGTTAAATTTTGTGGTTGTTTTCTGCAAAGCTTGTGTTGCTTTTATAAACACACAGATGTATGACATTGACTGGAAGATATTCCAGCCTCTCCAATTATACGGCAACCCCCCCCCCCCCCCCCCCCAGTGCCACAATGGCACTGAAGCAGTCTAAAAATTCACTGAACCATCATCCAAAAATAAGATGCATTTGACCAGTGGCAGCTAGCAGCTCGCTGAAACCCATGTGCATTTTGTCCGTAGTGTTTTGACGAGCTCCTCTTTTTCCCTCCCTAAATGAGGCACTGCTGGTTCCTTTCCTTCCATAGGAACAGCCTGCTGTGTTTGTTCAAATTGCACTGACCCCAATAGCAGTGTTGGTGGCCTGCTTTTAGCTCATTGCATGTCCAAGCAGATATAAAGGAAGTGTGTGAGCATATGCGTGTGTTTTAAAGAGATTCACACTACTCTGATGTGCGTCCATCCGACAGGGTGTGTCTTGGAATGTGAGGCGGCGAGTTTGACGGACAGCTGAGGAACAGGAGAGGGGGCGGATAAAGCGACCCCCGAGGCTCACACACCTGTGAATTGGGTGTACCAGTGTGTATTAGATCAGTTTTCTTCTCACCGCCCTTAATGGATCAGAACTATGCAAGATAGTCTGACTTTTGACCCCAGAATGATGCCTGTAGCACAATGCGTGACACAAAGCTCGAACAGGTCCAGTAGGGGCCAGAAGCTTAGCTTACACCTACACAGTAATAAGCTTTTTATGTATTTCACATGTGGGGTCAGCTAGTACATTTGTAAAGGAATAAAAGAAAGGGAGAGACATTTCAGCAGGAGGTGCGTAAGAAACCATGGCAGCACGTAGTGCAAACTGTTTCTTAAACAAGGACAAACCCACGAAACCTTATCACCATGCTTAAAGCAACAGCTGGGTGATAAATCGAGTAGAAACTATTTTTCTGCAGAGAAGCTAAAAAACAGGCAAAAGTGAGGAAAAACTTCAGGCTTAAAATGACTGCAATTTTTTACAGATGTCACAGAATTAGAAGCTGGCCCTATCATCCATGGATTTGCTAGTTTGATCCCAGGTGTAGTTGCACCTACCCATGTGCTGGGAGTCCAAGACCACAGTTTTCGAAGATTTCTCAACAAGGTTGCTACTTACATGTCAATAATAAATAAGAGCCACATCTCCCATTTTACATGTAGGTTAAATCTACAACAGTGATCATGGAGTTATCAGTTATGAGAAAGTAAATACATTATGAACAGTAAAGTTATAAGTTGTTACACAAACATCCAGGCAATTTGCTAAAATTGCTCCAAAAGGTTTGTGCTTTTGAAAGATGCTCTGAATCCTTGCGTTTCTAATCATGTTACAGATGTGATTCTAGTGTTCTTGCCCAGGAACCTGTTTTGGGGTGGTGGTGGTCTAGTGGTAGACCTCAAGAGGTCCTAGGTTCGAATCCCACCTCTGGCACTACCACCACTGGGTCCTTGAGCAAGACCCTTAACCCTGAGTTGCTCCAGTCGCTCTGGATAAGAGCGTCTGCTAAATGCCGTAAATGTAGTGCAGTGTTCTTGCCTAAGTAGGGAATTGAATTTGAGTTTCATGCTTATTGGAAAACCTTCATTGCATTTAGCTTCTCATTTTACCCTACTTTAAACCCTGAACAAGCTAGTTCTGAGCTCTGTCTCTCCAGTTCCAGTTAAACATGGCAGCAGCCTTCATTTGCTTGCTGAGCATACTAGTTTTCTAACGCCAATGCAAAATTTACAAAGAAATCTTGGCTGGTCAGCTATATTTGGGCTATATAAGGAATAATTATTTATATTTGTGATTAACTGTGGTATTGTGATTGTTATGACTCAAAATGATGAGATTCTGTGCTAGCTATATACAGAAGCTTGTTGACCTCTTGGAACCTTTGTAGATGGCTGGACGTGAGTCTATATATGTATGATATGATTAGATTTGCAGTGACGTGAGGGCGGACAGCGAGTGTGGACAGTATTTATGAGCCATGCCATTTTTACATAAGCCTTCCCCACAGGCTCCATAAATACGGCCTCCAAACAAGAGGACATTTGTGGACCTAAAACGCTAGAGCAGTCAAGCTTAGCTTTGTCTTTAAAGTAGCCTTTGGAAGCTTCCCATAATGGCGGTGCTAATATTTAGACTGGCCTCACTAGCGAGTCTGTTTGCTGAGTCTTTATAAAGGAAGAGAACATGTCACCCCCCCCCCCATTCACAAGTGACTGTGTAAATAATCAACAGTAGAGATTATATAATGTGTTTATCCTTAAGCCTAGAGGTCATGGTATCTGTATGTGTTTCCCTATTGAGTGGATTTTGGTTAAACTATTTGTATGTGTTTCTGTCCTCAAATGGTTTCTAAACCTGGTCATTCAACGTACCCTCATGTGTATGTGTGTATGTGCACATGTGCATGTGTGTTGATCTTTGGTGTGTCTGTGCCCCCAAGTAGTAAATATGTTACTAGGCTTATTATGTCTGAGGGACATGTTGAGAACTGGGGAATAAATTACAGCTATGTTCTCTCTCTGCACCTAGAGACGCCTTTATTAATATAGGGGTCAAAGGTCAGTCCTAATACAATGACCCTGAACTCTCTTCAGCTGCAGATTTCCTGTGGTTGTCCAACAGCATTGCTAAAAAAGCTCAAAATTGTCTACTAGCCGTTTGTGTACATCTACATTTGTCTGAGGGTGTATACTGAATATTTTAAGGTACATTTTTCATTGTGTGACATCCGAATCAGTATGAACTCATCATCGCCTGATGCTAGTGAAGTGTGCTGTCCACCTCTACTCTATTATTGTACAGCATTAGAGACAGGTGTGCACTGGACAGACTGGCTTACACTGAAGTGTAATTTTCCGAACTCTTAAACTTCAGGCTGGAAGGACACACCTCAGTTTACCTCCTTGCATGTATTATTTCAGCATTCCACTGATTCTTCAACTGCACAGACATTTGCTTGGCAATTCAAGGGTGTGGATACACCCGAAGTCTTAAAAAAAGGGTGGTGTGTGAACACTAATATGGGAGTGTTTCAAGGTAGCTTAAATCAAGCCTGTCCAATGAGAGGGCAACTAATAATACTATTTATGCATGAGGCTGCATGAGGCTGTTGTAGTCTTTATAGTAGGGTCTATAGGTAGGAAGAGGCCAGAGATTAGCTTGGTCCATGGCCTTCAGGAGTTGGTAGTTATCCATACGCATCTCCAAAACAAATTCTGTTCACCAAGGTAAGAATATTAGTTGAGACAATTTTAATCATATAGCACATTTTACAACCGTTGTAGTCACAAAGCAGCCCCAAGTGAGTAAGATATAGTGTGACAGAGGCAAAACTCCTTTAACCGGAGGAAAAAACCTTGAAAAAGTCTTGGTTAGTGGCAGCAGCTCATGCAGATAATCCAGTAATCCACAGTATGATGTTGCAGATATGGAGTTCAGGTGGAGAGAATATTAAATGTCAGTGAGGTAAGCATACCTGGGGTTTCGCTCCCATGAAGGTGTGTTGCATTCATTCTCACGGCTGCGGAATGTAGTAGCGGCAATGTTAGGAATGTGCAAAGTGATGTTTTTGTTTTGTTTTCCCACACATCTAATTTCCTCTAATCTCTGCTCTCTTTCAGCCCATAGACCTCGCTACAAAGAGACTTTCATCAGTCTTGAGTTAGACCAGGTGTCATACAGCACATCTAAATATACATGCTTGATTCTGAAAACCACAAATTCACACTCACTCTCTGTGCTCCCGTCCACCCTACCATTCTAACATTGTCCTGCTGACGTCCCCCCTTAGCTTTTTGTTCAGCAGTGAAATACCAGAGCACATCATTTTGAATAGGGAATAAAAGAAGCTAAGACATGGTGTCTCTCTGACACATGTCCCATGGTGCAGAGTTAAACTACAGCAGAAAGAGAAATGAGATTAATCTCTTATTCATGAAGGGGAAAGGGAGATGGATGGCAGGGCAGGAGCTGGGCCCTCTGCTGCTCAACATGAGGGCACAGCAAGTGGATCAAAATAGCACTTTCCACAGCAAGGAAATAGATTTAACAAGGAGGGCGTTGACTGGGGTGAGGTGAAGGTTTATGGGGCTACAGTCAATTACAGCTACTATAGTAGCCTTTGCCTATATTCCACAGATGTTTCTAATGTGGATATGGATTCTGTATGGGCCCCTTCTGAAGCACATGTGTACATCTACTCAAGAGACCACCAAAGTTGTCTGCAAATATTGCCTGTGGGTAGCTACTTTATTCTCGTTTATTGTGCGCTCATGTATCTCCCCCCCCTTACACGCACAAACATGCACACACATTTCTAAAATGGGTTAGAAATGGATGTCCTTGTTTCACTGCAGGATTCCACTGTGGGATTGAACCATGCAGTCATTCTGTACTTGTGTACTGGAAATAAGGACAAACCCACAGCCACAGTTTATGCAGGTAATAACAGTGCTGTCTGTCCAAAGAGGCCTGTGGAACAAAGCCCATAGAGCTATATACCCCATAGAAACTAAGCAAGGAGTCTCTTACTAGGGAATAATGATTGATTATGGTGGAGAAAGATGGGTGTTAGAGTGGTGGAGTGTTCGTGCCAGATCTTGTTGCAGGGATTTGACACAGTGCGGGTCCTCACTGCAATGTCCAGTTGCTTGCGTTTTTTTTCTGGTGTGACAGTGAGGTGCAGTATCAGGGTATATTGCATAGACAAAAAGGAGACCTGGATTTGGAGATCTGCCCTGCATCAGTGATTTGCAACATTTTGGCAACCTTGAACTTGCCACTTGTATTTATATGAATTTATAGAACTCTGCAGGCTTTTGAAGTGCTGTCATCTTTAAGGTCAATGTCCGATGGCACCATTAATTCCAGGCCCAATCTGATGAATATGATGCATGAAATCAAGGTGTTTAGAGACTTAGAAATTCAGAAATGTTTAATTTAGATGGAAACTCAACTTTTCAGTTCAGCGTCACAAATCAAGCGAAGACTTGGGCAGCGTTTCATCAGGTACGGAATTCCAAGTACCGGTTTCCTCTTAGGAATCCGTCCAGCATTTTTATCATGTCCTCATACTCAGAGGTCCTGCCCAACAGAACTCGTCTATCAGTGCTCCCTTCATCCAGCACTCCTCCGCTCTCTCTGGCACTTCTATAAGCACCCTGGCTGCTCTGACAAGAGTAAAGGCTGCAGTTTGTTGATGCTAAATTGAGCTTGAAAAACCGGCCTTCAACCAGGCTTTTCCAGCCTTGGGCACATCAGCTCTGTCCAATTTAGCTCTCCTCTCTTCCTTCTCCTCTGCTCACTCATTTCATTCCTTTTCACGTCTTTCCCCCCTTCTCGGGTCTGAACGCTTCATGCTCTTGATTCTCATAGATTGTGGGACCAGCACGTTTCGCCGTGCTGTTTGAAGGCATATTGATCGTTCAGCCTTACAGACACTCAGGATTCAAAGAGCTGCAGAGGTCTCTCAGCCAATCAACACAAATTTGACAGCCTTCAGTATTCAGCTGCTGTAGCTGCCTTCAGACATACCTACCTGATCACCCTTGTCAGTGCACTCACCTTTAAAGCCTTTGTATTATTATTTCATCATCAGAGAAAACGAGAGGTGACTTCTTGCCTTCACAGTCCACACCTGCTCATAAGAAGGGAGAAAGTGAATTGTCTTTGAAAATTCTGTTTACCAGAAAACATTCTTTGCCTGTCGGCGAGGCTAATTAGCACAGAACGGGCGCCGCACACTGCGTGTAAACGCTAGTAATTAAGAAAGCTAAAAGCACTTGAGCCCTTTATTCAGCACTAATTATTCTTAGACCCGGGCTTTTGCTGACCCCCCTTGGGCAAATCCCACCCACAGTCCATTACACTGCTCCAGAGCAGAGGGGATGAAGAGATGAACCAGAGGAGAGAAAGAGAAATAAATTAGGAGCAAAAAAAACAACATAATTTACGTTATTCCATGGCGTTCCAAAAAAAAAAAAAAAAAAAAGAATTAAAGAGACATGACTGCGATGGGCTGGCGACCTGTCCAGGGTGTGTCCCCCCGTCCTTCGCCCTGTGTGCGCTGGGATGGACTCCAGCACTCCCCCGCGACCCCGTTTGGGACAAGCGGCAGAAAATGAATGAATGAATGAAGAGACATGAGGGTAAAAAACAAACTTCACAGACAGGGATGTGTAAAGATGATATGGACAGAAATATGTGCATAAAATCATAATATACATAATCACACTTATAGCCGACTGAAAGGCCTGTGTGGAAATTCGGTCAAGCATGGAAGAGTAGACTCAACTACTTAAAGATTGGCATTGCAGAATCACAGTGATAGCATGGACTGCCATTAGCATTAGTGTCTGAGTTGACTGGTGGCAGGGTTAACCTCAGAGCTAGATAACCGGTCATGCTGCAAGCCTGAGGTCAGTTGGATGGCTGTCAGGGTTAGCCTCAGAGATGACAGATGTTAGCGGTAGTATAGGCCAGAGGTAATTGAGCTGCTTGTCTCTGTGCCACCATACAAGCACTGCTGTCTGTCTGTCCTGTCTCGATGTGTGATCTCATTACACCACAGAAAACCAACGTGGTCAGTCCCTTCAGCTTAATTAAAGACTTGTGTGTGCATGTGCGGCAGCATTAATGAAGTAGTGTATAAACATGTGGTTTCCATTAGAACAATTTGTTTTTTATCAGTCTTAAGATTCTATCTTGCGTTGTCAACACTGACTTATTTGGGTCATTTTATTTTTTATTGCAAACTATGAAATTGTAGGCCGTCCCAAGGGCCAGTGGGAGAAATGTGAAATACCTCGGCTTTGCTCCATTGCATTTGCATGATGGCTGTATGTATGGCACGTTAACTCACAGTCCACAAGATGCATTATTGATGTGCTATAGCATCTCTGGAAGATTTACTCTCTCTCCCATGCTTTTCATCATAAAATATTTACCAGTAGTCAGTGGGCTGAGGGATCGTACAGCAACCTTTGTGTCAAGATGTCTGGCACATTGCTCATATTCAAGAGTTTAGTCTCTTGTTTGTGAACAGATGTAAACAGCAGTTGTGGTCTGTGGGCATGAGTCAGAAGTTTTGTCTCTGTGACATTTTAGTGATTGTGTGTGTGGGTGTGTGTGTGTGTGTGTGTGTGTGTGTGTGTGTGTGTGTGTGTGTGTGAATATATCATGCGTGGTTCAAAGCTGAAGCCTTTAGTAACACATGATCAAAGGATGAACACAGACTTCAGCTTTGGTCCTGTAACTATTGCCCCGCAAGTTTTAGTCCATTCCTGTTCTAACACACACACCGTTGCCCATTTGGCTTGTTGAATAGCGGATTAACTGAATGCGGTCCATTTAGAGCAGGAAAATACAAAAATTCGCACAGCTATGGGACTCAAGTACAAAGGTGGGGAGCCAACATAAAGGTCATAAATAGCCAAACAAAAAGAGGTGATAAGCAGGGGTGGATATTTTCACCATTTTTGCTATTACAACTTCTGATAGTTTTAGTGAAGTAATATTTAAGCATCTTAACAAGAATTTTGAATGAAAAATCCACCCATCCATCCATCCATCCATCCATCCATCCATCCATCCAAGTGCGTTGTTGGCTACCCCAATGCTTGTAGGGCAAAAGGCAAAGAAACACCTTACTGCAGGAGGAAACCAGATTACACAGTTAAACCCACACAGACAGCAAGAAAACACCACACAGAAAGAACCCTGGCTGCCCCAGGTGGGAAATGAACCAAGAACCTCCTGGCTGTGGCTACAGTGCTAATCAGAGCATCAATGTGCTGCCATAAATGAACAACGGAATTGCAAAGCTTGAACATTTATTAATAGTGCAAGACATTTTATACCCTGCTATTTTAGTTAATTAGCAGCTGCTGATGCGTTTTCAGCAGTTGTGTCAAAACATCAATGTTAAAATATCAAGATAATACACAATTCATGTAAATGAATCAATGTAATTTTATTCATTTAGTGAACAAATACTAAGATGAGTTTAGGTTTCCATAGGCATCCAAATAATCATGCCCATCCCTTGTAATAGGACGTCTGGTGCTAAAGGGTGTTGGGATTCCAAAACACCCACACACATCTGCACACATCCACACAGACACACTCCCTCTCCACCACATACATGGATCTCTGACATCTGTACCATGTTTGCATTAGTGTGTGGGAGTTTACAGAGTGGAGTGGAAAAGGCAACCATCTTCCCGGCTTCCACAGGCTCATGGCCAGCGGGAGGAGGGACTCGCCGATCGGGAGCCCGCTGACCACAGTCGGGCATATTTGTGGCCGGTGCTTTCTCTGCTGCTGTACTCATTTATAACATACTAGCTGTACAACACTGAGCTGGGAGACAGACCATGATTTGTGAGGAGGACTGTTCTGTCCTCCACCCTCCACACATGCACACTCACATGCACTCACACACACACACATGCACATAATTGCTCACACTAACACACATATACACACATATAGACCTTCAGGATGTAGGGTCATTGATATGTCTCTTATTTTGTTTAAAAATACTCATGTGTTTTATGTCCGATATGCATTACAGTAGTTTGGACAAAGTATTTATTAAAATATTACATTTAGTCATCAGAAAGAAAGGTTTTTCTGTTTAAAAAAGAGACATGGAGCTTTTATATATATTAAAAAAACCCTGTAAAGCCAGTATTAGTCCAGCTTTCCTTCATGTTTTCATATATATATGAGCCTTTGTGTTCTGAGAATGAACAAAAACAAGCACACTCTTTTCCTCCAGAGCTGCAGGTTTTGTATTGATCCCCTTGACACATTAAGAGGGATAGCCTACATGGCTCAGATGGAGAGGAGAGAAGGGGATGAGAGAGGAGAGAAGTGAAAGATGAAGGGAGCAGCAGGATGTCTCTCTGTCAGCAGCAGCGCTATGTGCCAGTAGTTATAACTGTATGAAAAGAAACGGGTGAGAAAATGCCAGAGAGGAAACCTTCTCTTACCACAGAGCATAGCATTACACTTACACAGGATATGGAAACATAGGCTTGGCCAAGAAATTCTCATGTACAGCAGTTTGACCCAGCACTGTCGCAAACACATACACACCTACCTTTCGTTTCAAAAAAATTTACACCTCCCTTTCTTTCCTGCCCGAGACACCAAGGCTCCAGAATAAATTGCTTGCTAATAGATTTTGCAATATGAACATTTAAAAAAATTCATAGTGAGTTTTATGTAGATTAGCCTCTTATTGATTACTATGGTGATCTGTACACACACATCTGTACACATCCTTTATGCCAGTCTGCCAGCTTCATATTACAGTTCAAGTCTTTTAGCTTTGGGTGGGGCAGTGGTAAGAGCTGTCCCTTCACAGCAGAAGGGTGCTTGGTTTGATTCCCAGTTAGGACAGACTGGGTAATTTCTGAGTGTTATCTGCAGGGATCAACTCCAGTTTCCTCCCACGGTCAATGTCAGGTGGATTGGAGATGCTGAATTGCCCACAAGGTGTGAGTTTGTGTGTCTGCTCTGTGATGGACTTGCCCTTTACAAGCATATTTAATAGTGATCGGAAACTCTTATTTGAAGTGGAGCCATAGCTATGTACATACAGTACGGTGCAAAGGACACCCCTTATTTCTGCTTCTGCTACGGAATCACCTTTGTACAAGAATCCTATTTTTTGTCTATCGGACTCTCTTATGACGTGAAAGTGAAGTGAAAGTGGCACATCGAGTAGATTCAATTAAAGATATGGGAACAAATGTTCTGCTATGGCAGTGTGCAAAGTGCCTAAAGATACAAGTTGCCAAGATAAAGCACTCAGCCACTCAGCATTCAGCATTAGCAGTAAACTAATCACTGGCCCAATCATTTGTAATCATCTACATCTGTGCCTTTGTTCTGTTTGAATGATTCATATGTGTGATACTGTGTGCCTTAACAAACAAAAAAACAATCCTCTGAAACTGAGCAGGCTCAGGAACTGGAGTGAAAATGAGAGTCAATAACTTTGTCCTCAGCAATACTTTCAAAATACAAGAAAGTCTAGCTGTTTAGAAGCAAAATTTGATTAAATGAAAGGTGGTTCATTACATTGTACATTTCTTTATCCTTATTCTCTTCCCATCTCAGTCTCCACTACGATAAATAGGCCGACAAACTCTCTGCCCTCTTCCTAGCCTATATCTCATAGCCCTGAAATAGCACAGTGGGGGGTGTGCAGGTTTAAGGCTTTCTCTAGGGAGCCCCAAAACGAGGTCTGTCATATCCTTTCAGGCCACACTTTATTTCTCGGTTTTCACATAAACCTGGCCATCAGTGTACATCAGTTGTTTCAGTGTCTGACCTAACAGAGTTTTGGTGACATTTCTTTGGGGAACAATTCAAGGAATCATAAAACATGCATTTTTTTTTACACTCATAGAGTGCCTGAGTATTTACTTTCCCGTTAGTGTGGAACATCAGCGAGAGGAAGAGAGTAATGGTTGCATTTGCTGGCTCTGAATTGATGACCGTGTTTGAGTTTAGGCCCTGGAAAACAAATTGCCATCTCATTTTGGTCGGACTCCTCAGAGGGAAAGAATTTGTGCTGGCTTTTTATGAGGCTAGTGATATTTCAAACCAAAAGGGGCTGAAAAAACACACACAGAGCTGAAGTGGGATCCGCTCCCATCCTATTAGAGCTGCTGTATATTTGCACCACCACAGAATGGGTCAGCATGTCCAAAATCAGCCCGCTGCTCAGCTTCTGTTCCTTGGCATAGATTGGGCTCGCACCTCAGCAAAGCTTTCCCTTTCCAAACAAGAGTTAAATCTTCACGGTTTCTTCTAAACAAACTGCATTCGGTTCAGGTAAATGTAGGGTCTACGTTGAAAATTTCTGAGATATCATCAAGGTTTTGGCAAAAGAAAAACAAAAAATGAAAAAAGCTCTGAAAAACAGCATGGATAAAAAACAGTCATGTTAAAACTGAACTGAAGAACTGAAGAACTGAAGAAATGAAGTGAAGAACTGAAGCCATGCATTGCATCAAACTGCTCAGCCATGTATGTGGTAGGTGAGGAACATTTTGAGGATCTCGTGGGGAAAGCCAGTGTGGTGAAAGCATCAGTAGCACCGTATCCACAAATATGATGACTTCACTAATATGTAGCTTCAATGGGCCTGTTACTGTAGTCAGAGCTTCTAGCCAGAATGTTGTGTGATTACTTTGCACCAATCAGCTGATAAGATCCCACATGAATGGGTCAATGTGTCATTGGCATCAGCATAAGGACTCTAGTGTACTAAAGAAACAATAGACAGAGTTTCATCCATCACCATGCTGCAGTTTGCTCTTTTGCTGCTCTTTTTGCCATTACCAATTAAAGCTTTGCTGTATATATATATATATATATATATATATACACTTGGCTTTGATTCGGGGAGTTTAATGGATGACGCAGTTGTTCCAGCAAATATTTTGAAACCAATGAGTTATCACAATGTGTGGCCGTCATATCTGATAAGAGTAAGTAAACGCCTTTTCAGATGAAAAGTGTGTAACTCTTCAAAGAAAAACCTGTGGTCAGGTGTGACATCCTAAGTCAGTTTTCTCTGGAAAGGAATGCCATTTGCATTGTTAAAAACCATATCAGAGTCCAAACTGAAGGCACCCATTTTATGTTAAAGTGTGAACTCATGCGACAAGATGAAGCGACAGCAACAGGCAGGACAACATTCTTTCACCTTCTCCAGTATCTGTTGGAGTATCTGTTTTGTTAAGGTTTATTTTTCCTTACCAAAAGAGCCTTCCGTGACGTTCAAACTACAGATATGTAGAAAAGGAAGCAGCTTACTGTGGATAAGCACAACTTCAGCTAGGTCCATGTTTAAAGGAACATATTTAGGTCACATAAGGAAATGTGACTCTGTGCTTCACAGCTGTTTCAGGCCTTCTAGATACACTCCTTACCCCACCCCCCCACCCCCAAGGCCTCCCATGTCTTGACCGATTGCTGGCCAACCACGACCTCTCTTTTTCTGCGTGCCTACACCGTGTTGCCATGGCAACGCCTCAGCACTGAGGCGGGTGGCAGAAGGTCGACCATGCCAGTTCAGCCATTTGGGGCATTTGCATTGTGCAATGTTGCCCACACAACGACGGTCCTCAGAGACATGGGACAGTAGCAGCAACCTCCCTAAATGATGCAAGGTCTGGTCATAGCTGTCATTCCACCAGTTTAGCCTGATGGCCATTACTTCTACTGTTTTTTGCCATGCCATTAGAGAGTAAGCTGGAGAGAAGAAAATTTTAAGACAAGGGCAAATCTTACACATTCAGAACTGTTTGCCAGTGAAACCATCTCTCAGTAATATGACAGTTGCCTAATGGTGCTTATCAGCTCTGTGCTGACACACTTCCTTGGTTGTACAAGCCTCTTAAGATACAGTTCAGCAAACATGGGAAATTCCTCTCCACACCTGCATAAAGCTTCTCTCAGTCCCTTTATTATGCAGTAATGATGCCCTCTAATTATGAAACAAAGGCTGTTTTAAAAAATGCTAAAGTAACTGTAAAGAGACAACTTTATTTTGCTTTATTGAAATAAGAAAATTAGTGCACATGCACACACCAGCTCACCTGGCTTTTAAGGGTATTAACTGCTTAGATTTCTACATATTTAAGTGAAAATGTGATGACTTGATACTGCTGTGCGATGCCATTTAGATATACGTTTAAGTAATTTAGATATACTCTGATCTGGGGGGGCTTTCAGTTACATTTCCCACTCAGTTTTGGTGTTTTTTCTGTTGGTTCAGCTGTGCAGTTGCTCCAGCAAGTTGTTTGACTTTCAGACTTCAGCATTTTATCTTCCCCAAAAGGGAAAACCCCTCAAAAAAAGAGAAAGGCGTCTAACAGAACCCATTTTCTTTGCTGATACCGAATGTACAAAAACGTTCCGCTGTGGTTTTATGGAGCAGATATGTAAGGAATTTGTGAACACGCTCTAATTGGTTTTTGGGAGCTTCTTTTACTTCAGTTCAGTAATGTTTTTTACTCTAAGGTGATTTTATGCTGCTCTACCCACCTGTAATGCAGCCAGAGAGGAGAATGGAGGTTGTGGTAACTGTATGGTTTTTGGCAGGATTTGGGCAGGCAGGTGTGGGGCTTTGAGAGAACGCAGCGCCATCTGGCTCAGGAATCCCCCTCCCTGCAGGGAGAGTGAAAGCTTGGGCTGTGGAGGTGGGTGACCAGGCTAATTAGAGCAGCTCCTGCCTCAGAGAAGAAGCAGAAGGAGAAGTGCCATGTTTGAATGGAGTTGGGGTGATAGCGAGACTATATATCTGGCAGCACATGACAACCCATCTACACAAAACTGAGGAGGACGTCTAGGCTATTTGAGTGAAAATCATCACATAATGACCTTTAGATGTTTGGGGGAAAAAATCGTTTTTTACTTTCAGACCTAGTTTGAAATGCTTTTATAGCATCTCTGCTAAGTTTACATCCTTTCAATGTGTAATTTGTCTGCTGTTTCTACGTTTCTGCATTGTTCAAATGGGAAAAAAAATGTCATTTAGAGTGGTTTACTATGCAAAACCATTATTGAGCTTTTTTTTGATTTTCTATTTAGTTTTACAGGCTCCTGAATGTTCCTCTCCACTTTGAATATATTTTAAAATGGCATTTTAGCCCAGAAACTTACCTCCAAGCTTTCACAAAACAGATATGTTCCAGTGTATTCATAGCCATTTCAGTTAATAGCTTTATATGCAGCTTTTAAAGGCATTAAACAGTTTCAGTGTCTGTTTCCTCTCCCCAACACTGTGATTAGGTCTGAATATAGCACTTTCGACCCACTCTGAATGAAAGTGTTCATATCGTAACAATAGTTTTTTAATAAACTTTTAGAAATATAAATGCCATAAGAAACCTAGGTTGTCCAAGTATTTAAATTTTTAGCATTCTGGTTTCTTAAATCAACATTTTCCGGTATGCAGGCCACCGTAACATGTCAGTGAAAACAAGGAAACAGGAAGCCATCTTTTTAAAGATAAATTATAACCTGCATGTCAGATATTTATTTTCATTGCTTGTTACATGAGAACCTAAACCAACCTGATCAACCATCGTTTTCAACAGTTGAGTTTCGTTCTTGTCCTTGAACTTTGAATACTTTTGTTTTTTTTTTTAATTAATCAGGTCAGATGATTCTGTGGGGTTAGGCTATAAATGTTGGGTAAAAAAAGGCAGTTTGCCTAATAAACATGTTAGTACCATGATAGATTGTTGCAGTCAGAACAAAAACTTTAAATGTCATTTTTAAAGGGAATAAAATAAATCCTAAATGTATCACAAAACTTTGAGTGAATTTACTGGAACTTTTTTAGATAAATAACAACAACAACAACAACAATAATAGCAATTATAATACTAATACTACTACTAAAAATAATAAAACCTAGAGACTATATACAAGTATCTTAAAGTCATTTACTCCAGTTTTCCAAGCTACATCATTCTGCCTTAAAGGCTGTTACCGTATTCTTCTTTACATCACGCTGTCATATATTTTACGCTATAAATCCTGCTGTTTGACACCACGGGTGTTGACTTTTAAATGAAACTGCTACTGCTTTTAAATACGACACTAACGCTGATGTTCTCTCTCACTCAGGTGTACTGCTTGACATCCAGCGACACTTCAACGTGAATGATAGCGGTGCTGGTTTACTACAAACAGGTAAGTCTCTCCAAATCCCATAATTACACAGCTTTGCAAACATGGACCGCTCATACCCCCCACACCCACACATGCTGAAACACACTTCTCGTGCATGAGGGGGCCTATTACCAGCAGCCACTAAGCTTCTTAAAGCACAACAAAAGAATAAGAGTGGCTAAGGTCTGCTACCTCTTTTAACAAGTCAAATCTCCATCCTTCTCTCATTCCCCCACTCCTAGGTCTAAGCCTGGGTAATTGACAGCCTTTAAAGCTGTAATCTGGGTTAATACAATGGCATTTTGGCCCAAATTAGGCAAATTTATAAATACATTACAAAATATTTGCTATGTATTTGGAGTAACAACATAGAACAGTGTATTTTATTTAGTAGACTCTAAAGTCAGCTGCACTGTACCACTTTTCCCTGCTGTTTCAGAAAGGTCAGTATGACAGACTCCACAATAATAAACCATTCACATCGTCTAACAGCAGCAAACGTTGTCCATAGCCGGTTACAAAAAGGACAAGGAATCACGGTACTTCCAGAAGGAAAAGCCTGGTTTATACTGGAACGCAAGGCGCATTTGTGAGGTTGATGGTGCATCACAAAAAATACACACGTAATTATCCCCTTACCCCAAACTTAATCACTCGGCTAAAACGTGCTTTGAATGTATCTTTGGGCCCATGTGACTAAATTGTACTCTCCGCAGACTGAGTTGTTGGTTGTTGGGTTACTGTGAAATACTGGTACCTATCAAAATGGACAAAAGTACATTTCATAGCTATAACACACAGCCGCCAGTGCAAAATTAAGGAAACAAACATCAGGTACTTAACATGTCTCATCTGAACAACTGCATTTGGGCTAAAAGGACAATTATGGATTTGTTCTTTCACCAAACTATCAATTCAGAGGATATTTTTAGCTGGCATTTAAACAGTAGAGGCACACTGTGGGCTGCTTGAGGTCCTGGTCAGTGGGTGGGTACACTATGGAAAATGCAGTGTTGTGTTGTTGGGGTGTGAGAAGTGGGGGTTGCTGAGCTGGGACAGGAGTAGGAATTCTGAAGCACTGGGTTGGGCTTCCTGAACTGGGTGACGATGCTGAGGCCACCTCAAATAGGCTTTTGTGAGGGAGCGCTATTTTCTAGAAATCCCATTGGCTGTTTGGAGTCCACTCTGTTTAGTGCTTTAAACGTCAGCATATACAGATGTGAACATATGTATGCACACACAGTCTCTGTCTCTCTTAAACATACACACACCTGTACACACGTCCACGCCAGCTTGTACGAGCACACACTTGCACACGTGCACACAGTGCCTCATTGAGAGCTCGTGCTAGGCAGGGGAAGTCTGGGATTCCAATTCAGTGTTTGTCTATTGCCTGTGTTAAATTGGTCTCAAAATATTAAAGTCACTGGCCTGTGAACGCCTGAAAAAAACACTTCCTCATAAAACTTTCAGCAGTAAAGTGTTGAATGCTTGCATTTTGGGACCAAAAAAAAGTTTGGAATAAATCTTTTACTGTATTTTGTGAATCTTTGTCAAGTCTGAAGGGAACATGAAAAACATACCCACTGCACAAAGCTAGGATTGTATACATATTTCATGTAGAACTTTGCAAAATAAGAGTTGTTAAAGAAAGCTGGATGAGGTCAGACTGATAGTTCTAGCTTAGCATTATGTGTGGGCTTAACTGCTGATACCGTAGCTGCAGTAATTGTAATTATGAACACATTTTAAAGTTATTATTATGTGTGAAAAGCCATCAGTGTTCTATTCTCAAAACTAACCACTGATCCGACACCAACTGTGCAGCATCAGACGAACTATCATATAATAACTTTAGAGTTGTCCCAGTCAAAGTTGATAGAAAGTGGGCACCGTGTTAAACATCTCCATACACACCCACACAGTGTCAGTGTCAGTGTCAGTGTTCTGAGAATACTCCACCTGCTCACTGCTGGACCTATGAGAATCCTGCTCACTGACCAACAGGGTAAGAAATTCTTCTTTAGTTGGATTTTTCCAGTTATAATAAGAAATATGCTTTCACGTTTAAGCTTCAGTCAAATTATATAATTATATAATACATTATAATTGAAGATCTAAATCCATACAGTTTTTAAGGTTCAGATCAGTTAGTGGTTGGAGAGACAGACGGGTTCATTCCCAGCAGGGAGCGCACACTATTGGTTTAGACTCAGCAGGCGAAGGCAACTATTGGCTGCTCACAGCAGTGCACTGTGTAGTGGGAGACAAGTTTGACATTGGTTGGGACTTTTTTTTGCTGCACGACTGCTTTGTGCTTGCAGGCATAAATGTCACAAAACTTTCCCCATAAAACAAACTCTCTTTTTATATCATTAGAAACATCTTAACATGGAGGATCTGCTAAAATAGGACAACACAAAGGGACAAAGACTAACACATGCTGCGTAATTCAGGCAAGCGTTAGATAAGTAAAGGACAGCATGGAGAGGGTATGGAGAATGTGTGTGTAGGTGCATGTGTGTGTTCACATCAGATTCTGTGCAGCCTCTGGTACTTGTCTGACCTCAGTCTCACATACTGCTGCAGAATTTCATGAGTCTCAACCATTGGACGAGCATCTAGAGGTGAGAATGACGGCATGGGGTCACTGAGGAGCAGCTGAGGATGGGGGGGTGGGGGGTGGGGGGGTAATGGGTGAATGTGTATTGTAAGCAATTTGATCAACCTTAAATAGTTTCATTCTTGTTCTTGAACTTTATATGCTTTTTGTGTAAAAAAAACAAAAAAAAAAACTTTAAGCCAGGTTAGATGATTCTGTAATGGTAGCGTTGTGTAAAAAAGGCAGTTTGCTCAATAAACATATTAGTACATAGTGGTAGTATGCTATTGCAGTCAGAACAAAAGCCATACCGTGTGAAAAAAAAAGTGAAAGTGACAACCCTTGCTAGGTCACAGCACAGCACACAGTGAACCACAACGAAATTGGACCTCTGCATGCAAACACCGTGCAGCAGTGGGCAGCTATTGAAAGCGCCCAGGGAGCAGTGACGGGGACGGTACCTTGCTCAAGGGTACCTCAGGGCAACCTACTGGTGAGGGAATCAAACCCACAATCTTCCGATGCAGGGGCAACTCCCTAACCACTAGGCCACCACTGCCCAAGTGTAAGCTAATATTGAGTTTAAAGTGTTTAATTTGACCATTACTGGTGTCATTATAATTCAAGTTGACTGTTTTCTCACCCTGGTTGGTGGATATCTTTGTGCCCTCTCCTGTAATATGCCCTATGTGTTACTGATGCCCTTTCCACCCTTTGCTGTATTACCCTTAAAGCCCCCTTTCCCCTCTATAATTAGCTTTGTGCTTAAATCAACTGCACAAAATTTAAGCTCACACTCCCATTATCTAGGGTCAGCTAGGACAAACAATTAGTCTGGAGGTATGAGGCTAATGTATGCAGGCAGGGGTTCAGTATTTTATTGGATTTTTGATGAATGTATAATGTGTCCAGTACTGATGATCTAATATCTGTTGTGACAGTTTGTCTTTAGTTTTCACAATGAAGGGCCACATAGTGTAATACTAGCTAAAGCAGGCCTGTGGCAAGACCTGAGTATCGGGTGTCCATGAGCCATGAGGTCATACAGCAAACAATGACACACATTTCTCTGACCTCGACACCAGACACTGTGAGAAATGACACCTGGCTGTGATTGGTCTGATTCCATAAGTGCTTAATGATCTGCATGTACAGAATGTGGTTTTGCCTTCAGCAGCCATCATCATCTATTGCACCCTACAGTTAGAAACTACATTTCTCTTTAAAGCTCATCTTAATGTCTGCTTTTCCATACATTTGCTTGACCTGCTTTGGTCAGCATATGTGCACCTGCATCGTTACTATGACAACCAGTGTAAATATGCACCAAAATGCCACAAAAATAGATTGTGATTTGGCTTTAAATGGCCAAGGTCGGCTTTATGAGGATGGAGCGTTCAATTTTAACTGGCGCTCCTCATCCGTACGGTGTGTGCATTAGCCTGTGCATATTACACCAATCAGTTAACTCCTGTCCCTGACAGCTAGCATTCCATAACCATTGCCTTACAGCTAGTTTCACATCACTAGAGTTTTACACATCTGACGGCTCAGTCCTATTTTTATTTGCGGAACTGACCGTGGTAATCTAAACCAGCATTTCTTTATAAATCCTACACCTTATTATGTATGTAAATTGTAGAACTTATTATAATTATTATATTACATTTATCCAGTTAATCACTCTGAGAATAAAGTCAAAATGTCCAAAATCTCCAAAGTGGCATCTTCTTAAGAGAAGGACAATATGTAATGGAAATGAATGGAACATTACATTTAACTGGTCTGTTTGTCATTGAATCATGACACAGTGTAAAAGAAAAATCCTAAAACTAATTTCAAAACTATTTTTTTTTTCTAAACATTTTATTTTTTTTTACATATTTTACGTAATTTTATTATATCTATAGTAAAATTAAATATTTAAAATATTTAATTTTATTGTAGATTTTATATTATTATGTATTATTTTAATTTTTTTTTTGTTCTATGTAAATATGTAAATTCTATTTTGTTCTATGTAAATAATTCCTCAGTAACTGTTTATTTAATAAATGCTTAAAGCCTATTTCTAAATAATACCAAAATAATCCAGACAAAATGAGGTACAGTGTTTCATAAAGGATCAGAGTGGTGTCAGAGATTTACATTGCTGAGTTTACCACTCATACAAAATGGTCTGTGACTAGTGTCAGATCAGTGCAACAGCCCTAAATGACTGTCCCCCCAGGAGAACAGTGACCTAATGAATAGGTGGCAGCAATTGAGGGCTCCTAATGAGACAAATCTAACAAGCTGTTAGCCAGGATACCTGTAGGGTAGCTCAGGTTGATGGGATGAGACGAAAGAGAGAGAATAGAGAGAAGGAATGGAGGGAAAATGGAGAGGGGTACCTCGGATGAGGTTACTGTCCTTAAGCAATGTCGGGCTTCTCTTTTGTTTGATGGACGAAAGGGGGTATTTGAGAACGGGGATTTGTAGTTAAGAGATTTATACAAGGAAAAGCATACAGTTTAACAGCGCCCAGATCATGAATAAAGATTTAACACATGCCACTCACTCTGTGGTTGTCAAAACCACAAAGATTTCTAAATCTCTCCATTTAGCAGTTTGCACTTATTGTTTAAATGAAAGGTGTGGCTGACGTGTATACTTTACTAGTTCATCCCAATACAAAAAGCCAATCAAACTTAAGCAATTTACATAAAACTTTAGTAGAGACATAAGAAAAACCACCTGGTTGCCACTCTGAGAACGTAGCATCTTCATGAGATTGTTCTAAAGATTCATAGGTTCCTCAGCTCCCCCACAATTTCGTAGATGAACTTTGACATTGGGTTTGGGGGGGTTCACAGCTCTAACAGGGTTACAAAGATGAGGTTACACGCAAATTAAGGCTCCATGCCTGCTCCATATTGGTCTAAGAGTTCAGGAGGTCAGAGGATGACGTAAAAGAAAGCAGGTGTCCTCTGCGTGCAAGGTGTGTGTCCGGAGCCGCTGCCCGTGTGTGTTCTGCTCCAGGCCATGACGCAACAGGTCTTCAGGTCTGCGCCTGGTCCCTGTCTAGCCACTTCGTCTGGGCCTCGTGTCCGATTTAGTTACAGCGCACGCAGGCAGACCAGGTTGTGTTGTGGGGGTGAGTGATTGAAGCACAGGTGGGTCCTCCCCCTAAGCAGAGTGAGTGTGTTCTGAGTGTATTATAGGAATATGATATGGTGCTTTAGCAAAAAGATGAAGGGGAAATGAAAAATGTGAGCACAATCTGAGAGAAAGCTAGAGTGTATTGGTTTACTTACTATTGCCCAAAGTCAAGAGTAGGAAGGGACTAAAGCATGAGATATCACACACACACACACACACACACACACACACACACACACACAGCCAGTTTTGCCCTGTGACTGCATGTCCACTGTATGGTCACAAATGTCCCATTCTCAACTTACATTATAATGGAGCTCGTTTCAGTTCCTGATTTCTTTGGCTAAGACTGAGAATAGCTATCTGTGTCTTATCACCTGTGCCACCCATTCACACATACACATACACACAACACACCACAGCTGTCTCCTCATGTCTCCTTTTCCCTCTCTCTAACTCTTACTGTCTGTCTACCCCCCCACCCCCATCTCTATTGCCATACATCGTAAATAACCAATAGCAACAGTTGTCAAAGTATTTAATGAATTGCTTAATATAAGTAATTATCATAATTTAAAAGTTAATGGGCCCTGGTAAGATCATATGTTTTTTTTTCTAAGCAGAAAAATCATTAAAAAGAAGCTAAAACATAAAAACAGCCTTATAATATACAGTACTGTGCAAAAGTTTTAGGCAGGTGTGGAAAAAATGCTGTAAACAAAGAATGCTTTCAGAAATTGAAGTGTTAATCATTTATTTTCATCAATCAACAAAATGCAGGGAATGAACAAAAGAGAAATTTAAATCAAATCAATATCTGGTGTGACCACCCTTTGCCTTCAAAACATCATCAATTCTTCTAGGTACACCTGCACACAGTTTTTGAAGGAACTCGGCTGGTAGGTTGTTCCAGACATCTTGGAGAACTGACCACAGATCTTCTGTGGATGTAGGCTTCCTCACATCCTCCTGTCTCTTCATGTAATCCAGACACACTGGATGATGTTGAGATCAGGGCTCTGTGGGGGCCAGAAGAATTGATGCTGGTTTGAAGGCAAAAGG
>CM029371.1:18506722-18649421 GCA_017165825.1 Hepsetus odoe
CGTTCCTCAACACACTTTGTTCGAGCAACTTTATCTAAAGCCGATGAGGGTCCAGCATAAGTACCATTTCATGTAGAAGACTAACGTTGACTGCTGAGCTGAAATACACCAGCTGCTTCCCTCCAGTCTTGCTGAGAGACTAAAGTAGAATTTTTGTTCTTTTGTACATTAATGGAAGAAGCTGGCTAACTATAACAAATGGTCATTGAAAGGTTTCATATCCCTGTTGGACAGAAATGGACAAAATGACTATTGGCACATTTAATTGTGGTATAAATGTCAATTAGAGATGTACTGGGATATCGGACACATATTGGTATTTAGGGGTTAGTTGGTTGTGTGTGTGTGTGTGTGTGAGAGAGAGAGAGAGAGAGAGAGAGAGAGAGAGAGAGAGAGAGAGAGTACATTTGTGTGTGTGTGTCGTTAAAAAATTCCAAAGCTTTTCTTTTCTTGCTGAATTTGAACAGCTATCTTTCTGGTTCAGAGCACGATCCAAGACGTTTCTCATTAACTTCTTAAAGGAAAAAATTCCTACTTCATAGGAGCCTTCCTGGAATTCCCTCAGCCAATCACATGCTGGAGTTTGAATGGCGGCAATATCTCAAACAAAGTGAACTAAAACTGAGCATAATTACAACAACAACAGCAACAGCAACAACGATAATAATTTAGTCCTTTAATTAGCAAACAAGTAAAAACAGAACGTTTCACTGGTTTGGTGCTTGTTTGCATTGTTATTTTTTTAAAGGTGGTTATGAAAGCAACATCATACTTATTGATTTAAAGGCTTTTAGCTGTTTGATCAGTTATGCATGTAAAGTTCTGAGCTCTAGATTTATTTTGTACAGAATCATGTATCGTTGCTGTTGCTGTTGGCTCAATAAAGATGTGACACTTTAGGGAGAACATATTGCACTTCACTGTCAAGTGAAGACATCGTTCTAAAGACGGGTGTTCCGTCAGTCCAAAAGGAGTCTCCTCTCTCACACACGCATTTCTCATATTTTTATGAACCAGAGCCTTTTAGATTTCCAATGTGTGTGCACACGTCCCAGCTCATTGTAAGCTGTTTAAACTGAAGACATTGCCTTGAGATCTGAGCTCATGAAAGGGCCTAGAATAAAAGAGGCAAGCCTAAATATCTCAAAGTGTGTTGTTCTCTTAATAATGTGCATTTAAAATCACGGGTTTGTTACTGCAGCTACTGAAGTGAACCTAAAGAGTACCTTAAGGAAAGCAGCCCCATTCACTAGTACTAAACTGGGGCACACCCACTAGTGCCAATTCCCATCAGTTCATCAGTTCCCGAGAAGACTCCATTCCCTCCACGCACACACACTTCACCTCACTCCCTCTTTTGTATGAAAAATGTGTGAATGTGTCAGTGCAGTGTGAGCGTGTCCCTAATGATGTGCTAAATAACTCTAGTCCACTTATCTCTCATCACTGCTCGACATGACTTGAGCCTGAAACTGCAGCTTTAGTTTAAAAAGTCATCGTAAATATGTACGAATTAAAATCACTGCAGTATAATTACATATACCATTAATCATTGTTATTGGTAAACAAATGCATTTCATTTGCATCCTATTTTAGAAAAATGCACAGTACATTTTAGAAAGTGGGTAAAGTTTCATAATGATTCTTTAGTTCTTGGAAGAGTTATGAATAATATTTAACACGTGCAAGAATGAAGCAGGATGCAATTCAATCATTTATTTTTCTCTACACAAATTCTGATATCTAATCTAAGAGTTTCAACCAGTACTAAGCATCCAATACCAGTGTTCTTTTAAGGGTCTTGTTTAAATAAGTAGTAAAAGAAGTACAAACCTTGGCTTTCTGCTCAATTTAACTCAATTTACGTTTTTTTATTTTTGTATTCAATAATATTCCATCAATATTTTCCAATATAAATGTTTTGGTACTGAAATGTATTATACTTAGTAAGAATAGTAATAATAGTAAATACTCACAAAAAAAACACGCACACACACTCCATCCATTTTGTGGATGTTCCTTCAGTAATATTACATCGTGGGCTCTTTTGGCGAATGGGGGGTGGGAGGGGTGAGGGTGGGGTTCGTCATGGAGCCAAGAGACGTTCGTCATCAACTGTGAAGCTCCTTGCTCCAAAGGACATGGAATAATTGGCCCCTCTAAAAGCCTCCCAATATGGCCAGCATGAGTCACACACCCATCTCTCTCTGACCCAGTCTCAATCTTCCAGTATGAAAATACACAGCAAAGTGTGTCAATTGGGAACATATCCTTTGGTGGCTACTGGGCACTCTTCCGTTTCCACACGGATGTGTAAGTTTGAGCTTCATTTCTCAGTTTTAAATAACAACTGATTTACTGATTTTGTTTCAATAAAAAGCATCTTAAAGTACAAATAATATTAATATACAAATAAAAAAATATATATAGCATATTACATTTGGGCAGCAATGGCCTAGTGGTTAGGGAGTTGGCCCCAGGATCAGAAGGTTGTTGGTTGGAATCCCAGACCAGTAGGTTGCCCTGCCTACTCTTGAGCAAGTTACCGTCCCCGTCACTGCTCCCCTGCTGCAACAAGGTCTTGGCATATAAGGAACTTCTTCAGTCTTGTTTACGGGAATGCTTAGAGTGTGTGAAGCATACTTTTAAGCAGTCTAAAATAGAAGATGCATAATTCTGTGTGTTATGACATGATGAAGCATGATGTTGCTTCTCAGAATGTGGAGACACATGATTCAATAAGGTACTCAATACGGTTTTAGAAAAAAACCCATTTGAGGTTTTGTCAACATTATCTAGCTGAAGAAGCCATGGTTGATGTGCAGATGTTTTTGATGGCATTATCTTTCTCCTGAAAAGATGAACTTTGCAGAAGGCCTCTTTTTGTTCACAGTAGGAGTCACTTCCATTGGTGCTCTGGCTGTTTGTTTAGGCTCTATTAGATTATCTTACTGTCCAACATCCGTGCTTGCACCATTCAGGCTATTATAGAATACAGTAAAGCTCACGGAAAGTCTCTTGCTCACGTACACTCATACAACATCGCAGTTTCCTGTAAAATGTCGTTTCCTCAGCACCATGCACCTGCTGCTTCTATTCACTGTTTTGTTTGAGCATGGGAAAGGAAGAATGAACCAGACAAATCTTTAGTTGGCCAAGACCCTTCTAAGCTGTACAAATGTATGGGTTCTAGAAGGAATATGACAATTTTAGATTTGCTTTTATAATTAGATTTTTTGATTATAATAATAAAAAAAAAACCTAATAGCTCTAGTGCTTCAGTAAACTTCAGACACCAATCATGTCTTGGCTGATCTACCACAGGAGAAACCTTTGTTCCTTAGGTTTTTTTGGCCAAACTTTAATGTTCACTGTTTTAAAGGCAACCAGCCAATCCATTCTACGGGAAAAAACAAAACTAATCTGTACTTCTTGAGAATGTTTTTGTGGTTGTCATATTTGGAATGCTTCAGTTCTTAGCTGTTCGTATGTCTGCCTGTTTTGGTAGGCAGTATCAAATTTCTTTCCTGGTTTAAAAGGGAATTCCTAAACATTTTTGACTTAAGGTGTGGTGTCCCAGCAATCTGAAAATCTGCAGTGTTTTGGATGCCTGGCATTCAAATGTAATGACCAACTTTCAACAATCATTCAATTTTCTCAAGAACTGAAGTGTGCAAACTCATACGCTTGTTACTAGTCAAATGATGGCTTCTGATCAATATAGCCATGTTTGGCTGGTCTGATCCAAAACAAAGTCACTGGAAATATGACATGAGCTACAGTTAGAACAGTAGCTTTCCATCAGTCGAGCCCCTTTTTCTTATTAAACCCTAAGCTTTTTACATCAGAAGTGAACCGGGGCAGCGGTGGTCTAGTGGTTAGGGAGTTGCCCTGGATCGGAAGATTGTGGATTGGATTCCCTCACCAGTAGGTTGCCCTGAGGTACCCTTGAGCAAGGTACCGTCCCTGTCACTGCTCCCCGGGTGCTTTCAACAGCTGCCCCCTGTTGCACGTGTGTGTATGGGTGAAACGCAGAGGTTGAGTTTCGTTGTGTTGTGCTGTGCATTGTTTCACAATGTCAAGGATAGTCACTTTCACTTTCAATTGAAAGTATGTATAACTAACTATATGCAGTAATTATGTTCTAAAAAAAACCCAACAAGCAAGGCTCCAGTATCCATCCCCTGTGGTTAGGATAAGTTGCTAAGAAAATGGACTGATAAATATTTTTATCTTTTTGTTATCTTTGTGTTTCTAACTGTTACTTTGGGGATTTATTAGACTATCATTAAATGATTTATGTCCTCTGATTCAGCACAAGCTCTGCTTTCCAATTCTATTACCCCACTTTAATTAAAGGAAAAAATGATACAATCTAGTGGTCAAAAAAGACAGAAAAAGACATTTGTCAGAAGTAGATCAGACTGCTGTATGACTCCCATCATTTTTTAACAACATACTTCACCAGTTAGCTTCAATCATCTCTACATAGAAGGCCTTGATGCCAATCTATCTGCCTCTTACTGATAATGTATCCCAGTACATTAAACCAGTGCTTTCCACACTTTAACATGATTACTTCATGTTATTTTAATGCAATCTTAAAAATGCAGTCTAACATAAACATTTGTTTCCATTAGATGTACTATCAGTGACTGTGAGTGAGTTTTTTTTTCTCCCTAGTGCAGCAGGTGAACTCACCAAATCTGTTCTTAGATCAAAGCCCCAACTGACTTTCTGTAGTACTTTAGACTTTATACATATGATTTTAGAAATCAAATATGAGGTAACCTGTGATTCTCATCCAGATCTTGCAGGAAAAACAACGCACGCAGGTGTTGTTACGAAAGAAAAGAGAAAGGGCTGGCCTAGCTGCAAGGTTTAATTCCAACTCTTTCCTGATCAAAGTAGTCACGCAACAATTTTTTATTGTTTACAGGGTGCAGTGACCCTACTACTGGGTTGCCAGAACATTTATCAAATCTCTGTCTGCTGCATCTGTAATGTTAACTACAAACTAAGGAAATACAAAGAATTTTCACATGTCTCCCTTTACTTAGTAAAACTTAGAGTAGTACCTGCCCATTGGCTTTTATTATAGCCTGTTTAGCGTGAATCGGTTTTCTGCCAATTAAAAGGATCATCTGTGGTAATCGACTGTATGATGTGGAGGAATGAGACAAAAACAACCATGGAAACTTAGTATGCCGAGCATTCTCCACTAGCCAGAAAAGATATCACTGACAAGAGCAGTAAGAAAGAAAAAGAGAGACGGTAGCTTGAGCAAAAGTACTGACGTGTCCACAATGAAGGCTTGTTGCTCAAACTGAGAAGAATGGCAGCAAATCTTATTTCGGACACAATCCTTTCTGTTAGTCGACTATAATACAGTACAGTAAGTCACACACAACAGCTCACAGTTGCAAATGACAGTCTATGAACATGTTGAGGCATGCAGGAGGCATTTATTACAATATTACTCATTCTCTCTGTCTGTCTTGTCTCTTGTCCTTGTCCTGTAGTGCAACTGCCACACCTGCTCTTCTACGTGTTTAGCTGCATCCATTTATAAAACTGGAGTGTGCAACATTCTTCCTTTTAACACTCCAGAGGCACTTGGCTTTCCCGACCATTTTTTATACAAATAAAAGTATGTTCTGTATTGGTTTGCAATAACTTTGGGTTTTAAATGGGAAGCTGAATAAATCTCTCTGTTTTTCTTTTTTAAAAACTATTAAAAAAGCCCTACTTTGGAAGTAATGCCAAACCCCAGCATTTTATCCCCTAATGATGTCAGCATTCAAGCCTTTCATGGAAAGTCAGAGCCAGCAGGGAGGGCACAGGAGTGGTTAAAGAAAACAGTCACTGTAATAAAATATATAACTTAGTCTTAACAGAATGCTGGTATTAATTAATCTGCAGTGATATCATTGACATATGATAGTATTTTCAAAGCAGGATCTGACCACAGGACCACTGCTAGCCGGATACTCGTAGCTTCCAACCTCAATACCACTGATATAGCGATGCCCGCAGCACACAAAATACCATGTCACTGCCACTGGCGGGCTGAGAATGGAATACCTGCTGCTTGTTCCTTTCCAATGAAGAATGAGATAAATTGTGCAGATTTATGCAAACCTAAAACAAGCTGAAAATGGCAGAAAATTTCAAGTATATTCCTAACACACCGGCAGCTGGTGAATATGAACTGAGGAACGCAGGTTGGCAGGTGAATGGGCAGTGTTTGGCAATGAGTGATACTTCAGTAAGTAATTCATCCAGCCCGGAGACAGCCAGCTTCTGTCTCACTGACTGCAGTCTTCTTAGCGCTGCCAATGTTTTATTCATGGCGGATGAAAAGGCAGATTTTAATCACTTTGTAAGAGCGTCAGAACAGAGCGCTGTGTGTTTCTTAATCAGTGTGAAGTGTGTGTTTGTGGGGGTTTTGGGGGTGGGGGCAGCTTCCTGTTGGAAAAGTGTGATTTCTTCACTGATCTCATTTAAGCAGGAATCATCCAAGATGCCTACCTGCACTCAAAGGATCATTTCACACTACCAGGATGTGACACAAATAAGATTTTTAGGCCTTAATGTGACACCATTTTCACATTATTGTGTACCTACCCAGTTTGAGGCTGTGCGATCTTAACATCAGCATGTGCACATTGCAGTTGCTCATTTCACTACGAGCATCCAGTGGCATAAACATTAAAGCATTCACCTGTACTCTCAGCGTAGCCAGAAACCTTTCTTAAATGAGCTCTTGGGTTAGACTATAAAAGTTCTTCATACGCATTAACATATTTTCACATAAACATTTATTCATAAATGCTTGGAATTTGTTTCAAAGGCAAACATAATTCATCAATGAAGTGTATTTCATTAACATTTACAATTCTGTTAGGCCTCTAAAAAGGCATTATACAGCATGCAACAAGATCTCAGCATACATGGTCCTCCTTCACGCCAGGGTGTTCACAGGGACAAAACACAAGGCTGCTTGGTTAGAAAGAGCATCACTGATGTGGCAAGTAGCAAAAATGACAGACTTACAAAAGCAACAGAATTAGAAAACCTAATTCTGGGTTCTAAGGACTCTGCAAAGTCCTTTCATGTGTTATTTACTGAATATACGCCACCGAACATTTTTAATTTCTTTAAAAAATACATGAAAAAGTCCAAAACGGGAATGAGCTTATGTCTAAACAGTGACTATGCTCTAAAATATTGTAAATATAGCAAAAACAGTTTTTAAAAAAGTGTGTGAGCAAGAGAGAGAGGTGGAAAAATATCTACAGGTACTGTATGTAAGATTGTATTTAACTGTAATGCACAGGCTTGACGATATGAATGGAAAGAGTAGGACGGTTCAGAAACACCTTTCGAACTTAACGTGGTGGACAAGGAATTTCTAACATTGTAGATTAAACATTTCCAATAAGAATGTGCCTGTCACGATGTTTCTTCTACGCAAACGCCCCCACACACACTCATGTCCACGAGCCGGTTAGCAGTGGATAAATAGGCCATTATTCATTACAGGTGAAGGCTGTGTGCGAATACACTTTTTATCGATCGGTCACGAAGGACTAGAGTCACAAGCTGCCTACAGCAACAGTGAAGATGCACATGCCCTCCCACCCATCCACACACATACACCCCACACACACAGGTACTGTTCCCTGTGTTGTCATAGTAACAAGTTTTTTGATAAAAACAGGAGAGGCTGTAATCTGGTATTGGCGAGCCTTTGTGGTTAGTCATAATCTGCCTACATGACAGCTCCCACTTGCTAACACACACACACACACACACACACACACACACACACACTTATCCTGCAGTACTTACCACAGTGACAGACTCTCAGATGAGATTAAAATTCAAATGAGTTGTCAAATTCAAATCTTAGTAAGTCTTTTTGAATCAAAAATTTTGATGGCGATCATAAAATCTAAATTCAAGTCAAAAGCTGGGTCTACCTTTATGGTTTCAAATGATAGAACAAGACTGTAGCAGGGCTTGTGCAACAGAGATGAAATGTTATGTAAGAAGGGAGCTATTTTAATCATTTAATGTAACATGTAACAAATCCCTAAGCTAAAGGCTTTTTATTAATCTCATTAAGTAACCGCAATGCATTTTTGTGTAACTACAGATAAAGCTAACATTTATCTTCGACTTATGCTCTAAAGCTGATTTACTTAATCATAAATCTTAAAAAAATATCTATGACAATAATTAACATTCATTGTTGATACATTCATTTTCAAGCTGTCAAAATGCCAATTATTATGTTCATTTTGAGATCTGCCTCTGCTTATTCACCTCACATGTGCAGTAATTCATTCCTGGTAATGTGTTGATCAGTTAACCATTGTTAATGACCAAGGCTGCATCACGCTTTGCTGAAGAAATATGCGTGTAATGTATGAGAAACAGATACAAGAACCACCCTCCTGCCTAAGGTCAGTTATGAATAAACTGCAAACAGGCACAGCAAATCACACCAAATGTTTGGAATGACAAGACCGTATGACTTGTGGATATATATTTTTTTAATCATTTTCACCCGTTTAGACCAAAAAGGACCAGTAGGACATATAAATACTGTAACTACACTATGTGAGTGCTCAGAGTATAGAAAAAAGATTGTTTCAACATTGTCCTATCAAGTTAATATATATATATGCTTGGGTCAAACTGGAGTAAAAGTGACAGAGATCAAGCCACATTATCAACCAAATGTTCAACTTGGTCACAGTTTAGCATATCCGAGCATAGGATTTCGCTTTGAAGCATTTGCTGTTAAATACAGCTGACAAACCACATGTCTGAAGTACAGAACATACTTTAAAAGAGCAGTGGCATGTTCAGCAACTATCCACATCAAGAGAACAAAGCAAGATTCACATGCACAGACTTACCGTGTCGCACCCTTAAGCACATGTAATCATCTCAGCAGCACCTGCTACACCTCAGGTGTGCACTTTAAAGCATGTCATTGCAGCAATGCCCTTAATTCAAGGAGCTCCTCTACTGTTCTTTGAGCTGCAGCATGCACGGCATCCTTGCCGTATAACAACATTTTCTCTATGGTCGAGAAAACAGTAGCCATGACGGAAAACAACATTGCTTTGGGCTAAAACAAAATTTCTTGCCACTGATCCATTCTAAGAATGTGGTGATGGCTTAAAGAAGATTGTTTAGACGACTGAATAACTCTACATTGAGAGTTATTGCACTGTAGAGACCCTGGAGTTTATTTGATTGAAATCATGTTGCTTAGGCAGCAAACAATTTGACTCTTCACTCTTCTCAGTGCATCGCTACTTTAGACATGAACACAAGTTAAATCAGCAACGGTACCATCCAGCAAAAATTCACACACAGATCCAGATCCAGCAGATGAAAGGTTAAAATGGATAAGGAACCTGTTGGTTAATGGAGAGAATTCCATATAGCTGTAGATAAGTGGGACCCTGAAATGTACCTCAACACATTCAGTGGATAGCTGGATTCAGGAAGCAATACTCCTTCCATTTATATTCATACATCACAGGGAATATGATTATGAAATAAATTATTGCATGTTTTGATGCAGACAGCTGTCGTTGCGCAACCTCTTTAAGTAGGTGTGTGGCAAAAGCCAGAACAGGGCTTGATGTCTTGGGGTATCAAATGATATACACACACATGGGCCGTACACACACACTCCCACACTGGAACAAATACAAACATAACTCATTAGTTAAAGGGAGAAGCTGGAGGATCGTTATGTTGTTATAATTAACATTTGCAGTGACTTACAGGCCTGTAAGTGTCAGAGAATGACACACACATGCACACACGCACACACACACACACATACACACAAGCTCAGAGCTACTGCAGGGATGAAGCATTTACAGTAATTAAGTTTGTCACGGATCGTTTTGATCTGTATCATTAAGATCCATTCAGATAGTGCTGAAGTCATTAAAATGACTTAATTGCCTGTCACTGTGCAATGGCAGCACTATTCAAAAAGCACAACGCCTGGTTAACCTGAACAAAAGTAAACCCTTTTCAGTGAATTTTTTTCAATATTTCTAAAGCATTTGGGACAGTACAGGTCATAATGGTAATTATAGGAAAACTTGCAAGTAGATCCAAGAATTTGGGAAGAGCTGCTTATCTCAAACTTGTATCACAGTATTTGAAGTTCATGAACTTGTTCTGAACAAAGGTGAATAAAGGTCAAAGGTCAAGTTAGCTATTTCAGTGTTTAATATATGCTATGCTACAGCTGGGGCTTCCTGGGTCTTTTCCGTATGGAATTTGCAAAAGATATGTGCTTCAGTTGGTCTGGACGAGATAAATTACCTCTGTGTGCGAGTGTTTTTGTGTACGTGTATGGGTGGTGGTGTTCTCGTGGTAGGATACTTGCCTTCGGTCCTATGGACCAAGAGGTTGCAGGCTCGAATCCCACCTTCAGCCCTACCACCATTGGGTTCCTGAGCAAGACCCTTAAGTTGCTTTAGGGTGACTGCCCCTGTGACGAAGAATTGGAGGTGGCTCTGGATAAGAGCGTCTGCCAAGTGCTGTAAATGTAAATGTAATGTTCCTGCACTGTGATAGACTGGCAACCTGTCCAGAGTAGTTCTCTGCTTTCCAGTCGATTAGTGATGGGATCAGCTCTGGCACCCATGGGTCAGATAATAGGTTAATGAATATAGTTTATCATTCAATTTATAACCCAAGAAAACTATTCATTTATATGACTCACAATAATCTAAGCCAAATCTCTTTCTTCTTTCGGCTGCTCCCATTTAGGGTTGCCTCAGCGGATCAACCAATTCTTTCTGTCCTCTGCATCTTCTTCCTTCAAACCAAGTCCTGCATGTCCTCTCAAAACACATCCATAAACCTCCTCTTTGGACTTCCACTTTTCCATCTTCAGCATCCTTCTCCCAATATAATCCTCGCCTCTCCTCTGGACATGTCCAAACCAACGCAACCTTATTTCTCTAACTTTGTCTCCAAAATGTCAAACCTGAGCTGTCCCTCTAATGCACTCATTTTTAATCCTGTCCATCCTCGTCACACCCAACGAATATCTCAGCATCTTTCACTCTGACACCTCCAGGTCCACCTCCTGTCTCCGCATCCCCTTTTCATCAGCACCACTGTCTCAAACCCGTATAGCATAGCTGTTCTCACTGCTGTCCTGTAAACCTTCCTTTTTACTCTTGCTGGTACCCGTCTGTCACAAATCACTCCAGCCACTCTTCTCCACTCATTACAACCTGCCTGCACTCTCTTCTTCACCTCTCTTCCACACTCACCGTTACTCTGAACTCTTCTCTAGAACATATCTCCACCTCCCCAGGGTCTCATCAAGCTGCTCCCTACTTTCTTTAATATTATTAATTTAGTTAGTATTCTAGGCACTCTTTCCACCCCTGGAGTGAAAGTATCATGGTCTGTAGCTTTCGGTAGGTTGAAATAGTTCAGTCACCAATTACAGAGTTCATTATAAGCCATTGTGTTCCCGTCAGCAAAACTGTTTCCTGCAGTGCATTCAGAACACTGACAAAGTAGACAAGTCGGCATCTTGATGGAAAAATTGCGGACTATAGATGAGTGTCAGGCCAATACTCTTGCTAAATTCCCAAACCGAATGATTTAAATTTCATTTAAACACAGCTAAGAGAAGCAGCACATCAGTAGGTCCCTGCTACAAACAACATAATATAAACAGCATAAATAAAATAACCAGACAGACAATAGCCATTACTTCTGGGGATTGTCGCCTGGGAAAAAGAAAGAGTAGTTTTATAGGACACACAGATATACCCACACGCACAAACACACACTTACACTTTAGTAAATCATAAGCAGAGGATAGTATTACTAAATGTAAATATAGATACAGAGTCACTAACCACATATATGTGTATTAGTGATTACTAAACTCAACGTGGTTTGAGGACGTGTGTGTTGATTTAGCCATATTTAACTTCAGACATCAAGGATCATGGCTGGAAATCTACATTTATAGTTAGAGAAATTTACATTTACAGTTACAGTTACATTCAGTATTCTGCATTTTGCAAAAAAAAAAGGGTAAACAGCAGTGTCTCCTATGTTCCTAAGTGCTTCACTGCCCATTCAATACGGCAAGCTTAATCCAATGACTGGCAGAAGATTACAGTAGCATTTCCCAGAAGAGGCTTTTTTTTAACTCAGACCTAAAAAATGTTGTCTGACAGCTTGAAGATGACACCAGTTGCGGATAATGAAATTCTTTCTGTATTTTTCTTTCATGCAAGTGATAAAGAAAAAAAACAAAACTATCCCATAAAAAAACATTATGAAATTATGCCTCTGGTTCTAGTGAAAAGGGGTGTTGATATGAAATTCTATTTCATAAATCAACTGGATGGAAAGGTCAGGCAAGCCAAGTGGCCAAGCCATAGCGTAACCACAGATAAGATGAGTTTTTAAATAGATAATCTTGCTACTACAGATAGTTCCAGGCCAGAACAACCTGAAAAGAATGACCTGGATGTTTTAACCTTTTAACTATGCAACTTCACTATTTCAATATCACTTGTACTAATCATGGTGCGTACAGTAGTGGGCAAATGCAAAACATTTGAGCCACCCTACATTTCATCCAATGTCAAACTATCTTATCTTTGACATATCAAGGAGATAAAAGAAGTTACAGAAATGGGAAGAACTGCTTAACAGCTGTAAAGTGGACTCAGCATTCAGAAATGAGGGTTAGCCTGAGACTTTTGTACAAAACTGTCTGTCATTATTCAATAAATTTAAGTATGTCGCAATATCGCTAATGCTCATATCTTCACCTGGTCATATCTCCAACATGGTGAATGCATAGCAAATGTGTACAGCAGCTAAAAATGCAGCTATATTGGAATTTTGTAGCTTCTGCCATTAAGAGATGTCAAGCAAGTACAAATTGATTAACCACAGAGATGTTTATTGATACATAAGTAAATACATAAGCATTGTTTAAAGTTTCAAAGAATGAATTTGAAGTTGTAAAAGATGGAATAGCAATTGAGCGATTAATCACTGAATTAATGCAGTTCTTACTATCGAATCTAATCTGTCAATCTGTAAACAGAAAGAGAAATGTCATATGCGGGACCCGTTCAGGTGTGGCATCATGTGATCACATGGATTGCGTGGAATGAGCATAGTGTATCTTCTCTTTCTTTTTCATACATGTGGTAGAACTAGTGTTTTCTTGGGGCGGAAAGCATTTGTTCTTTTACATTCATAATATATTAGTGTCCAGAAAAAGAGATATGTACATACATATTAATGACATGTTGTGCACTTGTTTGTTTTGAGGTAAAGAAATGGAAAAAGGTCAACGATAACTGCCACTTGAGAGCTAGAATGAGGTATGTTATGGGCAGCTGAGCTTTGGGACCCTCGTCTGTGCAGTTTTACACATAATGTGTTTGCAAGCAATAATAATGACTGTGACATTTAGCAATATGGGCACTTCCGCCTTTGTTGTGTTAAGAAGCTTAGCGACAGAGGAACGTTCTGTTACTGGTTCTTCCTCAGTGTAGATGATTCTCATGGCCCCAAGCACATCTTCACATGCTAAACAAATGAGCCTGGCTACAAACTCTTATGAATGTTTAAGCCTGGTGGTAAGTCATACATAGTTAAAGAGGTTATGAAGAAGAGGCCGGAATATTTCAAAGCGGCCTTTTTCCCAGCACATGTGCTGTCAGTGCGTGCTTTGTCTTTTGTTTCCGGGCTCTTTTTCTCACCCCAAGACACACATATGGACCACATGCTACAACCATCGCCGTTCATGACAAATGCACACAGGAAGTTACAGTCATTATCAGAGACATCACAGCAGCGTCGACATTTCAAATGCATGTAGGGTAATGGGAGGTTAGGCTGCAAACATTTATTTTGTTCCTTCTTCTGTCACTACCTCTTTTGTCACACATGCACACTAGCTGGAGAGTCTCTTACCCTCGTACACTTTTGAGGGCCACAATGGCTGGATGGAAAGGGAATAGTAGGGAACCTTCTCAAGTCAATGCAAATTAAAAGATTGTCCTAATAGCCAATCCCATGCACTTCAGAGTTAATCTCACCACTAACACTGATTCATTTTGACTAATTAATGTAATTGCACAACACAGGGGTTTCATATCATAACTGCTGTAAAGAACTCTTAGCTGAAGGCTCTTAAGCATATCTAGATTTCTGACTTGATCCTTGATGATGCAACAATCAACCAAGGATGGAAATCCCAGACAGCTCATCTTTCTGAATTGAAAATACCCCTCTTTCCCCATCAGGGACATCATTTAGTTGATTTTTCAAGTTGTCATCCAAATGTGTTCATTTTTCAATGACATGTAAGCAGCAGCATGTAATGGCCTATCACATGTTTGCTTGCATTTACCCTCCTATTCTCCTCCCCTTTATGAAAATATAATCAATGGTTCCCTCACATTTTGATCAGTTTCCCTTTACATCGTGTGAACATTTTAAGATGAATAGCTGTTTACATTTTAAATGAATGTGTTTCATAGGATAGTATTATGCACTGATTACTGATTTGCCGGAAGTGGTCAAGATCTGTCTCTGAGCGCCTCCAAATTTAGCTTGAATGATGCAATTGTAGTCCCATCACAGTGCATCTATTCACAAGAAACTTGAATGCATGTTAAAGAAGTAAACCGCCTTGAAATAAGTGAACATTAAGATAGATCAAGGATAGGATAAAATCGCATGACATTAACATGCATTGAAATGATGAATATTTTTCTTCGTCTACAGATTTACAATATTGGATGTGTATTTTTGAGTCAACAACAATGTACAGTTTCAAGACTATTCTCACTTGCTGTTACTTGCTTGCTCCCTGGGGTGTCTTTTCAGTGCGGGAGCCCAGAAGAAATGAACCAAAGGCTCTTAAGCAGAGTATGGTTGTAACTTCATCAGCTTAATTTAGCAATTACAAAAAGATCAGAGGCACAACACATAGCATACCATTAGTGTGTATGTGAGAGCACTTCCTTTCATACAACCAAACAATGTTGCTTTTAAGTCCTGCCCAGAGCTCAGCTGATCACTTAGATACACACATTTATCAAGTAAATTACATCTTACGTTTGTGACAGTCATATAGCACTTAAGAGTTAAAGTACACTATTTGGCTTCATCCAACATATTTGGCTTACATCTTTAGTCTTTATTACAGCTTAGTCACAGCATTGAGAGCCAACTTACCAGGCATTCTTTGGTCAATGAGTCACATAGGGCAGCAGCCTGTACTGGTATTGCCTTACTGATGGTGACATGAGGATTTCAAGGTGAGGTGTGGTAGATACTGATGACTCCTAAATTAAAGGGAGTGCATCCGTCTGTCCACAAAGGCAACAACTTGTTTGTTCCTCTGAGTACTGAGAATATCTGTTCCAAAAACACAACACTGGTAAGTCCCTGTAGTTACAAAAAAAAAGAAATCTAATGTTCCAGGGGTGTGTGTTCAAGGCTTTAAGGGTCATACTGATCTTTGTCGATTTGTGAATAGTAGTGGGTTTTTTTTTGTCGCATTTTCCTCCAAATTTCTCCCCAGTTCAGTCACGTCCAGTCCACCCTCTTGTTAGGACCCTATCAATTCTGAGAGCAGGAAGGCAGTGTTGTGCTGGTATCATTGTTATGCTTGTGGCTGGATTCCAAGGGCTGCCATGTTGTAGACAGCCAAGGACTAGACTGCATCATTCTTGTGGCTTCAGCAAATTCCAGCCTTCCACACAAAAATTGGAAATTATTAAAGAACGCAGACATCAACGCAGACATTAATATCTGGCAGAGCCCTCCGTGTTGGCTTTGTTGGAGCTGCATGTGTGGCCAAGCTTAGTCTGGACAGTGAGCAAGAAAACAAGTGAGTGGGGGTGGCGCTGCTTATCTTTTAGACAATAGGCTCTTTGCGCACTGTATTACACTTAGCAGCAAAAGGATTCTCTTATTAGAGAAGCCATACATCCTCACTGACAGCCAAAGAAGGTTTGACTAGTGCTATCTGGTCATAAGAGTTATGGTAAAAAATTTTGGGTTATCCCAGTTTTAGCTGATTTGTATTTGTAAAATGAAAAGGAATTGCTGCAAATGATCTTCCTTTCAAGACATGTTACCTGTTTCTTAAAACTGTCTCAGATTTTTAATTATACTGCAGGGTCCCATATCAGCTGCTTAGTTGCAAATTACAAGGAGCATTTTAGCTTTTTCGAGCTGTCAGGACAGATGTCATTTACATGTCAGTCTTAATTTCAAACTTAACAAAAACCTGTGGAATAAAGAAAGTTTGGAAAAATAACTGTCATGAAAAAAGCCAAATTATGAATGTATGTGTAAAACCACACAAGTTTTATGACTGGAAAAATGAGAAAATTAGGATATGGAAATGGGCTTTTTGAATTCATCTGACTTATAACACATAAAAGTGTATGTGAGCTTGTGACGTATATGTGGAGAGACGTCCACCAAGGCACACTCGCTTGGGTCAAGGTCATGCATGCATCATCAACAAACATCACTCTAATACTGCAAACACGTTTCAGTGTTACATAAGATACACACACTCCCATCACAGGCCATCCCTTCAGGCAGATCATGCTGGCTGTTGGTCTTAGTGAATAATGCACAATGGGATTTAACTATAATGCTCAAATCCCATTGTTCAGACTTTAATGCCTTTAGATGAGTGCACATATCCTCTGCCCAACCCAAAACAAATCAACAAATCAATCATAGCTTACAAAAACAAGTCAAATGGGCAGGTTATAAACATATAAACACCACACCAATCTTTGCCACTAAACTAAATATAAAAGTTAGTTACCTAAACTTAGTTTAAAAATGTCTAAAATGTTCACATGACAATGCAAATACATGTTTCTTTTCATCCACCAATATCAAAACAATATCAAAAGGGAGAAGTACAGATTTCGGAGTGTTAAGATCTCAGCATCTCATTTGTTTTTGTTCTTTTATCAGTTCTTTTCATGAAGTCAGCATCTCCAAGAAAGAAACAGCACTATACACGGTTGCTATAGTGTCATAAGCCAGCTGCAGATATTTTCTTTGGTTTCATTTCAGCCTCTTCAGTTCCCCTGTTACCACAACAGACAGCACAGAAAATGAAAGGTCAGCTATGTAGTTTCCCAAGACTTTCAAATTCTGTGCCGTGGAATTTGCTATAGAAAAGAAGTGCATTCTCACTAAGCAATATCCAAAACATACAGTGCCCTACTGAAATGCAGTGGCATTTCAACATACTGTCCAAACCAGGTTGTCAACCAGTGGTAAGCGATTTCTTTCTAGACCTTCAGATGCCCTTGATCAAGTGTTAATATCCAGCAATGGCTGTTGCTTGGACACCGTGGGCTTGTGGGTGGGGAGTGGGCTGGGAAGCTGAATCGAGCAGCCTTGGAGCATCCTCCCCCACTTGATCTGCACAGTCATTTTGAAAAACCACAGTGAAGGGTAATGAAGGGTCTGCAGATATTTTTAATCAATATCAATCAAAAGAAAATCATCCAAGCACTGAGCTCACTCAAGTACCTTAGTGCTAAATGATGACGATGATAAGCTGAACATCACAAACCCAGTGACCCAATAAAATCCATCGTAAACAACTTAGAATACAATCTCATTTCAATATCTCGCACTAAAGTTAAGGATGTTTATATAATGTTACCATTTGCCAAATGCCACTATTTGCGTGTGAGAGTTGCAAGGAAATGTGCTTAGAAATATAATAATAAGGAAAGTCAGTGAGGATGATGATGCATTCAGTTTCTTTTCTTTTTTTCTTTCACAGTTTTCATCTGTAGTTTCATGGTGGCTGCGCCCATTTTTGGTTACCTAGGCGACCGATTTAACAGGAAGGTCATCCTGAGCTGCGGCATCTTCTTCTGGTCAGCTGTGACACTGCTGAGCTCCTTCATCAGCCAAGAGGTAAGGGTCCTTCCTTAGAAGTTTATGGACCACTAGATATGAATCTGTACTGGACACATGTTTGAGCACAGATTCATTTCAGATGTATCATTGTCTGAGTTAAAGGTAAAATAGTGCTCCGTTTAATGCAGCTAAAAGAAAAGCACTTAAAAGTGTCGTCGACTTCAAATGAAGATCGTAAACTTGCTCATTTAAAGCGACCATAAAATGGCACTCAGAGTTAATGTCTGAGTGAAAAGCCAGCAGAGCCAAATTTTTTGAACGGTTTTCCCATCAAACTTCAAAATAATAGGCAAGATCTAATAGCCTGTACCAGTTTAGACTGCTCTTTATACTGATGTGAGTGTGTTGATATGATGTAATTCTATTTTAGGGATGAAGATGGAAATATAAACAAATATTCTGAATTATAACCTCTCTGATACGTTAAATCACAGACATTATTAAAAAAAAAAATGTAAAGGTAAAACGTACCCTTTTTATAGACAGTCAGACCAGTCTCTGTACTACCTTCCTTTCCTTTGTTACTTTTCACTTGATGCATGATTAAACCATATTTCAACTGATAGCCAAATGTTGTGATCAGTCTAGCCAAATTTGTTAATAATTATCTTGACGGGAGACTTAAACTCTCCAGATGTGATTGAAAAAGAAACACTGTAGCTTTTCAGCATTCTGTAGATCTTATTGTGTAAACAGAGGTGAAGGGGCATCTGCTGCTTTACCAGAGATCAGACAGTCCACGACTATCCGAGTATGTCTCAGCCGTGGCCGGAATATGCAAGTTTTTGTGTTACACAAATGCTTTCGACATCGAGGCCCAAGGGGAACACAAGCAAGCCCAGACTGAGATACTGAAAGATTTTCATTCGATTAAAACTTGTGATTGGCTGTGGGCGCCTTCAGTGAAACAGAAGATACAGAAGAAAGTACACATCATTACACTCAGAAGTACACTCAGCAGGCTGTGTGTGTGTGTGTGTGTGTGTGTCTAGAGGGAGGGCACGGAGACAGTGATTCTAACTGATTGCTAATTAAAAGGCCACATTAACGGAACAATAGCAGCAAAATGACAGCTGAGGACTGTGGACTGAAGGAAAAACAGATCTTACGATCTTCCTGTTGGACGTGTGGCTGCACATTTGAGTGTTGACTAGGTGACTGCTTATGTTTGTGTGTGTGTGTGTGTGTGTGTGTGTGTGTGTGTGTAGTTGTGCTTGTACTTATGCTCTTGGTGGGGTCAAAGCATTACAGAGCCTGAGGACAAGAACTGAATGAATTCCCTGGATCTATAAAACTGAGTCGACACTGACAGGAGAAGCCGTTTTGCATCACGCTCTTCTCCCTGATGTGTGCCTTAGAGCACATGCACATACTCACACATATGCGCCCCTAAGTCTGAGGGAGTGCAGATATTCTTTTATCTGTCAGTCAGAGCGAAGCAGCAGTCTCTTTTGCAACCGTATTAACGGAGCCAAATGTTGTTCGATCTTTACACGGAATAACACAAAGTGTAAAATTCAGTATAAGCATCTTCAGTGTTTCATCATAAATGACTGGAGGATGCACAATGTTTGCTTTTACTAAGAATTAGCTATATATTAAAAAGTTTTGTAAAACATTAACGCACTCTCACATACTTTATTTGATTTATTTTATCTTTTTAATCCACGTGGTTATCCCAGAGGCTGCAACTACACGAAAGGAAGCCTGAGGTTGCTGTTGTTTTTGGTCCCATCGGCTGTCCAGCGATTCAGTGATGTTGCCATTATTAATCCAACTTAGAATGAACTTCTAACGAATATATTTTTAATACATTAAAAAGCATGATTTTGAATCATTCAATTAATAACTTATAAATGACTATAAATGTATTCATATGGCCTTATGTGCATTTCAACACTTGTTTACAACATGGCTCAGCCCATCAGTTATTATAATTAGAACAATCCATTTTTAAATAAGAAGTTTTTACAGGAAACTCACTAAGACACAGCAATACAGCAAATGTTTAATGACTTGATTGATCAAATAAGGGTCAGCAGATTTATCGCTTGTAGAAATAGTTTCTACAGCTGCCTGAACGCAATGCCTGAATTGATCAAAAATTATATTAGACCATGTTCTTCCCTAGTGAGTCACGCTGCCTTTTAATGCGAATATCTCTGACAGATCTCTTTATTACCTTACACTGACCTTCTGCCCTCCAACTGATGAACTCATCTCCCCAAACTCCCTTAGATCTCCAGGAGCCAGACACTTTTAACAAGATTGTCCACGGCTGCGGAGCTTCAATAGGCCTCTGCAGGCTGATGTGCCTGAACGAGATTCCTGAATAAGGACTAGAGTCCTGAAGGATTAGTTAAACAAAGTGTTTGGGAGGGATTAAGCAGAAATTAGACAGCAATTAAACCCAAAGTCTGCATGTCTACCACTGCACTGTATGTGCCCCCCCACTGCGTTTACCATAATCTTGTCTCTTGATAGAATGCTAAACCCGGTGGCAGGAGCCTGTGGTTTAATATGCACATATTCTAACAGAATACGTCTCGAAAACTCATGTTTATGTATGTGATTTTGAAGGACAGGCTTGAATGCTTCTCAGCTTTCTCCACCTCATGGCTTTAATGTGGAAGAAAGAAGAGAGCAAGGTCCTGTTCCTCATGGCTGGCTCGACGATTTAAAATAAATAAACTAGACCTGACTGACTCACGAAAGTGGTCAAGTTAAAAATAAATGAAGTGAGTTTTATATTAAGGATTTAGGAACAGTTTAGTTCTTGGCTGGAAAATAGCGACGGAGCAAAGCTATGTCATGCGTGTAGAAATAAACATGGCTTTGAATGAATTTAAGGTGGCACTTCAGTTCCACATCAGTAAATTGTACTAAAGAGAAATATGTCGCGTTAATATGAGTATTGCCAATAAATGTGCTGTAGGGGTGTTTCCTACTCCTACGTCCTACTCCTGGCGAAGTGAAGCACACGTTGTGATTAGATCTGCCGATGTGGAAATGAAATGTGTCCCGCAAGTCTTGTTAAAGTTAGAAGTTATTTAAAGGTCTGTACGCCTATGACTAATTACAAAATATATTTGATGCCTGTGTACAAATTTCTCTCCTCTGCTGGCTGGATTTTAACCCATGCCGTTCTCTCCACTGTGCCGTGGAGACAAGTAAAACTGACAAGTAAAAAGGTTTCTAGCACTTTTAGGTCTAAGTTACTTAAAGTGACTTGAACATTGCACAATGTTTTATATAGCGTGCAACGCATGTCCGTTACTATATTGCTTTTACCTGATATTCAAATTTTAATATCACACAGGGAAATGGGACCTGTTTCAACAGCCCAAGTGTAAATGTGGCACATTTGGATGGGATGATGATCGGATCACAACAAAGGGATAGCGTAATTAAGGCCTTATATGTGATATAATATATAATACAATGATGTCATGTCATCAGTTTCATACATAGTATATACAATATAATGCATTATATTTAACAGAGGTCTTTAATTCTGAAACCAGAATCCATTTTCCAGTTCTGGATTTTTGCTTGGTAGTTAAGTGAATTGTTGATTAAACTGATGTGCTACTTATTTTCAACTATTACAAAATATAATAATGGAAACTGGATTAAGTCCTCTGATATCTTACATTACCTAGAAAATACAGCTGTTCAATACGTTGGATATTTTTTATAACTTCATTGTAATAAACAGTAAGGTTTTCAAGGATATTATTTAATTTGAAAAATCTTTTCCATTTGTGAAAAAAAGCTCCTATTTTCTTTTAAAAAGCCTTATTTTTAAGCAATTAAAGCAAATTGATTTATTTCATGTAATTTGAAACCAAGGAAGGCATATAAACTCTTTTCTCAGTGCCCTTGCATATTTTCCAGACTTTTTATATGATCCTATATAACACAGTGCACTTCTTCAGCCTCTTTTACACCCATTCCTCATCATTCTCTCTGCATTGCAGGGCCTCCAGTAGCTCTCCAGCTGTCTGTTCTCAAATGGCTTAGCTGTCACATCCGGCAGCAGCAGCTTTAAATTTATAGTATATAGGCAGATTGTGCGTGTGTGTGTGAGTGTGTGTGTGGAGGAGGATTGCCCCGCTTTACTCTCAGTGGCAATTCCTGTCACGTACTCCAGAGTAATTCCCCATGCCTGCTGGGAATTATGTAACATTCCACAATAATATATAGCTCATGTATAGCTCTTGTACATGGATGTTCCTCATTCTTTATATTTTTCTTTACATATATCTTTCTATATTCTTTCTGTCTTTCTTGATAAAGAGCCCTGTAACACCCAAATTTCCCATTCGTGGGATAATAAAAGATTGCTCTATTCTATTCTTTTCTATAAGCAAAGTTTTTTTTTTTCCCTCCACATAGAACAAGACTGGCACACTTGAAGGCTATCAGGTGGATTAAAACAGAAGAATAAAAAAGGAGAAAGAGAAAAGAGGGAAGTCCACTAATGAAATGAAGCCTAGACAAAACATGGCTCTCCATCCTCCTTTTTGTGCTGGTGTAGGATTATAGCATATGCATGCAGGCACCAGGGGTGCAACACTCATATCAGTCTTAATTCTGCAGTGGATGGATTGGTTGGCTCAAGCAGAGGTCAGATAAAACAGTAAAACTGAGTCAGATGTCTATTTTTGGTCTCTGACAGCTGTTTCCATGAAACAAATGAAAGACACTCAAAAGAGAGCAAGGGTTGATAGTACACTAAATACAACATATGCTGTATCTGTCAAAGTGTAACTTTACTGTACTGTAACAATAACTGTAACCAATGGGAAGCAAAACTTATGACCACTGTTGGGTAATGCCACTCTTAGTATACATAAGACCTAAGAATATCTTTCTAAGAATTTCTTCATGAGTGAGTGAGTGAGTGAGTGACTGAGTGAGTTAGTGAGTGAGTGAGGTTGTCATTAACTGACTGGCTCACTGATGGACTGACTGACAACTGACAGACAGACATGCCAGGTCTATGAGCTTCACTTTTGAGATGAACTAAAAATGCATTAGCATGTATGGATTTAGACAGTATTCCAACTAGTCATCTAACTATTTTTAGGGAAGCCACTGCTGAGAAATCCGCTCTATGATAATGTTTTAAAGGTATTTCTCTCGCTCTATCACACAAACACACACCTTCAAACCTCACTCATTAGCATCTACAGGAAGCAGCAGCTGGCTTCCCAGGTAGCTACATGAACCAACCCAAGGGACATTACACAAACCAGGATGCAACGTTACACACACACACACACACACACACACACACACACACACTCACACACACACACACACACACACACACACACACACACACACACACACACACACTCACACACACACACACACAGGCACGTTCCTCCTCACACTCTCTTCCTCTCTCCATCATACACTAATCTGATTATGTGCCATCCCTCAAGAGAGTTTCATTCAGTGTAGCACTGTTAAAAGTTTACCACACACTACTTATGAAGAATCTTAAATTAGCATGAAGGACTGCAAGGCAGGGAGATTGTGCATAGCTGTGTGTGTAATTATGGCATGTGAAAATGAAGTTAAAGTATAAAGTTAGGATTCTTTTTTATAAAGAACAAACGCTGAAGCCTTTTTTTAGTTGTTTGGAAAGACGGTTCCCATAGGAATTTGTAAAATATGCTCCAGTGGTCAAGGAAAAAACCAGGCTGTTGAAAGGGTGACATGAGAGCGATGATGAACAGTGTGATGCCACAGGGTGTAGAAAAAATCTGTAAATAACTAGCTCCTCTCAAAGGATTAATACATACTGACCCACATATTAGGCTACACACACTCACTTATTCTGTCGCCCATGCACACATATTTCAACAGTGTCTCCACATGGCAGGCTATATATGTAACCCACCTAGTCTAGTTCCCTTTTGGGTAGGGCTGTTTTAGCTTCCTTCCCCTTGCTCTAGCCATTAAACCAGCACCCCTGGGTCAGAGTGCATTGTCCACATGTTACCAGGGCTTTTGAAAATCTGAAGCAATCTATCCTTTTCCAAGACAACAGCTAAAGGCAAACTCGAGCCCTATTGTTTCAACTTACATCCCCTATGAATATATGGTGTCTAATAGAAAGGTTTGCAAAAAAGGTCATCTTCCTTTCATTCTGCTTTTTTAAGCACTCTGTTTTCTTGGAAAATCCACACCCATTACTGGTGCTACCTTTTGCAGTAGAGAACAGATTTATGGATTATTGTGATTGAATAAGGTCTTCTGGGCTTCTGAATAGAAATGATCTATTTTTAAAAGAGGAATAACCTCTGTAATGGTTACCAGAATTAGCATTTAAATCAAGTAAAAAAAGTGTTAGAAAGCTGTCTCAACTTACCAAGCCATGCTAAAAAACTGGGCGGAGGAAGGGTAGGCTGCTTCCTGAATTCTTGGGGTGCCAGCATATATTTTCCAAGTGCTGCTAACAGAATGACATTTGACAGCTCAACCTGCTTGGAGGAGAACCATCAAGTGTTTTATGTCAGCTAACAGAAATTCACATTGGTGATGGGAGGTAAAGGTAATGTTCTCCAGCCATGGAAAGCTGTAGCACAATCAAGGTTGCATTGTTAGTCCATTCTTCATGATATTTGTACAATGGCTGTTTTTTTGTTTTTTTTAAGCTGGAATGTTTGAATCCTTACACTGAGTGTAGTCAATTTCTCCTTACTCATGATATGACCTGTCAATTCCCACAGTACTACTGGCTGTTTGTGCTGTCCAGAAGCCTGGTGGGCATTGGAGAGTCCAGTTACTCCTCCATCTCTCCCACTATCATCGGGGACCTGTTCACCAGCAACAAAAGGACCATAATGCTCTCTATCTTTTACCTGGCCATTCCATTGGGAAGGTAAGCTTCATCTTTCTTCAAGCCAAAAAAAACCCTCACTTTGACTTTGACCTATAAAACTGTAATGAGCATATTTTTTTTTACCTGAGCAGTTCAAAAAAGCAGGCCATCCTGAAAGCAGAGAGGCTGTACAAATTGAGTCTTTTGACTGTAACATTATCTGAACCACCATCTCAGCTCCCTGAAGGGCAAATTCACAGTGCAAAGGGGACCTTTTTGGTTGTTCACCGCCACAGACCAAATGGCAGAACGATGCAAAACACATGGATGATTCCAATCAGTGAAAAGACCTAACGCTCTTTTTCTTAGTCATCTGTGACTAAAAAGCACTCTATAGACAAACAAAAAGAAGAAAGATGGGGAAACAAAAACAGAAGGAGAGATAAAAAATGGATGCACATAGTGGAAAGCACATGGGGCGCATTTTAATTTGCCACGAAAAACACCCCACAGTGCATTGCAAGTTTCCTGAGCTACGCAGGGTTGTTTTGTTCCATGCCAAAAACCCATAGGAGTGAGAGATAAGACACACTAAATGACAAGGAAACATACAGCAGTATTTACAGTATCACTGTGTCCTTAGCCTTATTCAATACAAAAGTTCAAATCTAGAGAACATGCACTGAATTCAGCATATAAAGCCAGACTGTAGTATCGCAAAACATTACCAACTGTATGGTTCCTTACCATGTGTGTATATCACAAGCCACGAAAGCATTAGAGCAGTCAGAAGTAATGCAACTAGCAACCCAACTCAAGCAGTGCGGTGACCACTGGCAACACGATCTGAAAGATCTGAGCATCACAATGCAGTTTAGCTCAACTCCTTGATTAGGGGCAAGAATAACCAACAAGATAAGAAGTTTCAAATCCAATGGAACCTGTGCAACTCTTCTCAGATGTGTTCTGTCACTTTTATGCCATGTCTTATTGTCAGATTTGTTCAATATTTGTATCTATTTCTTTAATAATGTGGTCGGCATGATCACACAGCATCTAAAACTTGCTGCTTCTCTACTCTTGCCAACGAGGACTGTATAAGCAGTGGTGGGCGATGTTACCGAACCACACGGGTTAAGGGTGAAAGGTGAAAGGTGAAGTAAACTGCGTTTCATTTAGGATTCTGCATAATGCTCAATTAATAACTGAGCATTAAAATGATTTTGAAAGTTTCTGGGGGAATTTACAAAGTCATAATGGTTATAATTGGACACACAAAGCTATCAGGAGCAATGGTTATGACTACATTATCTGATGTATTGTTTATGTCTATAAATACACGTACAACAATAGTTCTGATAAGAGTTTTACCTAAAAAGACAAAACCAGGAGAAGACTTTATAGTAAATCAAATAGCTTAATTTGTGTGAATCTCGATCATTGTAAGGAATCCTTCTGAATCTTGTTTTTACAGTGTGGCTCTTAACAGTATTGATGAGAGATGAAGTGCAGTTGAAGGAAAGGTCAGGAAGGAGAAATGACCAGCACATGAGGGCTGTGGTATGCAAAAGCCCAGAAGGTTCAGAGCTAACAAAGCGTTCATCAACCAAAACAATAAGGCCCCAATGATTGGAATTCTGAACCCTGCCGCCTCACTTCCTTTTTGAGGCACCGATTGTTTATCCGCAGCCAGGTTGTTATGACCGTTTCCAGGAAGTGAGCTCAGGCTTGATCGCAAGTCGCAGCGGGAAATGGATTCCCCTCATGAGAGGGAAAACTTCTCTTGAGCCAATAAATCTTTCCAGAGTGAAAGAGAGTCTGCAAGGTCAAAAGTGAAGTGTTCTTATGGACTGAACAGAACTGATGCTTTAAGACCCAAATCTGACTCCCTGTTTCCACCTTTGTCTTCTTCTTGTCTTCAAAGTTGAACTTTATTAAGGACATGAACACAATTACACTTGCAGTTCCATTGTTGAATAATGTTGGTCCCTGGCTGTCTGTTTGCCAGGTTGTGGTGGTTAATTGTAAACAATGAGGTATACCTGCACTGAGCCTGGTTGTCGCCATGTGCCTGAGAACACAGGAAGCTTGTATGAGATGGAATGTTCCAAGCTGAATGGAATGAAAAAACACCCCCTCCCTAAAACAACGAGACCAACAGGTTATCTAAATCTGCTAGAGTTTAATATTCCTCAGTAGGCCTCCATATCATGCTATTACTTATACGAACATGTCAAAAGGGTTTATCCATTATAATCTGAAATAGATTGTTCTTCAAAAACGCCACATTCCTAGGGGAACCATTCCTTGGGCAACCAAAAGTGGTTCTTCTGGTGTCTTTATTTGTAAGAGTGGTTTGATTGATCGCCTAAATATACTAGCTGCTAGAACAAGACAGCCTGTCCACATATGCGGTTTACTGTTCTTATTTTGGATTTCTGATCATAATGACTCATTTGTCAGCACAGGTGTCAGTTGTAAGCGTGAAGTTGTAAGCATCTGTATCCTCAGGGACATCATTTGCCTTACACCCTTCTGTAGCTTCAGTATTATTCTCCATATGATATCTAAATTCCTTTTGTCCTTCAATAGCAATAGTGTTATCTGTTATCTCTACGAATCAGTGAAGCAAGGAACATATTGGAACAGCTTCAGCTAAACTCTCCTGCTAAATGCCAGACCTTTCAGACAGAAGATAAATGAAGTTTGTGGAATGCAACGCCCTTCCTGTTTTAATATCATACTTCCATAATATCAAAGCCAGTCTTCATATTTCTTTGGTGGTTGGGCTCTTTGGCTGCTGAATATAAATGTTTGTCCTAATAGATTTTATCATAAGTCAGCTTTGTTCAGAATTGTATTGAAGGTTTTTCCCTGTGCCATAAAAACATTTTTAAACTAATGGCTGCAAGAGCATCTCCCAGAATCATCATAAATCTTTATGGTTATGAAAACATTTTCTGTAGCCGGGAGGCGGGGCAAAAGAAAATGTACTTCATTTCATGCTACTCTGGTTCTTCTTCACACGGTGAGGGCAAGGTCCAAGGACACCATAGAATAGATGAGAGTCAAAGAGAAAAAGAATGAGTCACATAGCAAGAAAAGAGAGCGATTGAACTAGAATGGAATAAATTGAAGGAGTGGGAGTACTGCACATCAAAATGGAAATTTGATGGGAATACAATGCAAAAGGAGCAGTTCAAAGGCTTGGTCACACCATCTCATTAAAGGGATCTCCTCATTTTCCTGGATAGTAATGGCAAAAAAAAGATTATAGTAATTATCGTGAGACAACGTCACTGTCAATCCATCCGTCTGTCTCTGCTGCAAATTTCAAGCAAAAGCCTTTGGATCAAAAGAGTCAGGAATGTGTACATTAATCCATATATTTCCTGCGGAGTCTGCTAACTTCTGTTTAACATGCAGCACTGATGAAAAATCTCCCAGACATACCGCAAATAGAGAGGAGTCACTGTAATCAGGGTGAGTGTGCGCACATTTGTGTGTTGCTTTCCTCAGTCGTCGACTCATAACGCAGCAATTATGAACATTATCGCAGAGTAAACAGGACACAAAGCTGAGAGTTTGGTCTACATCTGAGCAGCTGTTACTTAGATATCTGCAGGCGTAGGTCCTCCTTGAGTGTGTCTCACAGCAAGGAAAATACATTAAAAGAGAACCAAGAGCAGAGAAGAAAATAGAGACAAATGCTCTGATCTTAAAGATACTGGGTTCATCAAATCCTCATCAGGAAAGGGAGCAGCATCAAATGAAAACAAGAAAACACGGAACTAGGTCACGATACACTTTTTTCAACTTTTACAATGACATTCATTGTAAACACGCATTTACAGCAATTAAATACATTTTTTACCAACTGTTGTGGTTAATAAGTTACTGTTTTACTAATAGGTTAATTTGTTAAGTTTTTTTTTTACAATGGAAATAATTAACTCGAATGCTGGTGAACATTTTTTTTTTTTGACCACATTTCCCACCTTCAAAATACACAAATTATTTGGGGGAAAAGAACGGAAATAAAAGAAAAAGACTGGAAGAAGGAAAGTGCTGGGTGTTCTGTTCAGATAGACACAGAAAGCTCACAAACTAAGCCATGTATGAATCATTTATAAGGTAAAAATGACCAAATCTGAGAAAAGGCCAGAGTCTCCCTCTCCCTGTCTAATGAGCACTGATAAGTGCTTGAGGCTCTGCCATTGCCAGAGGTGATCACCAGTGCAGGCCATTAGTATGCACAGTGTCTGATCTGAGAACAGCCGACTCTCCCACAGCATGAATTTTTCACCTAGCGTGACTCTGCTCTTCTGAGAGGGCAACGAGAGAGGAATAAAGAACAGCAAAGACAGTGACAGAGTGCAGGAGAGCCAAGAGAGAGAAAAATTGGGATGTACTGAATAAGTCATTTAAGCATAACCGCCAGCCTAATCCCACTATAGTCTATTTTAGCCTCTGATTCAAACATGAAATGTTTGTTTATCCTGTTTACATAAATATGTTTTCTCTCTCCACCGCAGTGGTCTTGGCTACATCCTGGGATCCAGCGCTAAAGATGCTGCAGGGGACTGGCACTGGGCTCTGAGGGTAAGAGCTAGCTCTGTTTGAAGTGTGTGTGTGTGTGTGAGAGAGAGCAAATGAGGACAAACGTGGAAATTTGGTGTTGTGCTGGAGTAGTAATGATAAAAGAACACACAAGTATACACATACACACCTCTGTTTCCTCCCAGCCTGCTCTAAAACACCCATCAAGCCCAGGGTAGACAGGTGAATCCCAAAATAGTTTTTGGGAAAAGCGACAGAGAATTCAAACTTTGCAAGCCTCAAGCAAACCGCATCAATTTAATTTAGTATTTCCACCATGTCCCTGTGGTCCTACTCACACCGGACACTTTAGATCTCCTTGCTGGTGCTATGTTTAGGTCTTAGCACTAGTTCCCACCCAAAGATAGGCTTTCACTGTGCTCCCCAATCAGGCTGGGAAGTACAAAGACCCATTTGTTACCGGGATAGTTCTAGCTAGACTTGATATATTGTGGCCCCGTTCTGAAAATAAGACTCTGAATAAGCTACCTTCTATGTACCTCCAACAGCCAAACGCATTTAGGCGAGAAAGAGAAACATTGTCTGCAACCTTCAGTGAGGAGGCAGAGAAATAGTGAATATTGTGCAGCTCAGAGAGACAAGCAGTGAAACCAGCGAAAGAAAAGGTGTTAAAGAGGCTTGTAAAGGCAAGAGGTCCCCACTGAAAAAGTTTAGATTCCTTTAAAGCTTTATATTGTTGTTGTTTCTACCACACAGTCTTGGTTTTTGTTCGGTGCTTTCCATAAACTTTAAAAGGTGAGTGATAAAGTTTAACAGGTGGAGTTCATTACCAGTGGCTATTGTAGCCTCAATCATACCAGCAAGCAGCTGTGATGACAGTGCTGTTACCATAGTGTGTGGCCGCCTCAAAATTCTTCAGCAAAGCTCTTCAGCAATTATGTATCATTATGTAGATGACCAATCAAAATGTTTTATTTAGTTTAGTTTAGTTCTTGTTAGAATTTAGCTTTTTTTGCAATGTTTTTGCACATTGGACTTATGTGGCTTACATGGCTAATGAGTTGCACATCGCACAGTCGACACCTTTGCCTCTGATCACGTAGTTACTGAGTAGTCCAAATAGACCTGGGTGTTTCTGACCCTGCATCAAACACAATATGCTATTAATTGAACCAAATTCTGGAAAATCTAGGCTCCTATTTATTTATTTATTTATATATTTTTTTTGTGGTTGTTTATCATTTTTGTCACGTAGGTACATTAGGATCAACTTAGGAACTTGTCACTTGACTCATTCTTTAAAATGCCATTCCATGAACAGACCTCAGGATGGGCTTTACCCCGAAAGAGCCGCACTCCACATGACAGTAATATGGGCTCCGGAAGCAGCAGAACCATTTTTTCTGATGTTTTTTGTTTTAAGCTCATCTGAACAGCCTTGCTTTGATCGAATTGTGGAAGAGCAACTTTCAGCCAAAGAGACTAATGGAGAAGAAAGTGGACCATGGGTTTCAGAGGGAAGTTAATTATCAGCAGCATTTTAAACAAGTTGAAAAATAACAATCAGATGAGAAGGGGCTCCCTACCAGCCGTATCCTGCTTTGGAGGGGAAAAAACACTGTGTGCCGATTTCCGCTTGTTTTGCTCCCCTCCTGAGGACACGGCGGCCTTCCTTGCGAGACAGAAAAGGGAGGTGGAGAGATCGAATGTAGGACAGAGTGTTTTAGGAGGATGGATGCCATTACCTGTTCAGAATTTTAGAGCAGTTACAGAGGAAAAAAGCAGCCATATTGCTGTTGATCATTTGGCCCAGAAGAAAAATTGCAAAAAAAGGCTGCACCTCCATCCCTTTTTCATTGCAGTGATGCTGAATCAAGTGCTTTCCTTAAAGAAAACTTAAACTAAATTTATATAATTTCCCCCTTTGGCATAAGAGTAGTCAGTCAATACATTTTTGGAAACTGTTATTTAGAAAAAATAAACAAAGTATGCCAAACAGCTAAAACAGTTGCAGAAGCTATACAATGTGAAACCCATCAGCAAAGTAAAAAATTGTATTATTTCCCAGTTATTTGAAAAAAGGGGGGATATAACCCCTAAAAATGGTTAATGTTTCAATATGTACCGTTTTCTCCTCAGTACATACAGTCTATGCATGACAAATAAGGATATCATTTGAGGCAATAGGGGGACTGTAAATAGGATTTTTGACAAAACCCACATTTTAAACTTGGCACAAAACCATAGAGAGGGGTACAGCAAAGCTTCTGTAAAGGTATCGGCGTATGAAGTGTGTTAAAGAAGGGAACTAAAAAAACAATGTCAGAATTACTACACAGGCTGCTGCTCCTTATTAAATTCCTGTGTGCACACGTACACACACACATGCACACACACACCCACACTCACACACACACACACACCCACGTACACAAAGGAAGCACGGCTTAATGCATCAAACAGCAGGAGTCAAGTGAATGAGACTGGCACTCACTCTTTCTTTATGTACGCTATGCAGATTTACAATGCTGCAAGTGAGAGTATGAGTAAACAAACACGCACATACAGACACACAACACACAATACACAGGCATACACAACAGCTTAGTTTTAAAGTGGCGTAAAATATCTGTAGGAGCATTCCATCTGACGGACAAAATTGGTTTTGCTTTCACAAGAGATGGACCTCTGAGCTTTGCTTTTCTGAGGATGAGCCACCACACAAACATGCACAGTTATGTACATGCTCACATATACAAACACTGCTGTGGCCATTATAAAAGCCCATAAAGAAAATAATAGTCTGGTGGACTGCAGCTGCTTCCACAGAGAGAGAGAGAGAGAGAGAGAGAGAGAGACAGAGAGAGAGACAGAGAGAGAGAGAGAGAAAGAGAGAGAGAGAGAGAGAGAGAGAGTTGAGTCTACACAACACAGCAGGGATAAATACTTGAGCAGCTTCTTTCCAGTACTAGTGCTCTGGCGAAGCCCTAGTTACAACATAGCAAAATCTGCCTCGAATATATATCAGAGTTCATCTGGAAAAGTTTGTCACAAATTTGGGCTCGGCACTGTGATTAGCAATGTTCTAAATATCGAGCTCAATAAACTTTCTCACAATGGCAACAGTGGGTTTCTCTTTTTGAATCTGTAATCGGTTGGAATAAAAAGGAAAATCACTGATTTTGCTGATCATTTGTGAAAAGGCCCAATCAGCTGACATGTTGCTAACGTGCCTCTTTTGTGTCCAGGTGTCTCCTCTTTTGGGGCTGATTGCTGGAGTGCTCATCTTGCTCTTCGTTCCCGAACCCAAGAGAGGTAGCGCTGACCAGCCAAGCAGTCGAAAGAAAACTCGCACTTCCTGGATCTGTGACATGAATGCCCTTTGCAAAAAGTAAGACACACTCTTGTGTTTCATTTGTCGGAGTTAGCAGAGGAAGAAAGAGGCAGCCTTGTGATTTGACACTCTATTCTAGACCTGTTAAGGTGTTTTAATTTATCTGGATGGTGTAAAAGGCTGAGAGAGGAAATTAGAAACAGGGAATACCCCAAGAATATCTCTGAAATGGCACAGCACAAAAGTGTCTGTAGTTTAATTGTTTTAGTCTACGACATTACAGTAGGCCATAGTATGCAGATGATGCCTCAATCAAACATTCATTTGTATTTAAACACATTGTAATGTAAAATGCAACTTCAGTGTGTTATGATTTCACATTGCTCAATCAGTTGTTGATATTTTTATGCTTGCTTTGGTCCATTCTAGCCGCAGTTATGTCTTCTCATCTCTGGCCTCAGCAGCCGTATCGTTTGCCACGGGGGCGTTTGGCATCTGGATCCCGCAGTATCTATTCAGAGCTCAGGTGGTGCAGAAGACCGCAGTGAGCTGCACTGACCAGCCATGCAGCAGCAAAGACAGGTAACTACACACTCAGACTGAAGCCCTCACACCCAGTGAATAAATATGTTCTACTTTTACCAGCCTTGTTGTTTCTTTTAGGCAGACTCAAAAAAAAAAATCTTTCTTTTAAAGAAAGTAGATGCAGTGATGCTATATGTCAAGTTGAATTGATTGCATGTTAGAAAGCTAGGCAAAAAGATGCACATCAAGTTTATTTGTTCATTATCTTTGCAATTGTCATTCTGTATTGACATTCACATTCTATAAAGGTGAAGTTACAGTTTTGTTGCCACTCTTCTCTGTCTGTCCAGCCTGATCTTTGGTGCCATTACATGTGTGACTGGGCTCTTGGGCGTTGTCATCGGAGCGGCTACTACACGGTTTTGCCGGCAGAAGACAGACCGGGCCGACCCACTGGTGTGTGCTGTCAGCATGCTGGGATCAGCCATCTTCATCTGCCTCATCTTTGTTGTGGCCAAGAAGAGCATCATAGGGGCCTATGTAAGTATCTCAGTCATGGGGTTAAGAATGGGTTGGGAATCAGAATGGATGGCAGACTGGGCTCAGGTTGTTATTAGCAGCATTAAAATATAGTAGGGTTCAGAGGGCTAATCTCTGAACAGCAGAGTTCTTCTTTAGTTCTTTATCCCTGTTCATTTGTTTGATTCAGACCTCAAAAGTGTTACCTATTGTGATGTCTGTTCTCTGTTCAGAGTCAAAGATACAGATCCCAGTGTTGGAAAATCTGGGCAGAAGGTCATCTTGAAGCTTGTTTGTACTTGTGTAGGAGGCATTTTTGTATGTATTTCAAACAATGTTAGAAGCCACACAAGCAAGTCAGTTTGTGATTATCTGACAAACATGCTTTGAGGCAAATATGTAAGGATTTAGGCATGCTGCTTACATAATTCTGGTGTCTGGAGGCTTATTATATCTGTGTGCTACATTATCTTTGTTGCTCAATTCTAGTCTTCAACTCATTACTAAGCTCTTTGAACCTTAACTGGATGTCTTGTATCCAGAACAAACACTAAGCTATTCTTTAAATACACCACTTCCAACCAAACATAACAGCATGCAGTGGCAGGAGCAGTATCATTAGTGGTCATCGAAGTTGCAATGGAACTCTAGAGAGCAGGGCTCATTTACATGCTGTGGGGTTTTCTCATCAAACTTTGAACAGTGATGCACTGAGGCTCTTTACACTAACTCACTCACTGCCCACTCAAAAAACAGGCATGCCTGAGCTAAGAACGTAAGCTTTCCATTATTGATTAGCTGTCCGCTTTTGCCTTAAACTGCCTTAAACTAAAGGGTCACCAGGTTTTGGCATTGATTCTTTTCAGTGTTTGATGTTTATTACACATTATGTATTATGGTGTATGTATATGTATTATGATATATTTAAAAGACAAGCCAACAATTAAAGTAACAATAACCATATAGATTAAGCAACTGGACACTAAATGTCGTCCCATTTTTATCACTCATACATTAGCTTCACTATTGCCAAATGGGCTTAATATAATGGTCCAAGCCAAGATTCAGCCTAAATTTCAGCTCCACCGATGCATATAAAACCCATATGTTAAAGCCCAGGAAGCCGACTCATTTAATGACTTCTAGATCCACCCTTAAACTACACAGAAGGAAGATATAATGGTAAACTTTATTTCAAGTGGTCTGGAATGCACTTCTTGCAGTCGGGTGCTGGTTCAGTACCCAGTATGGAATGCAAGCTGCTGTTTGCTTGTTTAATGAACACACTAACCAGGAAAAGGGAGCAGTTTCACCAGGCAGTACTGGAAAACAATGGACCATAGCATTTTTTTAAACTGACCACTCTGACAAATGGGGAAAACTTTAGCTTTACAAGAAAACAAACTCACCCCCGGCAGTTTTTTGTCAGCCAAGAGGGACAATAAAGTCAGAGCAAAACTGTCAGCACTCTGAGAAATTAAAAGCTCCAACAGATCCTGTGTTCCAAAAAGAAAAAATGCATGTGATTGAAAAGGTTGATACAAAATGTATTTTTAGCAACGCTTCATGATTTCAGGTCTTGGGAAACCTGCTGTTGTTCAGTTTACAGAGCATGCGCATGCATTTTACTCATAATTATTTCATATTTAAACATGATGTGACATATCTGGCACACATTACACACATTATGAAACTGAAATCTTCCTTTAAAATAATATTGAGCACATATTTAATATCAAATATTTATATTAAATATTGAATAAATACTTTCTAAGAACATAGGCACATACTAGATAATAATCATTTTGAGATGAATAAATATTATAATATATATTAATATTATAATATATATTATAATATTTATGTATCTCAGAATGATGATTATCTAGTATGTGCTTATGTTCTTAGAAAGTAACAGCTGGTTATTCTGAGCATTTGTTGCAAATTGGTCTTAATAACTTGTTGAGATAAAGTCTACATTTCTCGACAATAATACATGCTGTTCCCAAAATAATCTTTTATCTGGCTTGAATAGTTCTCTGTAGATATCTACAGGATTTCCACGTATCTGTAAGAGTAGAAGTGTACTACATGAGTAAGTCTGTTTGACTGGGGGACCAGTGCGTGATGATTTAGGAATGCAATGCCCAACTGTTCAGGTGCAGGCTTTCATCATTTTTTATTCTCATAGCTTCAGTCTAAACCAAAACAAATACACTCCATACAAATACACTCCATAATCCAACCTTGGTTGATCAAGTAACTAAAATATTTAATTTCCTCCTTTAACCCAGCATGGTATGTTTGCAGTCCTAATGTGTAGTTTCCAAGGTGGATCTATAGGATAACAAACTGTAACTGTGTTCATACTGTGGAAGGGAGCTGGCAGACAGGTAATGTATAACTTCAAGTGCACCGGCAACCAGTTTGGTGTCTGAGAATGTCTGTGTGTCTGAGAGTGTGTGTGCGTGTGTGCATGTGTGTGTGCAAGTGCGTGTGCGTGTGCTCCAACAGAGACAGCTGCCATCTTGTCTGCAGACCTGCTGTGCAAACTTAAAGCTTTAACCACAGTCCAGCAGGATTACACTCTCAGTGTGTCAGTCACGCTGTCTCAAACTTACTAAACTATTACACACACACGCACACACACAGTTGTCCTTCCCACAGTTGTCGAGAACATAGCTAAACACTCATCTGATTGACCCTAAACACACCCAAACACCAGGCCTGCCAGCTGCTGCCAGCCGTGTCTGCAGCTCAGAGCTGCACACACACTGTCGCGTCACACCAATCTTTTACGAAACTCAATACTTGCATCTAAATGTACCGTTAAGCAATGAATGTCCAGAGACACAGACGGAGCCGAATGACTGTTACTCATTGTGGGAACGTGTTTCATTTATTCAGGAACTGAAGAGAAAAGGTCTGAACTGTCATCACACTGAGAAGTTGGTTCATAGTCTCTCATTCAGTGCTTTGCTCTTAGGTGACTTCTGTCTCTGTTTTATGGTCTGGAGAGGAAGCAAAATATGCACCTCAAAATTGAGGATTAGGTTCCAAAATAATGTGACCACAACATAATAGCATGTTTTCGCATTCCAAAACAGTTTTGTGGGGTTTTTTTTTAAAACCTTAAATCAAAAAGCTGCAATGAGCAATGATGCGACAAGAGCAGGATGTCCACAGATAAGATTTGATGATTTGATTTGGTGTTAACTTAAAATATTCTCTCTCTCTCTCTCTCTCTCTCTCTCTCTCTCTCTCTCTTTCTCTCTCATCAGATCTGCATCTTTATAGGAGAAACGTTGCTTTTCCTGAACTGGGCCATAACAGCAGACATTTTAATGGTATGTATCAAGAAGCCTGTATTTATACACCAGACTTAAACTCTTACTGAAAGAAAGCAGGTTTTTTCAAGCTACTTTCTTATTTGGAGTGCTAGCTTGCATGTGCTTTTGTGTGAGTAGGGTTTCTGCAGGCTGGGTGGAGCTCAGGCTGTAATTGCTGCCCCTGATTGAGCTTAATGTGAACACCACTCGCTGACAAAAAATAACAGTATAAGGAGAACCCATATGGGTGAAAGAAGGGAGTGAGGGAGTCAGGGGAAGATTTTATGTAATAATCTGTAACTAAATACATTTGAAATGGAAGTTTCTTTTATGTCCAACTGTTTCTGTCGCATTACCTAAATACGGTCATGTCAGTAATTCACTGCATTTACATGAACTGAGTTTAATTTAACTGAAGTGCATCAGTCAGGAGGGAAAGGCAGTGACTGACAGTGAGAGAGTCGGGGAATGAGAAAGAGAATGAGAGGGAGAAACAAAGAGTGAGTGTGGAAAAGAGGGGCAGTAGAGAGAGGGAGTTAGACCTGATGAGAAAGAGGACCTAAATTAAGAAGGACTCCCTGCAAACTGCAGTGGTCAGTGGTGCTCTTATCCTGACCAATGGACAGACACAGCAGAGCGTGTGTGCGTGTGAGTGTGTGTGTGTGGACAGACACAGCAGAGTGTGTGTGCGTGTGCTTGTGTGTGTGTGTGTGTGTGTGTGTGTGTGTGTGGACAGACATAGCAGAGTGTGCGCGTGTGTGTGTGTGTGAGTGAGTGTGTGTGTGTGTGTGTGGACAGACACAGCAGAGTGTGTGTGCATGTGTGTGTGTGTGTGTGTGTGTGTGGACAGACACAGCAGTGTGCGTGTGTGTGTGTGTGTGTGTGTGGACAGACACAGCAGTGTGCGTGTGTGTGTGTGTGTGTGTGTGTGTGTGGACAGACACAGCAGAGTGTGTGTGCGTGTCTGCGTGAGTGTGTGTGTGGACAGACACAGCAGAGTGTGTGTGCGTGTGTGTGTGTGTGCGTGTGTGTGTGTGTGTGTGTGGACAGACACAGCAGAGTCGGTGTGTGTGTGTGTGTGTGTGTGTGGACAGACACAGCAGAGTCAGTGTGTGTGTGTGTGCATGTGCCTGTGTGTGTGTGTGTGGTGTAAGAGGTTATAGAGTCCACTGTTTCAAAGATACACTATCACGCTGATATTGCAGTGTCGGGCTCCACTCAGCCACTCATCTCCAGCCAGTTTTACTCAAACTGACAGTGTTGGCAGTCAAAGGCAATTAGGTGAACAACCTTTGCATAATCCAGGCTGGAATTTGGGTATTTCTGATGTGGAGGAGTTTGTGGAATTATATTATTTGATTAATTTACATAATTTAGGGATGTCACTATTAATTTTGAGTTGACTCTTCTACCTTTTAAAAGGACTTTACTGAGAAAAAAAATAAGTGTAGCCTTTCAAATGTTCCAAAAAATTGATGGGCATGCAAAAAAAAAACAAAACTAAAAAAGCAAGCAAGACCAGTAGTGTAATGCAATCATTTGCAATGTTTTTTTTCATTATCAACCAAATCAATCTTTATGTTTTGCTGATTAACTAAGTGTAATCAGTTCATTATCGACACTTTAATTACATAAAATGGAAAAACATGTTTTTTTCTTTCTTTTCTTTAATTCTATATTGACTTTAAGTAAATTGCCTAAATTACTTACATTACACTGCTGATCTTGCTTGTTTTCACTAAGCTTGTAAAATCCGTTATTAACTGTGAAGTGACGACCTGGAACATGTTCAGAACAATAACAGGTTTCTCTCATTTTACTGGTATTTCTCCAATCTTGTTCGTTTTTATTGTTTAATCTTAATCAGTTTAATCTGTGAAAACCAATGCCTCATTATTTTTTTTTTGTTTAAATAAAATGAATTGAGCTGAACTGATCCAAACATTTTAAAACTGTAATGAACATAAATCACAGCAAAGAACAAAGACTGATGCAAAGCAGAGAGATGCAGACGAGCCAGCACAGGAATTTTCAAGAAAGGTTAAAATTCTATTATATACTAACCTTCCTACCCCCATTTCCCCCCAAACCCCCACCCCCACCCCATACCATCTCTCTTTTTTCCCTCTCTCTCTGCAGTACGTTGTCATACCAACCAGAAGAGCCACTGCAGTAGCCTTTCAGGGTTTCACTTCACATTTACTAGGGGATGCTGGGAGTCCGTATCTAATAGGCCTGGTAAGACTCACACACACACACACACACACACACACACAGTAACCGCCCCCCCACCTTCATGTGCTGAAACACCACAGGAATGATTGATCACATGTAAATGACTTCGTTCAGCCTAGTGTAGCACTGCAGTGCTACTCTGTCCCAGGGCCATTGACCCCACATTTTATGCATTTCTGCATTTTCTCTATTTTAACACGCCCAAACCAACTCAAAGACAACTTGATAATGAGGTGATGAGTTGCATTCTGGAGCTGTGAAAAAAATGAAATTTGAAGATGATTGGTTTCCCTTGTGTAGGACTGAAGAGCACAGCAGTAGAGAGGTTTGCAGCCACAGAACTGCTGTGTGTATTGAGCGCCACTGTTGAGTGTTAAACTGAGTTGGTCAATACTTAATCTTTCCTTAGTAACTTAAATGGATAAGCTCATTTTCTAGACTGAAAGACAAGCAGTTTTCAGATATTGAATGACTCCCACAATTCAATGCTTTACTACTTCATTAAGAAGAAATATATATATATTTATACAGTACTGTGCAAAAGTTTTAGGAAGGTGTGGAAAACTGCTGTAAACAAAGAATGCTTTCAAAAATGCAAAAATGGAAGTGTTAATCATTTATTTTCATCAATCAAAAAATGCAGTGAATGAACAAAAGAGAAATCTAAATCAAATCAATATTTGTTGTGACCACCCTTTGCCTTCAAAACAGCATCAGTTCTTCTAGGTACACTTGCACACAGTTTTTGAAGGAACTCGGCTGGTAGGTTGTTCCAAACATCTTGGAGAACTACCCACAGATCTTCTGTGGATGTAGGCTTCCTCACATCCTTCTGTCTCTTCATGTAATCCAGACACACTGGATGATGTTGAGATCAGGGCTCTGTGGGGGCCAGAAGAATTGATGCTGGTTTGAAGGCAAAAGGTAGTAACACCAACTATTGATCTGATTTAGATTTTTCTTTTGTTCGCTCACTTTGCATTTTGTAAATTGATAAAAATAAACAATCATTATTTATATTTCTGAAAGCATTCTTTGTTTACAGCATTTTTTCCACACCTGCCTAAAACATTTGCACAGTACTGTATATGTGTGTGTGTGTGTGTATATATATATATATATATATATAAATATATAACATAAGATAACCATCTGTTAATCTTTGAAAGGATTTCATAATCAATTTCTTTTTTCAAAAATACAGTGTATATTATATTATGTATGTTTGTTACAAAATGTAATGTGCAATAGTTTACAATTACAAACCATTACCCACTGGATTACCAACAGACCATCAGTCTTTACCCTAAAACCTGCTCGTTAATGGTCAGAACCATTGAAAAGTAGCACCAGTCAGCTAGTGTTAACTGGGTGGTGGGACTCAGCACAGTAGGGACACTAACAGTGACAGTGTGTTTTGCGCCGAGTTCCACAGCACTACTGCTGGTGTTTTTAAGCACCTCAGTGTCATTGCTTCCTAAAATGTCTCCAGTCAGTAATGTCCTGTAGCCAGAAACTAGGCAGTGAAGATGGAGTAGAGGATGATCAGTTTGAGCAAACAGTTAAATGTGTCTAATAAAATGGTCATAAATGCTATGCGATGTTTAAAGCAATTTCTTTGCCAATAAAATAGTATACAACACAATATAAATTCTTAACTCTTAAGTAAATTCTTAAGTCACACCATGTAAAGTGTCCTAAATACCTCTGAAGTGCAGTTGTGAAGTATTAAACAAAGCCTTAGAGTGTGCTGTAAATAATAGGACCCTCAACAACAGAATGTGTTCCACGCTCCTGTCCTAGAGTGCCAGCTCTCTTTCCAGTAAGGCCTCCACCCACAGGGCTTCATGCAAATTCAGCTTTTGTAAATGCCACTTACTGGCACATTCAAGGACATAAATACACAACACAGTTCCCTTTTGGCCTCTTTGAACAACTCTGGCGGACAACAAGACCTCCTTGCTTCTTACGCCTAGTTTTGTTGGGCTTTCTTTTGTCTATCAAAGGGGAAAAGGTGGTTTGAATAGAACACACCTCTAGCTCCCTGCACTGGAGCAGCCCACTAAATCCGGTTCACATTATAACAGGAGTGCCATAACTGGTAAACCAGAACTTCCACCAGCACAGGAAAAAAGCCAACAGCAATGAACCAGACTTCCCTCAATGGACTCCCATTCGATGTTCCTGGCATTCTGGGATGGAATGTCAAAAGCTTTTCCAAGTTAAACAACATCTCCTGTACACACTCTTGACAGGTTCATAACCCCAGCCTTGCATAGTGCTGACCTGGGAGCTAGCTCTGAGTTCAGCACCATTGTTCTGTTCTCTTCTCGCTTTCAAAATTCCTTCCCTTCCACACGATAACATGTACGTATGTACTGCCTTTATGACTCAGACACTTATGGCAAAAGACATAAAACAAGACATAAAAAAATAGGAAAATATTCCTCATTGGCCATTACAGCTACGGAAGAACTGATTTATTCATTCAGCTTGAATTTCACAATGTTTATTCATACACAGTTACAGTTATACAGTTATATAGTCGTATAAGGAATTTCATTTACAGTCGATATCCACAGCTTCAAGCCAACACTTCATACATTTTTCCATTTCATTTTTTACTATTTCTTTCAATGAAAAGTTATTACACGCAAGCATGAGAACCTAAAGACTGCAAATAATAATAAACCTCCTCGTCTATGTATGTTAACAAATGCAGTATCAGTTCAGAATTTTGAATCTGCTAGTCCGACTGAATTCATTCCACCTGCTTCTATCTGCAAAATAATTAAACCAAACATGAGAGGCATCCCATGCTGTCTTCACCACAACGAACCAAGGAGAGGAAATAAAAATATATATTTAATCCTCTTATTATTTATCTTACAACCAATTCACACACATACCATAAGTGAAGTATCTGAGTGACCCCACTAATTATGGGAATCACAGCGTTTAACTTAAGAGGTGAGCCTCTGCCTCCATTCTGCTCTGCTCTGCTGATTTATTGTAGATGTATAAAAGGGGGTTTAGACTTCACGCATTGCTTGCTTCTAAAACAAGCCCAAAGGATGCTCTGAGTTCTTTTAGAAAAATTCATGCTGATGAAGCAATCTATTGGTAGTGCCAGCTCACTGAGCAATTAACTACAGAACTTGAAGGCTCTTATCAGACCCGCAAGGCATGGACTGCTTCCATGTGGTAACAGGCTCTTTAAGTGTGACAACAAACATTAAAAAGGCAAAAGATAATAAAGCAGAAAGATAGATTAAAAAAAAAAAAAACATAGTTATCTTTGTGCTGTTTGGATCGCAAAAGAAAGGACTTGGTCCACTGAATACCTCATCTTACACAATCCATGAATATTGTCACATTACCTTTCATCTCTGAGTAGATAGATTATGCATTGCTGGCCCTACTGGCTGGAACCTGACATCTATGGAGCCGTGAGGTCTGACTGGCCTGTCTGATTTGATGTGTTTACCTTTAGGCTGCCTGTGCTAAGCCAAGGGCCAAGTTCGTTTGAAAGCAGGATCACCAAATGTATATATGCCATCACAATGACCGCGCGTCAGAAACCTACACACCACATAGACGGATGGCTTTAGCTTGGCATTGCTGTATCAGGAAGGTTGCTATTTTAGACAGAAATTACATGACTTTTACATCGGGGAAAATTAAATATAAGTAGAAAATAGATTGTTGCATTTTTAATTGGTGAAAGAAAACCTACTGTCTCCTATGTAATACCTGCTTTTGTGTGGAAATAACTTTCAGCATAGTAGGTGGCTGTTTAATCAAGTCAGGAATAAGCTATCAGCAGCAATCTACCACAGAAGAAGCATTTTCTCTGAAATGTAATTAGACATGCACTAGCTACATAATCTCAGCCTAGCCCCCATTTCAGTAATGTCTAAACAGTAACGTGATTTGGCAGCCTACCTGAGCCACCCCCATCCCACACACACACACGCAGTTCCAAGTTCATGTAGTTCATCCACTTTTTAGACTCAGCAGTCCTCCCACCCCAGGGGAGACAGGCATTATTGCTGATGGTAATACACAGGCAAAACATGGCTGGAAGGATGCCCTTTCACTTTAAGGTTGTATAAGAGGATTCTTATTACTTATAAAAGTGCACTGACACCTATGGACTGATGCACCTTCTCCTGCATTATGTTAGTATTTCCTTTCCTCACACTCATGGTGCTTTGGTTCTAGAAAATACTGAAGGATTAAAGACTTAAGGATCACTGTGAATCTGAAATTATGAAGCGTTTCTTTTCCTAATTGTAATGTAAAGTGAAGCATGGTGTTCTTTCACTCACTGATATTATGTTTAATATATTTAATTATGAAAGTGAAAGTGACAACCCTTGTCATTGCGAGGTCACAGCACAGCACACAGTGAAGGTAAGATAGGGAAGGAAATTGGACCTCTGCATTTAACCCATGCACACAAACACCGTGCAGCAGTGGTCCAGCTATTTAAAGCACCCGGGGAGCAGTGACGGGGACAGTACCTTGCTCAAGGATACCTCAGGGCAACCTACTGGTGAGGGAATCAAACCCACAATCTTCCGATGCGGGGGCAACTCCCTAACCACTAGGCCACCGCTGCCCTTTATTATAATGAGAAACTTGTTATTATTTGTCGGTTGATAAAGCAAAAAGGTCAAAATGTTTTTTTTTTACGTCGAAGTTTGAATTATCAAACTTTCATGTTACATTACAAAAATGGTCCTTTGGCAACTCCTGAGTGGCACAAATGTCTCAGGCCTATCAATGATGTTTAAATAGGAACTGATGCCATCATTTAATCATCCATTGTAGCCAATAGTCAAAGAGAGCCTAATTGGCCTTCCCTATCTTACCTAAGCACAAGCTAAAAATTGCCTGTCAGCTTTCTCCTCCAAGTTCAGCTCTCCAGTGAAGATGAAGTGGGACTTCATCTGCTAGCACTCATCTTCCTAGCCTGGCAGCTGTGATGGAGAGAAACCTAACTAGACTGTGGAACTGGCCTTGACTTCATTTTGAGAGGAAATCAGAAGGAAAGATGTTCTTTAGAGAACTAAATGTAGTGATAAATTAATGGCATTACTCAAAAGAAACACATGGGACTGAGATCAGGCTACAGTATACTAATAGGAAGCCCATGTCGACTGTTCAGGCTCTAATCAATGGCTTAATCATTTTAACTGACCTTGTTATTGACCAGGTGATGTGTTTGACATTTTAACATTGTTCATTACTTAAAGTCATCAGTGCACTAGGAGGATTTAACTGACGTTCTTGATGAACTACAAGCATGCTTCAGTCCTTGAAAGACCATATTTGGTCTTGGATCTTAGGATGACTAACAGCATTCTATCCCATTGTTTCCTAATGCATGCATGTGTGTGTTTGTGTTTGTGTGTGTGTGTGCGTGTGCGTGCGCGTGTTTTGCAGATATCAGATGCGCTGCAGAAGAGCTATGCTACGTCAGTACTGTGGCAGTTCCTGAGCTTAGGCTACGCCCTCATGCTCTGCCCCTTTGTCATTGTCCTTGGGGGAATGTTCTTCCTCGCCACCGCCCTCTTCTTCCTCGATGACCGTGAAAAGGCAGAGGAACAGTGAGTGCCTTCCCCAGCTCTCATTGTGAATGTATTTATATAAATATTAATGTAATGAATACTGGTATTTGGCAATGATTTTACATTGTGTCAAGACAGGGCTCTAATTACTCTTTTTTGACCACATGAACATGGCTGTTGCTATGGCGATTGTGGCAATATTGGCAGAGCACATCCCAGCCGGCCATCCCAGTCGGCCATCCCAGTAGAGCTGGCTAATCCACAAGGATGAGGGATTAAAATCTCTTTCTGTCCAAACAAATAGATTCTGTCTCACATAAATGATGTGCTTGGGGTAACATAGGATAGTGCCCTATAGCAGAGGTCAGATTTTCAGTATGTACAAAGAACGACGTCTGTATTAGTGTTAGTGGCAACAGTAAGACTGTGAATAGCAGTTCTAGTGCTAATCTCGTACTGAAATCACCTTGAAATCTCTTTAAACATCAACATGGTGGGCTGACCAGTTCAAGCCCTAGAAATTTCAGGGTGGTGATTTGTCTAGTAAAAGCAAGAATCATGGATAAAGAGCAGTCAGCAACACTCCAATGCTGACAAAAGCTGTTTTCACACAAACACACAGACATACACCCTACACGGCTGCTAACTTCCCTTTATGTTGAGTGAACTTTTTTTTCTTATTGTTCAGTAAATACAGTTAAATAACTCTAAACATAAAAATCTTTTTTCAGTTTAAACTAAAGGTAAAAGTGTTCATTTATATAAAATATAAAACATGAGATTAAATGATTAAATCTAAAATATAAAACATGGCATTTTAAAGCATTTTAAAATCACATGTCCAAAATCCCTCAGGACTTAAAGAATCCTGATGCCTTAAAAGGCCAACCAAATATCAGAACCTAGAGTGCAAAGACGCAGCTCTTATATGCATTGTTTTATCGAGTGCTCTTCCTGTGTTTGCTTCCGTTCTGAAATGACTTCCTTCCACTCTGGTCATAGACATTTTTAGGCAGGGTGGCAGTCCTAAGATCTATGGCCGTCTGCCGTCTGCGCACTCCCTAAAGACCAGTGTTCCTTCATTTCCCACGATGGGATATCAGTGGCACTTGGCCTTAAACCAGGAATTCTAGATGAAAGAAATAGGCTAAAACGTGGCATTCAGTTTTACCCTAAAAAAAGCATTTTTCAATGACTTAACCAGGTAATCAGACAATCAATAGTACACAGCTGGTATTTCACCATCTTTCATTGAGCTGTTTGAGGAAAAACGAACACTCATGATTACTGTTACTTCTAAGGGTTTTACATGCTGTTATTTGCAAATATCCAAATATCCTGTAGATATGTATATGTATATATAGATAGATTATTTATTATTTATAGCTCCTGTACTTTCTCCTGTACTTGTTCCTCTTTCTTTACATCTCTATATTTTTATATTTTTTCTATTCTTTTCTGTACATCTGTCACTTTTATAAGAGCCCTGTAACGCCCAAATTTCCCATTCGTGGGATAATAAAAGATTACTCTACTCTACTCTATATGAACATCCCTGTTCAAGTTTAATGTCTACATAGAAATAATCATCGTACGATATAAAACATCACATAACCTGACTTTCACAGGTCAAACTTAATTTGAGTGAATTTGATTGATTTCTGTTCCGTTTATGAAGTCAGCCAATAAACAGTAATTAGCTGTGCAGAGGTGTGTTTAGTGGACGTCTACTTATTTTATGTACTTATATTTAAAAAAATGTACGGTCACTGGGGACGCTTCTGCATATAAGTGTACGTGTTTATTGCAAAATGATAAAATGTGAGCATTAAAGAGTAATGTTGGGTGGGGGGAAGAATTCCCTCATAGAGGACCATAGAGCTCTTGTGGTTTGTGTATTACCACTTAAATGCACAGTGTGGGTTAGCCATACCACTGTGTTGCATCCGATTTTACTAACCGCATTAACCTTTGCCCATGCAAGCAGGAACAGATAGTGCTGCATGCCTGATACAGAGCGAGGGACACATCTCCAGAACTCTGTTTTCCAAAGAGCTTTATCACATACATACAGCAGCGTTGCCGTCCTCTGATAAGTGTTACTAAGCTTGACTGTACAGCGCTGACAGTGGAATTCATTTTGTAGTAATACATTAAAGAAAAAACTTGGCTTCTATACAACTTGCTTTTTACAGCATCTAAGGGAAAAAAAATACAACAACAGTCTATAAATAGTAGCCTTTTTTCTTTCCCTTTTTTCCCTGTGCTTTTTCGAGCTCTGGGGCTAGCTCCCAATTCACAAATATCTCGAATAGAAATGAACACAAAAACACGATGTCCTCAGAGATCCCCTTCTATATATAAAAGCCCAAGAAGCAAAATGAACAGCGTACGCTCGCGTGACGCTGCCTGTTCCTAGGGCTTGAAGAGTGACTTATTATTTCTAGGTTGTTAGCTTTTTTTGGCTGAGAGGAAGCCATTTATAGAACAGGGCGCGACACCGCTCACAAATGCACTCATACTCATGCGTGTGTTTGTGAAGCCGGGTCTGTCTCATTGGTTTTGTTGTCGTGGCATCATTTAGCTTAGTGCCTGCAGGGGCACCCCAGTGTACATAAGTAAAGCTGAACTATGGGCCAAAGCACTAGTGGCCTGCAGGGCCAGGCAAGCAGATTGCCATGAAGTGTGCTTGCTCAAGTGAGCTTAACAAACAGCAGAGGCAGAGATAGAACCTCCATTGAAATCGGTAAACACCTCAAGCTTTCATTAAAAGTCTGCAACATTCATGCCACTCAAGTTTTCATTTTCCAGACTGTTTTTTGGCTGAAATGCATTAAGTGTTAAAGAATAATGCATTTTACCTTATTCCAATGGACATACAACATTTTTGAGTCAATCAAATATAATACACCAACACAAATGCAGTCAGAAGTAAATCGATGAACACCATATGTTTTCTTCATGTCGAAACAATGCACACATTTTAAAAGAGAAAAAAATATTTATATATGTTTATATAGGCCTTTTTTATAGTTTTTTTTTTTTTAACTAACTGCAGACATAATGCAAACCTTTCATTGCCGTTATTGCTGGTATTGGTAATGTATCAGAGCACATTTTTCAGGCAAAGCAATAGTGCTATGTTTCCTACAAAAATGTAAAGTAACTGTATGTTGCCCCACACACACATCATTCTGCTTCACCAGGCTTGTGGAGCTCCACTTATCTCAGTGTTAGTGCTATAATGAGGCCCTCAAAAGCCCCTGGAGTTGGCACTGGTGAACTTGACCTCTATTCAAGGGTGCATAATTGTTCCGAGAAGCACAATTCTTTTGGAACTCTGATCATAAGTCTGATGTGACAAACAGTTTTGCCATATTACATTTTTCTTGTTTCCCTCTTTCCCAAGGACGATGCAGACCTCTCTGTCACCTCCTACAGCATAGGTAAGAATCAAATTGCTTTTCAGTGAGTCACCATTATCTCCCCAGTAAAAGCTCTCTAAGTAATTTCCTAACACAATCTGTAATTTCAGTGACATTTAGTTGCGGAGTTTAATGATTCATGCTTATTTTTGGGTTCTCGAGAGCATAGAAATGAATGACTGGTGACATCCTGCTTTTTGAAACTCTAAAAGCAACCAGTTTCCTTTGATTCCTAAAATGACTCACAACATTCCAATTCCAATATCAAAAAATCTACAGATCTAAATCTTGGACAGCATTAGCTCATGGTAGGGCTGGGACCTGTAGTGTGCTTGATCTCTGCTTCATTCTTGTTATTCACAATCCACGGCTGGCATAGTAGGCCTCACTCTGATATCTGGAACCCTTTTTACGGCAGGTTCCTGCCCTTCCTCCTTCTGCTCTTATCAGCCTCACACACTCACACTTCTCTTGAGTCTGTGCATGTAATTACCAGAGCTCCGCTTGTCCCAGAAAGAAAAAGGAGAAAGTAAAAAACACACTAAAGTCAGGGAACTGGCCACTCTAAGCTTTCCACGTGTTTTTTAGTGCCAGACATTTACAATAGACCTTTGGGTGTACCCGCTAAAAATAACAAGACGAGGGCAGCTGTTTTCTCTTTAAGCTCTTGTGGCTTCACATTAGAAGGTTATCATGCCAGAAAAAAATGTAGTGCAATAATCTACACACAAGGAACTCCTGTTTTCCTGGGTTTATGTAGATGGATTGGATGAGCTGACCAGTTCCTTTTATGGAGGTTCTGGTTATGCCATTATCTGTAAAAAAAATTATGTTGTGCTGAAAAAGGATACAACACATACTTTTTTTTTTCACACAGTTATGCCAACACATTGCAAAAAGTAATGCAATGCCTAATAACAAGGATCTCCTAAGGGTTAAAGTTTCATTTAAGCGTTTCATTAGCTATGATTGTTCTTTCTGCACTTTAAAAAGGTTCTTTGCACTCTTATATTTGACACAAAGATCCCTTTTAGGCACTTAACAGGTTAACAAGGGCATACATTTTTGTCAAAATCAAATAGAAATCAAATAGAAAATCTATTAAATCTATTATATAAAGATATCTTGCATCACACATGGAAACCAGATATAAACCAAGACAGAGACTGTTTACTTTTTTGCTCTTTAAAATTAGTATGAGTATCAATAACATTTTGACGTAATTTATACGCCGTCATCAAACGGCCTTTGCAGATAAACAGTTGTGGTCCTTAAGCTCAAAGCTACAATTATTACACAGTAGCGAACATTTGTCTACAGTATCAGACATTAACGTATCACAGTTCCTTCTCAAGCAGGTTTAGGTTTCTTGCCTTCCAGAAGCCAGCAGCCATTAGCTGGGATTGAACTTATGACCTCTTGATTCTCAGCCAGTTTTGCAGAGCATATTTCAGCGTTCACTCATCCAGTTGTGGACCAGAGACTGAATAACCTGAAGTATTTTGTAGGAACACTTGCCAGTTCTTCACTTTCCTCTTATTTATACGTCTTCAGCTACTAATTAGCAGGACTACCATTTTGATTTAAAGCCAGGCTGAATATAGGGCAAAACTGCATTACTTATCATAAGGGCAACAATAAAACCAGTGCAGACCTTGAAGCTCACTGATTGGATAGGGGCATTCAACCCCATCTTTAAACCTTGAGCAACCAGAGGCACTTACAAGCATATATATCATAACAATGCTATTACATGTGACTGGTGTAACTTTATTTTTAAAAATTAATGGGTTCATTAGGGGCCAGAACCTTCAATGAAGGGTTTATTATGCAACCAACAGCAACCCCCTTCACTGATTATTACAGATGACATTGTAATGTGAAGCAGGAATGTAAAGCATGTTCAGGGAGAAAGATAAAGGAGGCATATTTCTTCAGTAATAGAGAAAGAAAGAAAGAAAAAACGTTAAAATCAATGTTAAAGGCTGCTAGAAGGGTGCACTAATCGCTAAAGATCTTGCTGCATCATGATCCATTAGTCCTTGCGGGTGCAGCCCAAGATGGGATCAGCTAAACCCAGATCCAATTAAATGGCTTTACAGAGATCCATCCATAGAAAGAAACGGAATCACCTACTCTGTCAGAAGAGTCGTCATCCAAGACTTCTTAGCAACAAGCAATCTGTACATTTAGGGATATGCATTCGAGTTCCCTGAGAATTCATTTTAACTTGGGAAACATGGTCTTTGCCTAGTTACTCTTCTAACAATAGCAACAATTGTCACACAAAAAAAACTCTGAGAAATCAATATAATATTTGAATTTATAAATAACAATTAGCTTAGAGAAGTTTACAGTATAGATTGTTACAAACATAATGAATGATAAAGCTCCGAAAAGGCTGGAAGCTTTCTAAAAGGCTGAATAACTGAATTCCTTCATCACAGTTGAAATGCACCTTCATATAAGTGGTCAGATTTAACTTCATATCTCTGCCTAAATTTGTCAGTGATGTAATGCAATGATTGTACAAGTACAATTTATGGAGAAACACTGTGACTGTGTGCGGCTGAAAAGAGTATACTGAGAAGGGGGTCTATGTATGTGTATTCAGTGTGACCCACAAGCAACAGTAGACAGCTTGCACATTAGCTTCCAAGTGATAATTACGCAGGAACATCCTGTTGGGAAGCCATTAACTCACTCACTCTTTCTCATTCTCGTTCTTTCTTAGGTCACCTAACGAGAGAAGGCGTGGGAGGACTGAAGAACATGTCAAAGGACTGAGATGAGAGGGAGGAGTAAGAGGAGAAAGTAGAAATTTTAGAGGACCCACTGGACACCCATGCTGCACACCACCGTCACCGCCAACATCATCATCATTATTTTCACTGCTGCCATCCTCTTCCATCTGTCATGTGGAGGTTGACCTGAACTTGAGCCAATGAGATGCCTCACTCACCCAGGAACGATCAAGTGCTACCAATAAGGTGAAGCAGAATCTGAGAGGCAGCCAGTCAGCAGCTGGTGGGCAGCTGGAAATAAAAATTTAAAGAAAAGGGATTCATGAAGGGGATTGGGGTAGGGGGTCAATAACCCCCTTAGTGCCATACTACTGAACAGGGACTAACACTGTCCAATCACGCTGCCTGTCAATCTGCACCAAGTGCCATAGCATCACATTCCTATACGGGTCCAGTCCACACCCACAGCTAATAGGAGTTCACTGAAATGCCACAAGTTTGTAAATATGGAAATGAAGGAATCAGTGACCTCTCAAATGTTTAATGAAAAACAGGCTGTATGGTTATCCTGTTTTAATCATGTGATCACAGGCAAACGTCTGGTCCCTACTCATTTTTCTTACATGTCTTCTCTTTGCTTTTTTTTGTAGCACTTATTGATTTAATGCAGTGCCAGTTAAAGAATGCAGTCAACATAATCCGCTCAAATCTCATATTTTTGTGCTATACTTGTGTATGAATATGAAACCTGAGGTGTTTGCCTATGATTGTTTCAGAGGGGTTGGTGGACAAAAAACTTATAGAACGTAGAGAAACACTGGAGTGTAAATATTAACTGTCCTTTTTTCTTTTTTTTTTAACTTTCTACATGCAGTTTTCCAAACTTTCTACCAAATTTCCTCGAATGATGTATTACTACACTTAGCATTAGAACGAATAGGACGCAGACACCTCAGATAATATGCCAAGGAGAAAAGGGTGGACAGAATACTTTTAAAAAGTGGGAAAAGCCCACTGGAAGCTGCAGCGGCCTACTTTGTATTAGTGTTTTTCTCTTCGGGACTCTTTACACAGCTGTGGCTAGCCCACCCATGTCAAAAAGAGACTATTCTCCATTTAATGGAGGATAAGATTCACAAGCACCAGTCTATAAGAATGCTCATCTTTGTGCACTGGACTCCATACTCACTTAGTCATAGATATCCCCTTTCTGAAAGGGAGAAAGCGAGGGAGTCTGAATAGGGATAAGAATCTGGTGCAGCCACAAGTTAATTAGCTACCGAAATCCACCCTAGGAAAAAAAAAAGAAAAACTTATTCTGAGGTCAAGCTGAATCTGTTTGTATTAAGGGGACAATATTACATTTGGTTTATATTACATTTGGGTTATAGCTGGCTTATATTACTCAGATACAGTTGAGATTCTAAAAGCTAATGAAAGAAAGATGAAAAAACCCAGAAAATAACCACTTTCAGCTAAAAAAGAAAAACAACTTCTTAACAAAACCAATTCACATGTTGGAATCGGTCCCCTTTTCCTAATGAATCTAGTTGAAATGTCCAAATCCCTTAGATCCTGTGATACTTTTTAAAAGATTTTGACACTACACAGTAGACCCGAAAAAAGGGTAATTGTAGAAGTAATAAACGAGTAAAAATAGGGTGAACACACTAGAGAAGGCCATGTTTACTGTTTTTATTGTGAAAATATATATTATTGCTGGTTCTCAAGTTCTTTGTAAATGGGATTTGTAACATATGCAATTTCGTAGGCATCGCTTGCAGAAATTTAAAGCTTTGATAAAAAGGCAGTAATTTATATATTTTCACATTCAGTTGGAGATCAGTTGTATTGATTAGACATTAAGCTTTTTAAACTCTGGTGCATATCAGTCACGTTTTGAGACCCTCTCATGTTACCAAATGGAAAGGGTCTGTCTTTGTAGCCGTTGCATTGCGTAGATGTCCTCTCGGAGACGAGCAGAGGTTCCACCTTTTTTCACATTGAAAAAAAGCACCTTGAATATGGATCGAGCCGTTGTTTGCTTCCGAAGAGATTGGGGGAAAAAAATACAAAGCTTTGACATCATCCGTATTGTGAAGGTGTGACTCATCAGGGGGTCGAGTGATACCGTCCTTATTTGCCAGTTAAATTCTCAGAGCTTTCATCGTGCTGGGTGGAAAGCTGCCTGAATGTGATCCTGTCCAATGTGTTTACACATGCAAATTCATTTTAATTGTGCTTTTTTGTATTATTCTTTTTAAAGATGTCTTTTTTCCTTTCTTTTTACAAATATTAGTTTTATATATAATGATCCTATAAAGATGGACATTTATATTATGCAGCGATTTTAATATATTGTAAACGAAAGCTTTGATGCAATGTATTTATTTGTTGTTTATTTCTTACCATTATGAAGATTTTACAAAGGGGGAAAAAAAACAATGTTCTGAATATTATGAATATTCTATTTTGCGTTATTCGGGTTTTGAAATGAATCTCCATGTATCATTTGTCTGTGAAGAGTCTTGGATAGTTAATCATCTCAAAGATCATTGCTTGTTTGTACTCACACACACGCGCGCACACACACACACACACACACACACACACACACACACATACATACCAAACAACAACATAACAGGAAAATTTTTAGACCAATGAATTGTTACATTTTTATTTGTGTTTTGCACAAGCAGCTGGGTGAGTCAAATTCAGGGGTTGTTTTTCTTTTCTTTTCTAGTCTGTTAGTTGTACACTGGCATTTTTTTGAAGTGCTAAAGGGACTGTACCTGTCTAAGTCTTGTTTCTTACTCATGCGATATGCTGGCTATAGTTTAGTCTTAGACACTTTATGTGATCCTGCCATTGAAATCACAGGCTTTAGAGTCAACGCCAAATTCAAATCACCATCAGTGACACTTGTTTAATTAGAACCTGTTTTGTGAGACCATTTTTAATGGAAGAGTCGTGGGGTTGATGGTGTGTATTGAGAATGTGTTCTTTCTTGTCATACAAGAGACCTGTAGAAAAACAAAACTGTTTCTGTTGCGCAGAAACTAAAAAGGGGATTTTATTTTTAAGAGCGAGCGTGATTAAAGACAACAACTAGGTTGAATAAAATAAACCATTATTATTGCTATCTAGAAGGTTACTGTGAGGCTCCAGCTGGGAGTGATGAGATGTAAACATATATGTCAATGATCAAAATAAACTTATTTAATCAAAGTAAAATGTTGCCACTTTTCTGTCATTTCTTCAAACACATATCACTCAAATGAATAAATTAGTTCTGTCCCAATCTGTGGTTTACAGAGTTTAAGATACTTAAATAGAGGTAATAGTTACATATTTTTATTTCATGTTTAAACTGATTTTGAACCTTTTTTTTTCTTTTCTTTTTTTACACATTTACACGTTCCATTTATGAGGAACATCCCAAAGCTGAGACAGGACTGTAACAATATATCACATAAGGTGACAGATAAGTCTGACTGGAGTTCAGCCTGCAGAGAGACAAGTTAAAGACACACATCTTTTAAGAATTTTGGTGAACGATCAGTATTGTTTTATACTGTTTACATGAAAACACTAATAAATATACCTGTAAAACACAAACCTGTCAGTTCTAAATCTCTGGCAGGGTCTACAATATAATATAATATAATTCTGATTTAGGGGTTTATGGTTTATGCCTCACACGTTAAGTAGAAGTGTATATAAGCAGTTATACTCTTCCACTCTGGCATATTAGCAACACTCTTGATCAAAAACATTCCAACCTTTCTTTATAGCCAACAGCTTTAAAATGAACAAAGATTCACTCAGTCATTCTTATTGCCAACAGACTATCAGTGACAAATTCTGTACATTTATGGGAGTTTCTAAAAGTAACTCATTCAGTTATTTGTGGCTGGATACCCGATCTGGGCTCTAGACAGAGAAGGTTTGCATGAATGGCCTCTAATATGGAGAGGTCGACTGCAAATACCTGAGGCAGAATGGAGACTTTCATAGGCTGTGAACAGAAAAGACTTTCTCTTCTTCACTTTTTTTTTTCCTAAAGAGGGAGGAGGAATGAGAGATTAAGTTTGCATCAGGCAGTGTACAGGGCAGACTTGATTTATAGGCCTGAATGAACTTCTGTGCTGTTTAGAAAGGAGCAGACTTTCTGTTACTCCAGAGAAGAAGTGTTAGCTAATTACCTGCCAAGGTCACTAACACACACACACACACATACACACATTTTTTATATTACTTTATATTTATTAAATATTATTTTTGGATCTTATTTAAGTGTGGCAGCAGGCCAGAAATTCTCATTAACTTTGAGCAGAACTGTAATAGGCAGTTCTGTCCAATTCACAAACATAAATTAGCAAGGATGTGAATATTTTTAAGTCACAAAGATACAAATTTGTAGAAAAAAAAGGTATTTTTGCAGGTATTGGAAATGTAAATAAGAGCATCCGATTTCATTCTTTAAAGATTTCTTTAAAGAGTAAAGAATGAAAAGATTATACTGAAGTACAGTGTCAAAGTACAATCACTTAAGCCTGCATATGAGTCAAGACTTTTCCAAGTATTATCTTACCTTGAGTAACCAAAAAAAATAAAGCCTTTTGTTTTTACGTTTTAAAATTGTTGCTGGCTCTGTAGTTTCACCTTGCTTTTCTAGTTTTCCAACAAAGTCAGGACTTTTGTGTGCCAAATAAAAACCTTAAACTCACAAAACCTTGATGTGTGTGAGGAGGTATGGAAAAGCTTGTGCCGGCCTAGCAACAAAACACACAGTGGTCCTTTTCACACTCACACATATCACAAATGAAAGAACAATATTTGCCCAAGGCAGAAGGAGTTTGCTCCAAACTGCATGTGAAAGCAAAATAAGAAACTTCACAAATACCTGTTGACGTGACCGCAGCTGTGTAGAGAATGACCTCATAACCTGCAACCTCCTGACAAGTGTGAAGTGACAAGTGTGAAGTGTGGGCAATACAGCAAAAATATATCAGGATACTTAGAAATTTTCATGTTACATGTTATTGTAAACGTCCAGTATCCAGACATTCTCTCCAGTTAATACATTAAACTACTATAACGTGCACCATGTTGGTGCACAGTTGTCCAACTATAGCTTGTAAAATCTCTGTATAAAAGCATTGCTACTAGAACGGGATGCTCTGGAGGAGCTGCATATTAACCTAGGATACCCATGACAAATACATCAGCTAAAGCTCCGCAGCACTTGGCTGTGTTAGAGCTGCATTCTCTGGAGTGATGGAAATCCACCAATACATTTGGGATGTTTTGAGCTAACCAGTGGTCTTGTGCCTGAATACAAGCACACCCTCACAGCAATATTATAACATCAAGTATTGCTTTCCCAGACATGGCAAACCCTTAATCCCTGTCTGGGACACCTCTATTATAAATCATTTCCAGAGGTTAAGAGACTGTTGCTGCAGAAAAGGAACACACTCCCTTTTAACACTTGATTTAATACAAAAAAGGCTAGATGAACAGGTGACTACAAACTTTTGGACATGCAAGCTATGTAAAGGTCTCGAGTACATATTGAACTTGTCTACTATTTATATAAACACATTTTTTAAGAGTTTTGTTTCTGTTTTGCATAACCCTCTGGGTACTAAGCACATTATTCTTTACATTTAGTTTTTTATTTGGGGCACCATAATAGATCTATTGGGGCACGTATAGATCTATAGATAGAACAATGGGATCTCATGTTATTCTACAGTGCACTTGAGATCAAACCTGCCACACAGACACATAGACTCTGATTGGCTGAATGATTCAACAGTAGTAATCATGAGATTGTTAATGGTGGCTAACATCCATGCCAATAACTGTTTAAAAGACATAAAAATGGATCAATGATTACAGAAGACATTCAATTTTAACTGCATCATTTTTTATTCTCTAAAAAGAGAGTGCAGTTCAAGGCTGGACTACTAAGATTCAGAAAGAGATACAAACTCTCCAGAAATGACACAATAGTACATCAGTAAGCAAAAAAGTACATCACTACCATGCAGCCTTCCCAGGATGTTTAGTCTGTCTTAGACAGCACCCTTTGATGTTGCTTTGATGTTTATGTTACTGGCAAAGTTCAAAGTAAGTTCTTTCCTGACTGGATGAATAGTGTCAATGAAATAAAATTTAGTAAAAAGTAGAATTTAGGAAGTTCTTTTAATGAAGGACTAAGTAGCCAAACTAAGAATGTAAATGTTTTCCATATTATAGCCACATCATTTTATTAATTTATGGATTTATTAAGCAGAAGTTTTAAACCAAAACATTTTTAATCAGGCATGAGTTAAGGGTTAGGAGGTGTTAGGTATTAGCAGGTTAGTCTTCAGATTCTTTAAGATAGAGAGGGCTGATTGTTTCACCACTGGGAAAATATAAACAATAAAGGATAGTGTGGAGTGTGGATAGTGTGGAGTCTTCAACTGATTATTGTGGAAAGGAACGCAAGGGCGAGAAGTAGTAAAAGTCTGTGTTTGTTCAGGCAGATGGGTGCAGATCTAGAAGGCGCTCTAACCAAGAATTCTTTTATCTATCCATTATCTGAGCAACTTATCTTAACCAGGGTTGCAGGGGTTGCTGAAGCCCATCCCATCACAGCAGAGGTCACCAGTCAATTGCAGTGCAGACACACAAACATACCTTGGGGCAATTTAGCCTTATGTGGGAGGAAATACACAGATATAGGTAGAGCAGGTAAATTCAACACAGAAAGACCAAAACCTGTCCCTGCTAGGTTTAACCCAGCATCTTTTTCCTGTATGGTTACATCTCTAACCTTGACTTTGATCGAAGCCATGTATTAGTGTGATGCCCTTTATTGTCTCTACTTATACACCCACTGGCTAGCCATTTTGCCAAGTGACTGTAGTTAGTTATTTGTTAGATAATGCTAGTGGTATTGCTTACAGGTACATATTATATATACATATTAGAAAACCACTATGAGCTGCAGGAAGGGCTCCTCTTGTGGTAAGAAACGTCTGAAAAATAATGTGTAAAAGAATGAATGAAAATTGAAGATTTAGGGAAAGTGAAAGTGACTATTTGTCATTGTGAAACACAGCACAGCACACAGTGGGGAGCAGTGACAGGGACACTGCCTTGCTCAAGGGTACCTCAGGGCAATCTACTGGTGTGGGATTCATACCGATGACCTTCCGATGCTGGGGCCTAGGCCCTAACCACTAGGCCACTGCTGCCCCATATCAGAAGTCATACAAAAAGCAGGGCTGTCTGGGTCTTTTGTGGGTGGAGTCATTTCTGCACTGGTTTTTGTTCAGGAAGTTTGGAGATGTTAAATTGCCCCCAAGGCATGAGTGTGTTTTGTTGTGTCCAGGGTGTCTGCCTTTCATCCTATCAGTGCTGCTCCAGCCCCCTTCCTACAACCCTGGTTTGGATAAATGGCTCAGATAATAAACTGAAAATAATATTTTATAAAATATTTGACTTAATATTCACACATTTGTGCCTTCCCGAAAAAGAAATGAAGATATTTAATTGGCAACTTGTGCTGAAAAAATGGATTTGACTGCATTCTTTTGAAATATCATGAAAACTCATTGCACTCTGACTCATTGGATTTGACGTGATTATTTAAGTATGATTCAGAATTATTATTAGTAAAACGCACTGAATAAACCTGACTGGAGGAACTCTTTAACAATAGTGGAACCGATCATTGTGATGTTTGAAAATAGTCTATTCACTTAATTATGGACCACAAATGAGTGTGATTATAACACAGTGTAATGATTTAAAATGTATGGAATTAATTAATCACTTTTACATTTACAGCATTTAGCAGACGCTCTTATCCAGAGCAACTTACAGCGACTTCCTAATTGCAGGGACAGTCCCCCTGGAGCAACTCAGGGTTAAGGGTCTTGCTCAGGGACCCAGTGGTGGTAGTGCTAGAGGTGGGATTTGAACCGGGGACCTCAGGATCCATAGGTACGTAGGCAAGTACCCTACCACTAGACCACCACCACCCACTTTTAAACTGTGAACACATATGTATTTATTTGAAGACACAAACACATGACCTTCTTTCATGCATTGGATGATACCCAGACTTATATGGAGACAAACAAGGATGGAGAGAAAGCACGTCCAAAAATCAACACACCACAGCACAGATTGGACAGGAAACAGCCAGCTTCAGACAGGAAGGGCGTAGACATAGTCAACTGGAAATTCCACATGCTTTTTCCCCTTTAAACTGTTTAAATAAAGCAGGGAAATAAAAGAGGTGCAGGCCACCTCTATACTTTAACAAAATTAGCTGCAGGGCAAATACAGGAATCTGTGCTTGTGTCGGGTAATGCTAACCTTCCACTGATACTCGTTATTGTGCAAAGTAAATTAAGTAAATTAAGAAAAGTTTTTCTTCCCTGCTGTTACAGATCTTTGAGTGAAACACTGCATCAGGGAAAGTCCCTGAACATTAATGCTTTATAACAAGTATGGATAATCAAATGGAGGTAGGTTGTTCAATGATGTTCAACATCCTAAATCACTGACAAGACCATTTTAACATCCAACTTTAAAATGCAAAAACACATCCGTCTCGTAATCTTTGTTTTCTTCCAGAATTTCTTCTTTAACATGTTCTCTTTAAATGTATAATCATAGCAGTTCACATTCAGTATACAGTCTGATTACACAACATTCAACAGAAGAGGAAGGCGGGACTACATTTTAGCCTTCTGTAAGTGTGCCCTCATCACAAAGACGCGTGATAGTTCATGAACAGTACATTAGCTTTTAATTTATTAGTGCTTTAAATTTATTTTCATGGAAAACTTAGATTTCTGAAAAATTCCAGAACCCACCAGAACCTAGTATAAGCACCTCAGAAAATGGATTGATGCATGATTGGATGGATGGATGGATGGATGGATGGACGGACGGATGGACGGACGGACAGACGGACATGAAGCAAGGCTGCATTTTGGAAATGTCTCTACACAACTTGTAGTTCCTTTAAAAGGTGTTAAAAGAAAGCAAACACAAGCTAATTACACATGACTAACAGCAAACTCAAACGCACACGTTTCAAAGCCTTCTTTAAAAATGACAAAGAACAGGGTAAAAAAAAACATGTTTAGCAACCTTCAAATTACAGAACCTTCAAATTAAGCACAGAAAACACTTAAAAGAAGTGCAGGAACACAGGTCAAATAGGTTTAGACTATATTTCTAGTGTTCAGTCTTAGACAGTATAATGACACCAGTGGTGTCCCACCCACAAGATGAAAGAGCAGATAGGTGTTTTAAGCAGATAAGTGTTACATCAGTCAAACAAGTTGAGGTTCAAGGTATCAAACCATACCTTAGATGTGACTGCAAGAGGGTCCCTAATTTCCAGAAGGAACATGGCCTACCTGGTGCTGTTTACCATTTTTCAGGTCCATAAGTCCCCTAACAAAACAGATCTTATTAGCTCTCATCTTATCATCTCAGATCTTATTAGACACCAGCCCATCCAACACTTATTCCAAAATGAAGGGTACTAATGTAGGGACCTAACTAAGTGGCAATAAGCTTCCTCAAGGGTACTTCATTGCAGCTTACTGTTCTGGGATTCAAACCCACAACCTTCCGATCCTGGGTCCTATTCCCAGTAGGTTATTAGGCCACCACTGCTTTACTGTCACTTGTGGTGGTCTAGTGGTAGGGTACCTGCCCATGGGCCAATGGCTCAAGAGGTCCCAGGTTCGAATCGCACCTCTGGCACTACCACCACTGGGTCCCTAAACAAGACCCTTAACCCTGAGTTGCTCCAGGGGGACTGTCCCTGTAATCAGGACATGGAAGTCGCTCTGAGTGTCTGCTAAATACTGCAGATTTAAGTGTTCTACTGCTGCAGCAATAATCTACCGGTGCTAGTTATACTAATAAAAGCTTTTCTATTGCTTTGTGAGACTAATCCACCCCCTTAACATGTGGCTTCTTGGTTGTTATTGATTTTAATAGTATAAAAATAATAAAATCCAGTAACAACAGCTTTGAGGCTACTTTACATATAGAACCCAAAAATGAAAAGCAATATGAAAACAATTATTATTTTTATTGTTGCTGTTATTGTTGTGAGTATTACAAAATGATGACAGTAAATACCATGCCATTTCTGTTTTTTGTATATTTTCTATACTTTTTAAATCATTTTACCTCCATATTCTATCACCATATTCTAAATTCATTTAGTAGTAAGTATTGTATTTACACCTTTTTTAAAGCTTTCTATATTGTTTGCTCTACAAAAAAATATCACTTGGAATCCTTAGAAGTGGAACTGTGTCAGTGCTGGCCTTACCACTATGGGTTCAACCCCTCTGATGCCACTGTCATCCGTGGCCTAGAGCTCAAGTGAGCAAAAATGGCCTTGCATTCTCCGCATGGTTAGAATGGATGGGTCTCACCCTGTAGGGAAAAAAAACACTGGCAGACAGAGCATGTCTTTCATGAATGTGTGAGTTAGAAGATTGGGGAAAAAAAAATAATGGTCCTCCAGAGTGACCTCTATGTGTTAGGTTCATTCATGTGAACACACAAAGATACAGACACACTCATCATCAAGCAAATGGCATGCATTAATTACAAAATGCTGCATGTATGTGAAATATAAATCTGCCTCTGAGAACCTTCTCAATATGCAAAATCACTGCTAAATATCACTAATCTGTTTCTCTTTCAGATTATATGGAAGGGGTACATGACAAATGCTATAAGATGCTGTTACTTGTTAGGTTTTTTGTGCCACCCCCCCCCCCCTCCCATTTTTCTGCTCAGGTCACTTCTAATCCTCCCCAAAAAACACAACACCACCAACAGTGGAAGGGTAAGGCCCAGAATATTCCTCCTCAATGTGATGTAAAGCACCACCTCCACTTCATTCGCTTCATTAGACAATGTAACATGCTTGGAGAAAAAAACGCTGACTGTCAATTATGCTAAGTCAGCTAAAAGAGGTTAGTGCTGGGTAGCACTGGGCAGAGTGAGCAAAGCCGGTTGTGCTTTCTTCCTGTTTTGTTGCTATAATCGGGCAGGAGGATTGGAGATGCTAAACTGACCCGCAGGTGTGATTGTGTGGGTGTGTTCGTGTTTCTGCCCTGTGAACAACTGGCGGCCTGTCCACAGTATTTCAACTTCCTTTGAAAGCTGGGAAAGTCTCTAGTCCCCCCGGACCCTAATAAGGATAAGTGGCAATAAAAAATTAGTTAGTGAGAGAGAGAGAGAGAGAGAGAGAGAGAGAGAGTGAGAGTCAGAGAGAGAGAGAGAGAGAGAGAGAGAGAGAGAGAGAGAGAACTACTGAAAAAATTTTATAAAGTAATATAACTGCTTATAAGATCAAATCAAATAAAATTGTTTGACTGCTTAGAAGAGTAAAAAAAAAGTTCTAAAATCAAATAACTGATTATAAAATGTGCAATCATATGACAGCTCATAAGATTTTATATAAATACAAATAATATATAATACTAAGGCTGCTCATGTTTGTTTTTCTGTTTGAGAGTACACATTTTCCCCACTTTTCATTGGATATAGAAATTAGATATGTGCGCTTCTTCTTCTTCTTCTTCTTTCGGCTGCTCCCGTTTAGGAGTTGCCACAGCGCATCATCTGTCTCCATTTCTTCCGTTCCTCTGCATCTCCCTCTTTCAAATTGACCACCTGCGTATCCTCTCTCACCACATTCAGAAACCTCTTTGGTCTTCCTCTTTTCCTCTCTCCTGCAAACTCCATTTTTAACATCCTCCTCCCAATATAATCCTCGCCTCTCCTCTGGACACGTCCAAACCAGCAACCTTGCTTCTCTAACTTTGTCTCTAAAACATCTAACCTGAGCTGTCCCTCTAATATACTCATTTCTAATCCTGTCCATCCTCGTCACATCCAATGAAAATCTCAGCATCTTCAACTCTGACACCTCCAGCTCTGCCTCGTGTCTTTTTGTCAGTTTGACCGCCTCCAACCCATGCAACATAGCTGGTCTCACTACTGTCCTGTAAACCTTCCCTTTTACTCTACCTGGTACTCATCTGTCACAAATCACTCCAGCCACTCTTCTCCACACATTCCAACCAGCCTGCACTCTCTTCTTCACCTCTCTTCCACACTCGCTGTTACACTGAACTGTTGATCCCAAGTATTTAAACTCCTCCACCTTTGTCACCTCTACTTCCTGCATCCTAACCACTCCACTTTCCTCCCTTTCATTCACACTCATGTATTCTGTCTTTGTTCTAATCACTTTCATTCCTCTCGTCTCTGGAGCATATCTCCATCACTCCAGGTTCTCTTCAAGAATGCTATGCTTACATATGCATGCTTGCTCAGCTCAAATGTCCAATATGTTGAATATCTAATAAGTAAAAGATTGATTTATACTGAAAAAATAGGCCTTATAACATGGTGTTGGCTAGGGCTGCTTAGGTGTTGTTTTTATTTCTATTCTCAAATCACCTACTACTGGGTGTACATTCTGAAGGACTGTTCTACATTTGTCTTGTATTTGATTTCAGTTTCATTTTACAGCTATTCATTACTTTTACGGGCCAAAAACCATGTCAAAATCCATTTGTACATGACCATTTTCAAGCCCCTCATTATCCCCTATTATCAAACAGACTGTTTTGGTAATGATGCCTTTAAGACAAATGAATGCAAATGATCTCCGCTCTGACTGTTTGACCAAATGCTCCTTGTAACTCCAGCATGAATAGCAAAGGCTAAAACGATGTAGGCTGAATAGATGTATAGCAATGTTCATGAGACAATTATGTCAAACTGGACTGTTCTTGCAGCTTGGTTCCATTTATGGACTGAAAAGGCAGGTGAGTGAATGGTATGTTACATCACCAATGTTTGCATCAAACTCTTTTCTTGAAAAAGTTATTTTTCCAAGATTTAGGCCCTTTAAAATAAGCTGTAATACCCTGAAAGATGTGTCAAAATGTGCTTCAGTGATTTCCACTGCTGTACCAACACCTACAACAGCTCATAAAGGCCTTGGTAATTAGCTGTTGAGTTGAATCAGGTGTGCTAAAGCATTGAAAAGAAAACAAACCACATTTGATTTCAGGTGGGTATCTTCAGTTTTAGGCTTAGATGAGGTAACAGGTACAAACAGGGAAATATTTCTTACAACAAGAAATCCCATGGAAACTGGATCTTTAAGTAATAACTTTGTTCGTGTTTTTCAGCCATATTTGTAGTACACATGAATTTACCACTGACAAAAGTTTTTCAATGTTTCTCTTCACAGAAAACCTCTCGAAGGTGAAACATACTAATAATAGAAACTAATGGGCAGCTGATGCATGCCATAAGAATATATTCATGCAAAACGCACTTCAGAGCACAGGTGTTAATTTAGTTTTAAGGTTTTATAATTTGTTCCTTCAAAAAGGAGCAGAGAACTACATTGTCACGATAGATGTGCAGGCAGTCTGTGGTGTAGGAGCTGTTTTTTTTCCTTCCACAAAACCAGATTCTTGAGCAGTTTTAAATAATAAAAAAATGCAACATTGAGAGATGAGAGTGAGTGTTTGTCTTTGGATTTGCCCCGAAGGCCTGTCCAAGGTGTTTCTACACCTTTCACCTTATGAGTGCTGGGATAGGTTCCAACCATAGTTGGGATAAGCAGCTAATAAGCAGAAGATAAAGGATGGATGGATGAAGTTTTGTAGAGCAACGAACAAAATAGAATAAAGCACATCTTTTTTTTTTAAGTGTAGGGCAATATAATGGCTACAATTGCTGGTGCTGTAGTGGTTGTAGGTTTAGTTGTAGGTTTAGTTCCCAGCTAGAGTGAGCTAGTTCTTTTCTGTGTGAAGGTAGCATGTGTCTGTCTCAGTGTCCTCCTAAAGTGCATAAACATTCATGCCAAGCGGATTAACGATGCTAAATTTCCCCCAAGGTGTGATTGTGTTTGCCTCTGTGTCTGTCCTGCAACGAAATGGCGACCTGTTCAGGATGACTCTCTGCCTTTCACCACATGGGATAGGCTCTATCACCCTTAAAGAGCGGATGGGTGGGACTATTTTTGATACCTAATTTAAATCCACAATGAGAGACAAATGAGGGAGCTTCGATAAAACAGGGAACATTAATGCGTTGGTTTTAATACTTTAAATGAAATTAAATTTGTTCCTGTAACTCAGCAGCTGGCCAGCGGTTCCCAGCATGAGCCAAATCTGAGCCAACAGTGTAAATGTCGAAAGCATTTGCTGTTATAGCTTCCAGCCAGGCAGTGGTTAGGGAGTTGCCCCTGCATCGGAAGATTGTGGGTTTGATTCCCTCACCAGTAGGTTGCCTTGAGGTACCCTTGAGCAAGGTATTGTCCCTGTCACTGCTCCCTGGGCGCTTTCAATCACTGCCCACTGCTGCATGGTGTTTGCATGAGTTAAATGCAGAGGTCCAGTCTTGTTGTGGTGTGGTGTGGTGTGCTGTGACCTTGCAAAGACAAGGATTGTCACTTTCACTTTCCAACTTTGGAGGAAGCTGCTTCTTCATATTTGCCCAACTTCTGAGAAATCTGTAAACATTATGCGTATGACACAGATTTCGAACAGGCCCAAATTTATTTGAAAAATGCTGAAAAATTTCTTCAGTTGAAATGTATCTGACTTGTTTTTCCATTGGCCAGTCTATTTTTATCACATGTTTTCTGAAATCCTTAGTGCTCACCTTCTAGATATGCAGCTGAAAAACACAAGCATATATTTATTTATCATGCAGACAACGTGGTTGTGAATTAAGGCAACTAAGTTACTTCATGTATGCTTCAGTGCAGTCAGCCCATCTGCTGAACCCCCTTCAAGTGCTAAGAATGGAAGAAGACATTCAAATCCATGGCAGAACTGTGCAATTACAGATTAAAATAGCACACACTTGTCCTGCAGCCTTCGTCTCATTACAGACACACGAGGCATCCCACCATCTCAGAAGGACCTTAGGCTAAATTTAGATCCCATACATAAAGTTAGCAATTCAGCTAAACATAACACAATCAAACATCTTTCTCTCCTAAAAATGTAAGTGCTGGTCTTTAAATAGCCACAGCATGATTTATTGAGGAGTGTGTTAAAAAAAAAGAAACCCTTGAAAAATTTGTGATTGATGAAATATGTAAGGTAAGATTAAGATAACATGCACAAACCATCTGAGAACACACAATATGACCTCAATGAAAAATCCAGTCTAAAAATAATAAGTCCCTATTAGCTAACCTGTGGGGGTTGAAGTGTGTGCCCAGAAGACCATATAATCAAGTTGAAATGAGAATTTATGAGCCTGATAATTGGGATTCAATTCACATTTTAATAAGGAATACACTGTTATTAGCAGTTTCATTTATAATTTTCACGCAAGAGTGAATATCATTTCTTGCTCAGCTGGTGCAGTGAAATTAACAGAACGATGAACAGAGTGCGTGCACATGTAGAGGAAACTACAGACCTTACAGCCCTCTAAAAGCTGAATTTTTATGAGAAGACAATAAGCTCTCTATCTGTCTATCTATCTATCTATCTATACTACCCCCATAGGTCTGCATGGAAGGCACTTGGCATGACTTTAAACACACAAAAACTTAAACTAAACTAATGTAAAGAGCCAGAAGGTATCCCATTGTTTATTGACCAAATTATTTAAAAATGACAAGCTTATTTACCAAATATGAACACCAAATATGGGAAAATGTTCTATAAGATCAAATATTTTCTGAATCAATTGTTCCATTTCATAATTGTTCCATATAAACTTACTTAATACTCATGTTTCACAACTCATGCTAGTTTGGTTAATCCTATCAAGGTTTCCAGCTCACTAATGCCAGTACCATAATTATAAAACAAAACATGTGTTTTGGAAGTTAATATTTCACTTTTTCTCATCTTCAAAACATTTCCATAATTTAATACCTGGTGTCCATAAGGCCTGAAATGTAATTGCGTTGTCTTCAGATAATGGGAAGACCAGCTGGGGCATGCTCAGTGTGTTCCAGTTAGTTGTCTGTATTTTGGGGGTCTCGTGTGGGGCTGATCTGCTCTGGTGAAAAGTGCAATGTTCATGTAGAAACAGACACAGTTGCTCCCTTTTAAGTGCTTTAAATATTCAGAAGACAATGTCACTGTCATTATTTGTGGCAGCTGACTTTTTTTTTATTAGTCACCTGCACTGCAAACACTCCTGTGCTTCATGCATTTGATACCTTCTATTGAGAACAACCTTTGCATGTTCACAAATACCCTAAATTGAAACACGGTGTGACAATAATAAACAGGGAATTTGCAGGTCATTATTAATTCACTCACTCATTCACACATTTTGTCAGCTGCTTGTCCTGATTAGGGTGGCAGATGGTGCTAGAGCCTATCCTAGTTCAAACAGGGTGCAAGGCGGGGTAACACCCTGGATGGGTCCCCTGACGTCAGGCACGCAGACACGAGGAGAACATACAAAGTCCATATAGAAAGGACCCCATTTGGGAATTGAACCCAGGACCTTCTCACTGTGAGGAGACAGTGCCACCCACTGTATTAAGGTTCCACCCCATTATAAATTCATTCAAGTTTGAAGATTCTAAAAAGCGAAGCTATTTACACTCAAATAATTTTTGAGCCCAAACCAGCAGGAACTCATGAATGTATGTGTGATGACAAATATTATACATATAAAGTCAAGTTAAAAGTATGCCATTACTTGATTTCTGATTTCTTAAATATTAACCGTTGTACTGAGATGTATGATACCGAAACCTGAAGCTCAAACACGGATTAAAAATCTAAGTACTTTGTGTTGTGTTTATGTAATATCGTCTTGGTGTTGTTTGTGCTTTATTTGGAGGGTTTTTTTGTTTTCAAAGTAAAAAATGGATTGTATGCTCATTAGGTTGCTGAATGAATAAAAATTTTCTGTGTAAATAAAGGAGCTGAAATAGGTTAAATATTTTATTTTGAATTTTTAAAAAATATTTTTTAGATGGGACAATAACATAAATGGATGGCAGCAGCACTGCTGCACACAATCAAACAAATTCATCCACCCAGGCTAGTACCGCCAAAGCAAATAAAAAAAAAAACACTTTTTCTGGTTTGATATTTTGGGGAGGTTGTCAGTTGGGTTGGGTGTTATAAGAGTTAGTAGAGGATAAATCCCTGCTGTATTGAAGAAATGCTTGGGCCTGACACGGATTTCGAATTGGTGACACGACTTTGATCAATGTGTCTACAGTAAAAGAAACATTTTTTACTCTGTGACTATGTTGGTGAAATGATACTAGGGAAAACCAGCACACTTATAGATTAATCTGACTACATTTACTCATTTCAATGACTTCTACTGTGCACAAAAATATTCCCTTCAACACTGATGAGCAACAGACACTAAGTTTGTTGGTTAAGGAAACAGTAATGGATGATAACAGACAATTGTGATAGCAGTAAAGGAGAACCCCACTACCCACATGTTCAGGGACATCATGTACAACCTCCACAGGCCCATGGATGAAGGTATTATTGAAGATGAAGATAAAATTCACTGTTCAAGACAATGAGAGAAATTTAAAGGCCATAAAACTAGATTAGCAGGGCTTTGACATGGTCTTAGATTCAAAGTTCTCTAAGGGACTGCCCCTATCCTCCTGAAGCAACAACCCTGGATGCAAAAACTGTGGTTGAGTATCATCACTGTTGTTTTGTTTTTTCAGCTACAAACCTTTGAAAACATTGACAAAAACATGCATCATTTTCTCCCTAATCCAAATCTAGATTTGTAAAGATTTATATTTTGGTTTTGCTGCATAGAAATAAGGCACAGATAAACAACTGGTTCAAATGTATATTTTTACATTTTCCCAAGAATGCTTTTTTATAACTAGCTGGAAACATTATTCAGATACAGATAAAATGAACAGAATTAAACTGGTGTGTTTTTTAAGTATTACAAGCCACATGAAAGTACAAGTCCCCGACTCATTCTGCATCAACAAACTCATTGAACTCTTCATCCAGCAATCCTTCCAGCTCAGAGGGAAGATACGCCGACATGTCCTCCCCTGCTAGACTGTTGTCAGATTTTGCTAGACTCACCATCAGCATCAGTTCTGATTAGTCAAGCCTTTCTGCATCTCTGACTCTGAAGTTTCTCACTCACTTCAAACTTTCTTTTTGCTGCTTGACTTCCAATTTTGACTGCAAACTTCATAATGTGCTGATTAAATTCTGCCGTATAGCCTTTTTGGTGGCATTTAGTTTGTGTTCTCACTTCATTTTAGTTTACTAGTTGTAAATGTAGCCAATTTTCATGAGTGTGCCTAAGAATTATAATGTTTTGTTATACTTTTTTTGTGCTTTTTTAAATGTAATACACTGTCAGGAACCACAGACAAGTCAACTTGAATGTGAAATTTGCAGATTCCAAGAAAAGCGCAGATCAAAACTATAAACTGTTGGACAAATATCTGGCAAGTTTGGAAAAGCATTATGAAAACATGCTCAATCTTAATTTTTGTGCAAAAATACACTAGTGGTGTTTGCAAGACCTGAGTATTATGCACTTTCATTGTTATACCCTTCATTTTTACAGTGAATGATCAGTTTTCATGGTTCCACTATGAATTTAAAACTGTAAACTTTATGGTACATCTATGAGTGATTATGGTTTAATTGTAATGATGTTTTGGCTGGATGACTATATTAATGCTAAAGTGGTTCATCACTTTCAGCTCTCCTTAGTCTGAAGATTTACACAGACAGTTGTTGTAGAAGCATAGATCAGTTTCTTATTTATTTTCGACAGCTTTCCCTGGTTTTTCTGCTTTCCACAGTCATCTCTTGTCCTGGAATCATTTCAGACAAGGCACATTACTACAATAACACCCGGAGGAGAAATACCTCATTTTAACGCTATGCCAAAAACTCTCAGGGTGACAAATGGCTTCTCTTGCTCTGTGGAAAAGGAGAACACAGCTTCTGTGTGTAAAGACCTGTTCGGTCTGACTGGCCGTTACAGTTTAGAGTTTTTCTCTGGACCTTGAGGGACAAATCATGTAGCTTTCATCTTTGTGGTGTGCGTGTGTCTGTGCCTTTCTGTTCCTTTTCTTTACCTCAGTCTACTTTCCTCTTCAGTTTCAACCCTTTGTCTACCTCCTTATCTCTTCATCACACAGTCTGAAGTGGGCCATTGGAAAAGGGCATGATCAATGTTTACATGCATATTCTTTTAAGTTTGTTCAAAGCCTTCAAAGATTACATTTCTGGGAAGTTTGGAATAGCTTGTACAAAGAGCGTGCTCAATCTCAGTATTTTTTGTGTGATAATGCACTAAAGGTGTTTACCTGACCTGGGTTGTACATTCTGGTACTTTTTAATTTTCAAAGAGCTGGAAGAATTTTGAGAAGAGATTAAGAGGTGAGAAGATTCCCAGGAAGAATGCCCACTGAAATTTCATGTTAAAACTGTAAACTGTTTGAGAGTCTTACTATGTACTTTCAGTTTTACATGAAACGTTTAAATTGTTTAAACATTTTATGTTTTTAAGATGAGTTAAAATGTTTTGGGTTAAATGTTCTTGGGCAAGCTGTGAACTTTATAGTACAACTATGAATGTTTGAGATTTAACTGTAAATTATATTGGTTTCTGAGTGTTCTGAGAGTGGAATAAATCGCATGGTTAGCATAAAAGTGGACTAGCTACATTCATTCCATAAGAAAAATCAGCACAGCATCAAAACGTAAAAAATATAAAGTAAGACAAATTCTTTTTTTTTTCAGTTTATGCATCAAATGCAATTCAAATGTGTTGTCTGCTTGGTGCAACCATGTTATCAATATTTGTGAACTTGTATTCAGTATTTATTTTTGAGTATTTGTACAAATTCATTTACATTTACATTTACGGCATTTAGCAGACACTCTTGTCCAGAGCAACTTACAGGTCCTAATTACAGGGACAGTCCCCCTGGAGCAACTCAGGGTTAAGGGTCTTGCTCAAGGACCCAGTGGTGGTAGTGCTAGAGGTGAGATTCAAACCGGGGACCTCTGGATCCATAGGTCCGTAGGCAAGTACCCTACCACTAGACCACCACCCGCTGATTCATAGTGCATAAAGTCATTCAAAGTATTGAAAGGATAACAGGTTAAACCCTTGTGAGCTCAGAACATCAGTTATGATTATTGAGATGAACGTGATATAGTAATGGGACTAGATTTAGAGTAGCAGGAGATATATAGTATATATAAGGCTGAAAAAATGAGAAAAATCTAAAAAAAATACAGGTTGTAATGTAAGGAGATTTTCCTTGCCTCTGTCGACTTCAGCTTGCTCACTAAGGGCTTGGACCCAGATTCTGTAAAACTGTTTTGTGTCATAAAAATGGCCACATAAATAAAACTGCCTTGATTTGGCTTGAAACTGACATTAGCAGTTTTATGAACTTTGCATCCTAACAACAGAGGCGAAAAACTGCATACGCTTAAGACACAAGCAGACACTTCATGTAACATGCTTAGTCAGACTAACACACACACACACATATACACACACAAATACTCACCCTCCTCCTATTTGCTAAAAACATTTGGACATTTGCTATTGATTAGCTATGCTGATCTTAGTATATAAGATGAAGTGAAAGTGAAAGTGACCATTCTCGTCATTGTGAGCACACGGCACAACACACAGGGAACCACAACAAAATTACATCTCTGCATTTTACTCATGCACAAACACGTGCAGCAGGGGGCAGCTATTGAAAGTGACCAGGGAGCAGTGACAGGGACAGTACCTTGCTCAAGGGTACCTCAGGGAAACCTTCTGGATTCAGACCCACAATCGTCCAATCTGGGGGCCTAGTCTCTAAACACTAGGCCACCACCGCCCCATATGTGGCCATAGGTTTGACAGTATCTAAGGGCATAGAATGGCACAAGTTAACACCTTCTATACATTTCACCAGCTTTCCAATTTTTTAGTGGATCAAAGAGTAGAGTGTGCAAAAACTACACAAAATACTCTTTCTTTAGACTCTCACTTTCTACCCCCACCTACCCTCACAATAAGTAGCCCTTTGTCAAACACATCAGACCAAATTCAGTCAAGTGTTTGCACACTCCAACAACCGGTCCTGAACTGGAGAGAACAATAGCACTGCAGATAATGGCACAGATAAAAGGGTGTAGGAAGTGGAGGGTGAAGATGCCGGTAACATTCTACTTGAAGTTAAGGAATCACTCTCACTTTTAACTCAGTTTCTCTAACTTTGTCCCCAAAATGTCTAACCTGAGCTGTCTCTCTAATATACTCATTTATAAACCTGTCCATCTTCAACAGTCCCAGTAAAAAAATCTCAGCATCATAACTCTGCAACCCCCAGATCCACTGCCTGTCTTTTCATCAGTGCCATCATCTTTAACTGGAATAGCATAGCTGGTCATACTACTGTCCTGTAAACCTTCCCTTTCATTATCGCTGATACCAATCTGTCACAGATCACTCCTGCCACTCCTCTCCACCCACAACCTGCCTGCACTCTCTTCTTCACCTCTCTTCCATGCTTACCCTTACTATTTACTGTAGATCCCAAGTATTTAAATTCAGTTTCTTTATCTTCAGAACAAACATTGCATCCATAACTTCATGCTGTGGCTGATTTACTGTATCCCTCTATAGTTACTACAGCTTTGTGCATCACCCTTATTCTTGAAAAGTGAAAGTGATTTTTTTTTTGTCATTGTGAAACACAGCGAAACACAATGAAATTCAACCTCTGCCTTTCACCCATACATTCACATGCAGCTGGAGGCAGCTGTTGAAAGCACCTGGGGAGCAGTGATAGGGACAGTATCTTGCTCAAGGGTACCTCAGTGCAACTCACTGGTCTGGGGTTTGAACCCAAATCCTTCTTCATCTCTCTGACCATCCTTCTTCTTTGCCTGCCTCTTCTTCTGTATACAGTCCTGGACCTCTTTATTCCACCAACAGGTTTCCTTTACCTCCTTCTTCCATCTTGATGTCACACCTAGTACCTTTCTGGCAGTCTACTTTATCACTTTTGTAGTAGTTGCCCAGCAATCTGATAACTCTTTAACACCTCCTTCCTGAATTTGAGCTTGCAGTCTTCCTTCTTCAGCATCTACCATTTGATCCTTTACTCTAGGACACATTCCTCCTCTTCTTGATCTTCCAGGTCATCCTACAGACCATCATGTTTAGCTAAATTCTCTCCTGTCACTACTTTGCAGTCTCCAATCTCCTTCAGATTGAATCTCCTGCAAAGGATGTATATCCAGCTGTGAGCATCTTCCTCCACTCTTATACATCACCCTGTGCTCCTCCCTCTTCTTAAAATAAGTATTAACTACAGCCATTTCCAACCTTAAACATGACTGCCCACGCTCACCTTCACTCTCCTACACTTCTTTCTCTGCTCCTGCCTCAGGACATGCCTTCCTTCTCGTATGACACTAGAAATCAGAGAAGTGATCATGAATGTTGTTAGTGCTTATGCACCAGAAGTAGGTTGTGAGATGGAGAAAAAAGAAGAATTCTGGAGTGAGTTAGATGACGTGATAGAGAGTGGACTGTGAGGGGAGAGAATGGTGATTGGGACTGACTTTAATGGGCATGTTGGGTAAGGCAACTGTGGGGATGAGGAGGTGATGGAAGACTGCCTAGTGGAATTCAGGCAGAAGTTAAGATGGGCCTAGGGGTAGTGAAGATTACCAGATAGCATGGCAACTACTGCAGAAGTGGTAAGGGTGACAGCTAGAAACATACTTGGTGTGAAATCTGGACCAAAAAAAATGAGGGAACCGGGTGGTGGTAGCACAGTTAAAAATGCTTAGATATGCATTGAGAGTGATGAGGATGGACAGTATTATAAACAAGTATATTAGAGGAACAGCTCAGATTGGACAATTTGGAGACAAAGTTAGAGAAGCAAGATTGCTGTGGTTTGGACATGTATAGAGGAAAAGACAAGGAGGATATTAGGATAAGGTTGTAAAGGATGAAGCTGCCAGGTATGAGAAAAAAATGAAGACCAAAGAGGAGGTTTAAGGATGTGGAGAGTGAGGATATACATGCTGTGATGACCCTTTAATGGCAGCAGCCAAAAGAAGAAATACATTATGAGAAAAAATAAATAAAAAGAGGGATATATATGCCCTTGTCTTTGTAGAAAATGCATTTTTGTTTATTATATTAGGTTAAAACACTAAACTGAAGTTGTAAAATTTGTAAAGCAGAAATGTCTTGGCTGATCAGCTACATCTGGGATGAGAAGAAGACTGTAAATGTAAATTTTGGCAAAATATTCTTTTAAAGTAGCCAGTAATAGATTCTATTAATATTAAATAAAATATTATTTTGTTGTTATAGAGGCAACACATCTTCAGAGCAAGGGGAAAACTGAGTAAAGGTGCTCACAGAATGGGAAGTGATCATGTTTTTCTTTCATTGTGTGTGAATATAATCCTCAACCCTGTGACATTTGATCAATGACCAGGTGTAAAGATCTGTCTAAAACCCTTCACCCAAAAGACAGAGGGTGCAGATGGATTACTGTGGGGACACTGGAAAAAGGCAACAGGAATGTTTATTTTGCCTTACTAACTATAAAAGCCAACACAGAGAAGGGCATAGAACTGCAAACATTGCTGCTAATGCCATAGGGACTATCGAAGCAATGCACCTGGCTGTGTGTGTGTGTGTGTGTGTGTGTGTGTGTGTGTGTGTGTGATTGCTTTCAGTGTGAACACCTTGGTGTGTTGGTGCAGAAAGCAGCAGTGTGGGCCGAGATCAGCTAAACATAGCTGCAAATCAGACAGGATCTGAATGGACCAAAGCAGGCTGGCATTGGAGAGCCGGCAAGGTTGATGCACAGCATACAACAGATTTGCTGTTTTGCAGACTTGCAGGAAAGTTAGCAACCATTATGACACATTTTTGAGTTTATTGAACATCTGAAAGGACGTAAACAGACCTTTCTGTAGCATATTTTGTTTTAAACCTGCAAGCTACTTAACCACAAATTAGTCTTAGCAAGTCTGGAAATGAAAGAGCTTTTTTGTGCACAGTGCTCATGCTTCAGGAAAAGAAACTCAGCCAAACCTGACATTTTGATCAATAGAAAAAGGTTGCCTCTAAAATTGTTTTGCAAATCTTGAATACAAGACAAAGTGTGAGTGTGATACTCATTACCTAATTTTTGGAATGCTTTGTTTATTCATTTGTAATATTTATTACTTCTTTATCATGTAAAGAATAAAGTTTTATTTTAAAAGCAAATGATTTTGCTTTATGAGCAATATGCATGAATACGAAAAGAACCACCAGCTTATATACATAAATATTAATATAGTGCTTCTCACAGAGGAAACACTGTTTTCATCACAAAAGTCCAGTGAGAGTCACAGTAGTTGCATGTTCCACCTAATGAGTGTGTATATGTGTGTGTGTGTGTGCTACTGCCTGCTCTCATTCATACAGCTCATGGATTCTCATTAAAGTGGAAACTCTCTACGGTAACTGTAGCTTCTGCTTTATTGTTTTTTGAAAGTTTACTGCTTGTTGATTTATTCAGAGGTCTCATGTGAGAGCTTTTCAGCATAACCTGCTGAAGATGTTGCTTTAGATGTTCACTGAATGCTGGATCAGAATGAAAGAGCTGCTGACTGTATTATCATTGTATTATAGCAACATCCAGCTTTCCAGCAGCTGGACCTCAGCCTGCAAAACTGCAGATAGTTCAAAGGGTCAAATATAAATGTGTTCGAACTTAAAACATTAGGGGTGTTAATAATTTACCTTGTCAACATTGGTGTTGGTGATGAAAATCCAGCCTTAAATCCTCTCTCTCACTCCCTTCAAAACAGAAAATTGTCAGCAACGTGAGCAACAAGGTGATTGTGATAAATAGGGGGATCGGTCTCTCTCTTTTTGCTCACTCGGTCTTGAAGGATGTGTGGAATATTGTATAGAATTTGCAGTGGGTTAATGATTGACACTTATCCTACACTTGTTACATCAGATTTCAGTCATTAGAGCATAATTTTCAGCACTTCCTTCTATTCCATGTTGTTGGATCAATGAACTTCCTACATAAATTAGTCCATTATTCATCAACATTTACGTAGCCCAGATATGTTCTGTTGTATATTATCTTGTTGTAAGATCAGTACAATGCATATGTACATTCGCAGTCAGGTCATTTTTTGGATAAAATGGGTCCATTTCACTTTATTTCATCAATAAGAGTGTCTAGAGTGTTTAGTTCATTTATTTAGAAAACCTGAAATATGAAGTGAATTGATGTGTAGGTCGGTGTGAAAAAATGCTGTAAACAAAGAATGCTTTCAGAAATATAATTAGTGATTGTTTATTTTTATCAATTTACAAAATGCAAAGTGAGCGAACAAAAGAAAAATCTAAATCAAATCAATACTTGGTGTTACTACCTTTTGCCTTCAAACCAGCATCAGTTCTTCTAGGTACACTTGCACAAAGTCGGGGATTTTGTAGGATTATAGTCGGTTTATGATCAACCAATTTTACCAAACAGGTGCTGATGATCATCAATGTAACATGTAGGATGAAACACAGTCATGTTTGGAACAACCTACCAGCCGAGTTCCTTCAAAAACTGTATGCAAGTGTACCTAGAAGAATTGATGCTGTTTTGAAGGCAAAAGGTTTGATTTAGATTTGATTTAGATTTCTCTTTTGTTCATTCACTACATTTTGATTGATGAAAATGATTGATGAATGATTAACACTTCCATTTTTGAAAGCATTCTTTGTTTACAGCATTTTTTCACACCTGCCTAAAACTTTTGCACAGTACTGTATTTGTCACTCTTTTTGTAACCAAAGTACACCTTACAAAAATCCATGCAGTGTAACTGCAGGCGCCTGGTGTTGAAGATGATGCCTTGCTCGAGGATACCTTAGGATAACCTACTGTTCTGGCACTTGAACCCTTATTGCTTAGCCAAAGCACTGTGTCAGTCAGTCAGTTCTTGGCACTGCTTATTTTGGAAGTTTAACTGCTCTCTGGGTGCAGGATATGGCTGCCCATTACTACAGTGTGTGTATGGGTTAAATGCAGAGAATGCATTTCATTGTGGTTCACTGAGTGCTGTGCTTTGTGCTTACAATGACCAATTGTCACTTTTACTGCAGAATTGTTGAAGCTCAGACTGGGAGTCTGGACTGGGAGCATTGATGCACAGCCATTCTCAGTTCGCTCCATAGATTCTTTAAAGAGTTTGGGTTCAACAGCTGATACTACCGCCATCATGTTTGACTGTAGAGGTGGTCCGTTATTATTGTGGAAAAGATGTAAATGAAGAAAAGTGTTTTTTTTTTCTTCTTGTTCATAGTGACCATTAGGCTTTTGGGTAGCTGTCTGACCAGCCCTGATTACACAGTTTGTCTGGGTGACCACATCTGGAAAGAATGCTGGTGGTTCTAAACCTCATACAATTGTGAATGATGGAGGCCACAGTATAATTTCAGTACTGCAAAAATGGTACTGATGCATCCTTTCCCAGATCTTTGTCTTAAAACAATCCTCTCTTGCAGGTCTACAGACGATTCTCTTAACCTCATAAGCTTAATTTTGACTCTGAAATTCACCTCCAACTGTGAGATCCTATTGATACTGAGCAGATGGCTCAGCCAAACTGTGGAAGCAAAGAACATTGCATAGACAGCACGTCTAGCTGGCATAGCTGTCACCACAAACTAAACCAAATTAAACATGTATTCATAGAGTAGGTCTGAATTGATTTTAGTTACATTTATTTACCAGTTTGGCCAGTTATGACAATCGCAATATTCCTCTTTAATCATTGTCACACTATCTGGATTATGAGAGCATAAAAAAATATTCCAAGTGTAATATATATACAGTATCCCCCCCCATTGTTTGCACCCAGGAAAGGGAAAAGGCTTTCCCACTTTCCAATTTAACACCCTTGTGAGGTTATTAGGCAGAGGTCAAAGGATGAAGAGTGAGATAGAATGTGAGAAAAGAAACAGGATGGGTGTGTGCTGATGGTGCAGTATACATGCACTTGTTTCAAAGGCGAGGGTAGATGACAGCTACTTAATGCATCTCAGACTGTATATTTGAACTAACAGGCATTTCCACCCAGTGATCAGGATTTTAAACTGCACCTCAGCAAAATACCCGCATGGGAACACACAATCACAAGCTGTCCAGCTGGCCATGTATAGTACAGAGGTGGAGTGCAAGGAAATACCTGACATTATCAGTGAAGGTACACTATATTTATATGAATTAATTCAGCTACTTGTACCCATTACACAGATGTTCAATGGCACATAAACATGTTTAAACTCTATAGAAAAACAGGAGAATGAGCTGCACATGAGTCAAGCATCAGATATAGGGGTAAAAACCATCGGGGCAGCGGTGGCCTAGTGGTTAGGTCGTCAGCCACATGATCGGAGGATCGGGGGTTCAAAGCCCTTCCCAGTAGGTTGCCCTGAGGTACGCTTGAGCAAGGTGCCGTTGCCATCACTGCTCCCTGGGCACTTTCAATAGCAGCCCACTGCTGCACATGTGTGTATGGGTGAAATGCAGAGAGTGAATTTCCCATTCGTGGGATTATTATTATTATTAAAAAAAAACCTTAACATTGGGATGTACAACGGTGGATGGGGTGGATAATCTTTGGCATGATTTTTAGAATGAATATTTTGGTGGTCTAGTGGTAGGGTACTTGCCTACGGGCCTTTGGCTCAAGAAGTCCCAGGTTCAAATCCCACCTCTAGCACTATCACCACTGGTCCCTGAGCAAGACTCTTAACCCTGTAATCAGGACATGGAAGTCGCTCTGGATAAGAGCGTCTGCTAAATGCCGTAAATGTAAATGAATAGCATGAAATAATAACACATATTCAAGGCATGTAACATTTGGGCTTGATTTGCCAAAAGCATTGCCCAGAGTGTACTAAAGTAATCATTTTTCTTTGCTGCAGAGTGACCAATTAAAAAGTGCAAAAAATCGATAGATGGTAACCTGGGACAGGCAGCCAATAACATCGACAGAGACATTAGTAGCAGCTTCTAACTGTTACGATGTGAATGTGATTTATACAGTCCCATTGAAACAAATCATAAATTATATTTTTTTAATTAGGGTTATGTTCAATCTTTTTCACTATTGACTGCGCTGTCATTGTTAATCAGTTATTGCTACTGGTCCAGTAAAGTCTTTATCAGTGCATTCCTATAAAATATTATTCATTAAAAATATTTTGAGAAATTTGGTATCCCCAAACTTTTAATGAGCATTGTAAAAGTGTGTATGTATGTGTTTGTTTGAGATGTACTAGGGCATTGCGAGATCCTTTGGGGTCTATGTGTTCAGCACCCTGCTGCCCAACTCAATACACAGATGGACTGTGCTGTAAAGCAGATTGTTTGCTCCCTTATATGGCCTCACACCCATCATCACAAACACAGCTAGCATAAGGGTCTTATGAACAGTGTCCATGCAGAGTCCCTGTATGACAGCTTGAGCTTTGCCATTCCCATCTCACGACCATCAGGTGGGATCCGCATCTCTCTCAGTCATTCAAGATGAAATCTTGGAATCCATCACAGTAACAGTAATGTTATCTGAGCCACTTTTTCTTTTCCTGTATGTTGCATGGTGGATATGATCAGTTTTTCAAACGTTACCATGAAGTGTGTTCTTGGCCTGCGATTGTATGTAGATGATACATGACAAAGTGACATCCACATAAATGTCAGTACCCAATAAGAAGAGCTGAAGCATCACATTGGCTTATCTTTTCCCCCTTAATACATCCGGATGCCATCTCTTCCCCAGGTAAGCAGTACACACAGACCTGGCAGTATGTCTTCTGTGCGGTCAGATCAGGCTGTATAGCCCTTGCTTACCTAAGTTAATAATCCTTGGGTTCTTATTATTCTTTTTTCCCCAATTCACAGGTTGTGTGCCTTTAAATGAGTTTTTGATCGTCTATTGCCACCACAACTTGGCCTTTTTCAACATCATTACATCCATTTTTCCTGCTTGCAACACACCAGCTTCAAGAACGGACTGTTCTCATGCTGCCTAACATACCCACCACGTGAGAATATATGAAGCCATCAAAGATAAAGTAAACAGTGAACCATTTCTATTGCTCCTTTCATCATTAACCTGTGTCACAGCAAAAAGGCTTCTGGTTCTGCGAATTATGTCAAAAAATGAAAGACACAGATAAAAGGTTACCAACGACAATATATGTATACGTTTGCTTAAAATAGATATTGTGTCAGGCGAGTGTATGAACTATGTACTATTCAGATATTTAAAAACAAACTGGGATATGAATGGCAGTGTAAAGCCCACAAGAACCGAAAGAGAGGGAATGAAAAAAGAAAAAAATTGCTGGCATTAAGAAGAAGGTTTCAGACAAGTCCCTCATCCGTAAAGCGTCCTAAAGTCTATCTCATATTCTGAAAGTGAATGAATAGGAAGCAGTCAGTTTAAGCCAACGTGAAGATGATTTGCACCCCAATAACATGACATGAATGACTTCCTCAAGCACAGGCAGCTTTTGGTTTTAAAGTATAGAAAAGAAAAAATCTGGGTCATGATTAATCTGCTTTCCTCAGCTCCAGTTAGAGTATGACTCCAAAAATTATGCTGTCAGAAATCTCAGCCATTTTCGTCTTTCGTCAAATACCCCAGTGTCATCAACGAGGTGATATGAGGGTCCAAGCATCACAGAGAGCAACTGGCACATCATTTGTTAGTTACTCTCCAGTCACTCCCATTCATTTTCAGTCATTCAGCCAGGTATGTTAATGGCCAGTTTTGAGTTACAGCCCTTATCTCTGGGACAGGATGGGGACAAGAACAAAGCATACTAGCATTCACATACAGAGCAGATTCTCAGGTGTCTGTAAAGCCTCAAACTCTTCTCCCTGCCTTGGCTCAAACAGTATAAATGTACATAAAGAGTGTGTGTGGTGGGGATTATCTGTTATACCCTTTTCTCCAGCGTCCCAAAGCAGTCTGGCTCTTTGTCAGCACTGGTTACTTTTTAACACACAGACAGCCTTTAAATGAGGTACTGTGTTCATTCAAGCAGCAACTTGGAAACATGGCTTTTGTAACCTCAGACATCGTGACGACTGATTTCATGAGGCCTTTTTTTAAAAAGCCAGCCTTTACGCTGAGAATAAGCTCTACTGTCCATCCAGGCACACACATGCACATCTCCACGTTGTGGTTGAAAAGCCTGAATAGCATCATCTATGCAGCAGAAAAAGATTTCTATAATTTGCTGTGGTTTTCATTTTTGCCAAGCCCCACAATCCGTATGGATGCAGGACTTTTCATATGCAACACATAAATATTGCAAAAAAGTATTTCCTATGCTGGTGATAATCTACAGCCTGACGTTTCTCACTGGGAAACAGCAGAACTGTGACAGCCGAAAGCAGACACAAAGGGACTACATATAAAAAAGGCTTTAAAATTAAAGCTCATCAATGGCATTCAAGGGGGTCGATTTTGTGGATGAGTTTATTTCTTTGTGCAACCTTGGTCCAGAGTATTGGGGCCTGATACCTGTCAGAAAAAAACCCTGCATCGCTGTGGTTTCTAATAATCAGTGCAATCTAATAATTTTCCAGACACAAAGGACAGCACGATTGCTCAAGGAAAGTCTATTTGACCAGAGCGGATACTGCAGCAGTGTCTGAGCCTACTATTGAGGATATGCTGCCACCTGGCACAGAGCTGTACTACTGCAAATATTCATTAAATTAGTTAAAATTACATGGTTTGAAAATTTGTCCAAATAAATGTCCACACTATAAAAACATGGTTCATGGTGGAATTTGTCTACATTTTGTTGTGTAGGGAATGTTTCCGTTCATTTCAAAGTGCCTCATGGTTCAGATTTGTAAAACTTGAAAAATATAACCAAAAAGAAAAAAAAACCACAAACAAAAAAATAAACTAGTTTCCAGCATCTTAACATTTTCTTCAGTTGTCATGTTATGCCAAGTGTCGCTAGGCAGTTATTACCATGGCCTAGCTGGTTGCTAAATTGGTCTTAGGATGTAGCATTGCTGATTGCTCTGGCTTCTCTGGCGGTTGCTTTTGTGTTGCTAGGTAGAAGACATATCTCACATAATTGACAGCATGATGGTTCTCCACTTGTATCATTGTATCAAGTGGGAAACACAATCTTTGTCTACCATTCATTCATGTGTTATTAAAAGTCTGTTGTTATGCAAACTCTCCACCCAAGTGACATTTGGTCAGTAGTGGTTCTACCAAAGTCCATTTCCAAACAGGGGTAGAGGGAGTAATAAATTAAACACTAAATTACAAGTTAGATGTTTATTCTGGGGGGGGGATCCATTGATCTAATGATATGAAGCCAAGACTCTTAATCATGTCAAATGAAAAGCAAAAGTAATTCAAATGAAAATGGCATTTCAACCAAAAATATTTTTAATGTGCAGGGATTTCAACAAAGGGTAAAACTGCTCAGCACATGGAAAGGACTGAGGGAATGCACTTCACAGACAGAAGGACACCACTGGATAACGAGTTAAGCGAACATTGTATAAAAAGGCCCTCCATTCTCTCCTCTTTAAGATGTGTCCATCTGAATCGATTCTACAGAAGTGAGGGGACAAGAGGAAGAAAGTCACTTACATTAACAGTTACATTACTTACACTTATAAACTTGGTCAATTTCACCCTTCTTAATGACTGCCTTGAAAGAGATCATTTCCAGGAAAACATTACTTTCATTGACTAAATAAATTTGAAGAGCTGGCCAAAATTTGAGCAAGGGAACGAGAATTATGGAGAGACACCAATATCTCAATTTTTTGTTTAGCATAAATATGTTGATGAAACCCTGCACAATAAGCTGTGAGCTCTGATGTAAAAAGGGAATGTTTATGTTTAAAAAAGGGGCCTTTTTTTTTTTTTTTTTTAAACTTACGTGCTTCATTGAAGAGGAAAGAGTCCTGGTACTCTTTCATGTACTGCGAAGAACGCGATTCATCCAGGAAAAGAGAATAGACACGTTTAATATCCTCTACCTGGACCTCAGTACCCTGAAGAACAAACATGACATCAGACACACTGCTTTCCTTCAGCAACCAACATGCTGTATGCAGGACGCATTGAGAAACACAATTGGTACAAAGAGCCTTCCTAAGGCTTTTGAACAGTTTCTGAAGTGAGACATGTAAAGTATTTGGAAAGTGATGGAATGACAGAATGTAGTGGTGGATTGTTGTTTTTCCAAAAATCTTTAGCCTACAATAAACTTTAAATTTCTTCTCTTTTTTTTTTTTTATTACCACTAGAACAATGAAACACTATACAAACAGGTGAAAGAGCTTGAAATGAGCTTTGTGAAGCAAGTGCAACTAAAGAAAAATGTGTGTTTAAGTGAAATACCCTGCGTTTGCGGCACACCAAGCCTGCAGTACTGATTAGCTGAATAGCATAGCGGAGTGATGTCTCCTGCCCGATACGTGTGAGCACCGTGTGTGCTTCCTCACTCAACTCCACATCTTCTTCTTCACACCTGGAGCAGATTTTAAATGATTATATTAACAGTATCCTTCTTCTAAGACTTAAATATAAGATCTGTTGGCAGTTTATAATAAAAGACTTATTTAACAGAATAATTCACTTTGATCCCACATATGTCTAACTACCTACATGCAATACACTGATCCGTCACAGCATTAAAACCACCAACACCTACACCGTCATCTAACAAGTGGTGGATACAGGGGCAGTGGTGGCCTAGTGGTTAGGGAGTTGTCCCCCGCATCGGAAGATTGTGGATTCGATTCCCTCACAAGTAAGTTGCCCTGGGGTACCCCTGAGCAAAGGTACCGTCCCCGCCACTTCTCCCCAGGCGCTTTCAATAGCTGCCCACTGCTGCACGGTGTTTGTGTGCATGGGTTAAAAGCAGAGGTCCAATTTCGTGGTGGTTCATGGTGTGCAGTGCTGTGACCTCACAATGACAAGGGTTGTCACTTTCACTTTCATATAGCAGGCAGTAAATGAGCAGCCACTTTAAGATAACATTTAAGACATAATCAGGCATAAGGATTTGAGTGACTGACAGGTATGAAGGCTAGATCAGGTCAGATCATCTCCGAAACAACAGGTATTAAATAGGTGTTCACTACAAAAAAGGTGGTCCATGAAAGGGCTGTCAACAGGGTCATGGATGCCCATTTATGTGGGCTATTATGAAAGAAAAGTGACAGAGGGTCACAATTTAAAAAAGCATAGGAACTCTCCAGACAGACCTGTTTGCCACCAAAATTTTCTAAAATGTGCATGTGAGGACTAGAAGTTTAGATGTGATTAGAACCACAGACAAATAGAAGAATGAAGCTTGGTCTCTGTTTTTTAATCATGTGGATAGCACTGTGTGCATGTGTGCTGGATCTTAAGGCAATGGGCAAAGTTCTGCTGGGCGACCTTCAGTCTTGCCATTAATGCCAATGTTACTAGGACACATATCTATCTAAAAAAAAAAGATATATATTATGCATTTGCCGTGATATATATCATATACACATCACATACACATCACGGCAAATGCATTGCCTAACAGTTGCCTGACAGTGTCCCCACACTGCACACTGTTCAGAAACATGAGAGTTTAAAGCAGCTGTGGCTTCCCAATTTCCAGATCTCATTGCAATAGAGCATCTGTGGGATAAGCAGGACAAATATTCTGACTTTGGAACTTACTAGACTTACTGGACCTGCTGTACATTGCTCGGTGCCAGATACAGCATGATAAATGCAAAGGTTTTGTCCTTTTTTTATTTTTGCAGCAAATGTGGGCTTACACAATATCTGAAAGTAGCTTTTATGTTTTGCATGATCAGTTTAGGCATGTAGCTACTACCAAACATTGTATAGGTCCTCAGTTTTGGCTTGTTCAGGCAAACCAAGACATTCTGGGAATCAAATTTAAAGCATATGAAAGGAAAGTGACTATTCTTTGAGTCTTTGTGAACCACAACAAAATTCATTGTGAAACACAGCACAGCGAACCACAACTAAATTACACCTCTGTATTTTCCCCTAAAACTCTCACATGTGCAGCAGGGGGTGGCTATTGAAAGCGCCTGGGTAGCAGTGACGGGTAAGGTACCTTGCTCATGGATACCTCAGGGTACCTACTGGTCTGGGATTCAAACCCATGACCTTCTGAACCTGGGGCCCAACTCCCTAACCACTAGGCCAACACTGCCCAAAAAGTCAACCTCTGCTTTATACCCATACAGTCACATTTATTAAACCCTATATTCTGATAAATAGCAATAAATCAGTTGAGCAGTAGGGACTGATTGATCACCTGATCTTGAGGATCTGTCGGGTCTCTTTCTCAGTGTAAGGAGATGTGGCAATGATAAGCAGCCGGTCCAGCATGTCTATAGGAATACCATGAGGACTCTGGTAGTTTGTTCCTCGAATTCTGGAGAAAACGGTCAGAGAAAGAAATATAATCTGGAGTAAAATTGATTTACATAATACTTCGCTGTCGATCATTTGTGTTCACACACCTGGTGATGCCTCGATTGGTGGCCATGATGAGTACAGGTGAAAGATCACTCTCTAAGGCTCGGTTTAAAAATGAGAAACATTCAATGTCCAACATGTGGACTTCATCTATAAAAAGGACCTGCAAAAGAAGGATCCAGATGAACATGATATCAGGCATACACCTGATACACCTACAGAGTACCAGGACAAATACGTTTACATACTAAAATAATGTATTTTTTGAGAACCCTCAGAAACTCCAAAAAGAATACACCCCAAAAAAATACACCCCTCCACCTTTTCCCCAGATGCAAAACTTTCCCAAGGGAAATACACTTAAACAACCATGGCCCCTAACTACCTGAAAGCTACACAAAACATATATAACTTAGCAACAATTTGGGGGGGTTTCCAGAATTTGACATGCTGTTTGAATACATTTTGATGTAGAAATTTAAGATTAAGAAAGTTATTTTGGATTTCTTAAAATTACTTATTTTGTTTGTGGTTAACCTGATGACCACAGCCATTGTCATCAGAAAATCTAATAAGAGGCACAATTAGGAGCAAGTTGTAGTTGGTCTCCACATGGTGGTGGTTGGGTTGGATTCAGGTTGAATAACAATTTCATAAGCCTGGGTCAGGCTTGGCTTTAAAACGTTTGAGCTGGTTTCAAAGAAGACTTTTGTTAAATAAATGTCTATTAAACCAGCTACTCACCCCAGGAATGATTTCTGCCTTTCCCTCCTCTCTCCACTCAGAAACTTTAGCATTAATCTGCTCACGCACCTCTGACTTGATCTCTCCCGTGTCTCCTGTAGACACAAGCAGCCAAGCATAAGATGGATCAGATAGGAACAGTCATCAGAATTAATGCTATTTTACATTACATTCAAGACAATCTGGATTCTAATCTGAGGCCAGTTTTCCTCTAAGGCAGACCTGAGAAAAGGGCCAAAAAGCCCTGTGTGCGGCTGTTGATGACATCAATCTCATGAAGCGAGACTGTATGAACGACTTCCTTTCGTTTTTGCAGCTCCCCTTCTGGACATTGTACAAACTGAGTCTGTAACATCAAACAAAAATGGTAAACACTGTCCGAATCACATCTTTCAAAAGCAAAAGAACAAATTTCTGTTTCCTTTCAGAGTTAGAGAGTGTTAAATGTATAGCATATCTAAGAGTGGCAGCCATGGAAATATTTTTTAGCTTTGCGACTGCAGTTCCAAAAATGGGTTGGCAAATGCATCAGCATGCACTAATGAAACAACTGTGTGCAGATTAAAAACCTTGATACAGAGAACAATCATGCACATACCAAAAAAGCTGATAAACCCTGGTTGAGAATGTTTCTCAAGTAAGAGAAACTGCAGATGTTTTGTACTGCTTTAGAAAAATTTGACTACATGGCAGGAAGAGATGACAGCAATTAAATATGAAGGTTCAGTATTGGTGCAGTAAGGATATTATCCAGTTTTCTGGATATTTCTTAACGTGGGGTAGTTTATGCATGACCTTTTTTCAAATGTTTGTCTTTAATGAAGTGCAAAAATATCCAGCTAGCTACAGCCTAATTATAAGACAATAAACACTGGTGACAAGGTAGAGAATGACAAGTTGTGCAAGGAAAAATGAGTTAGTGTCTAACTGAACAGCACATACCAAAACATTTTAGTGTAGCTTAGGGTAATTTTGTTTAATCTTTGGGATATACTTGTGGTGTAAAGGACAACAGTGCTTACCTGTGCCCCCATTGCATCATAATCCCGTGCTCTGGTAAAAGATCGACCAAGCTTGCTGATTTTCCCTGTTGCTTTATCAATGGTGATCACATCCCTACCAAGACACAGAAATCAAAATTAATCCTGCTACAAGCAAAAATCAAACATTTCAGCAACGAGGACTTTAACAAAAAGAAACTGATGACGATGATGATGATGATATGTTTAGCGCTTACTGAGTAGTTTGCACTCACTCACCCAGCCTGAACCTTTTCCTTACTGAGGCTTTCAATCATTTTAGTGCCCAAGTCATAAATAGTTTCCATCTCTGTTGTTTTCAAAGTCAGCTTGCCCACTTTTGCACCCTGAACACAGAAGAAATGAGAGAAAAAGAGGGAGCAATCAATAAGCCATATCTAACAGGGTTTATTTAAGGGCATTTCATTATTCTGCTCTTTAATAGCTTTCAGCTGGACAGGCTGAATCATAATGAGCACTATTTTGGGACATTAACTTAAACAGCTCAACATTGCTCATTTATTCAGCTGTACCCAAACAGCACTAAATGCATCTGTCATGGTCATCTTGATAAGAAGTCCATTTCCCCCATCTGGTGATAAATATCTTTAATAACCGTTTTGATTATAGAAATTAAATATACTGAAAAGAATGCAGTCAAGTGCTGTTTGACAGTCTCTGTTCCCTAAGGTTACCTCCATCAAAATCACAGGCAGGTTTCAGTGTTTAAAATACAAAGTTACATTGATTTGCATTTGATGTTGATTTAGAACAGATAATACCTACTATTATCACAATACTACATCATGCAGTCATCATTTATATAAAAATAATAATAATAATAATAATAATAATAATATACACAATTACAACATTCAAAAAATGCAGTTTCTGTAGTTAAGGATAATAAATACCAATCATGGAACGGAGTGATTGAAAAAACACGAATGTAAGCAACAGGTAGAAACCCATAGTATGACCTTAAAGTAATTAAGAATGAGATTTATGAAAATCTACAGGAAGAAACATACCGTTCCCGTTGCAGGCCTGTCAATCTGAATCTCCACAACTTCACCCTCGATGATCTCCGTTTCTTCTCTACAAACACCATGTACATATGTTCTGACAAACTAACATCGAACAATATTCATTTCTTTAAAACCCAATTCAATCTGGGTTAATTCAGCCTGGGAAGTCATTAACAACATGGCTTTTGATCGTAAGAGAGAGTGTAAAATATTTACTTCAAAGAATAAAGACTGGCAAGTGAAAAGCCTTCAGCAATTGGCTAAACTCTCAGTAGCTGGTGTCCTGTGCTGATACAGCTAATATGCAATTTAAAACAATGTGGAAAGATTACACCACTTTCTCTCACACAAACTGGCCAGTTAAATCAGAAAAATGTTAGAACCTCCACCATAGAAAGTAATGCCTATTGAAAATATACACAAAAAAAATTAACAAATGCCTAAAATTCTAGTTTTATAATTTTCTAGAGGGAAATGATAGTCCCACTCACTTGATTCGAACTCCGATGGCTTTGCGGAAGGCCTGGCTAAGTGCCTCAGTCTTGCTCATCTCCAGGGAGAAGATCTCACTCCCAGCCAGAGCAGTGAAAGGAGTGTCTGAACCAAGTGACTGAGCAATGCCTGCACAAGCAAAATAAAGCACTTTAACTGAAAAGGTGCATATGAGGACAGGAGTAATGAGTAACTGACATGAATTTCTTAAAAATACTATAAACATGTTAAGTACATTGGCAAACATAGGTAAGTTGCAATCCTAAGTAGTAACGTTGCTATAAAACTATAAACTGAAAGGTGAACCGGTGCTTTTTACAGAAATATGGGATTCTTTCAGGTTGTAAATATAAACAAAAATTATTTATTCCCAGTTAGCTGATATTCTTGGTTGATTAAAGGCAAAAAAACTAACACTGGCATTTGGTCTGTAAATGTAACATATTTATCCAGCATTTTAAAGTATTAAAGCACCAGCTGTAAAATTGCCTCATGTGAAGGTTGGCTGCTGCGTTCAAATAGACAGACAAAAATTTAAGCAGTTACATGGTTTCCTTTACTGATATTCAAGCTGGCTTACCAGTTCTCCACATTTTGCAGGAATGTTTGGTCAAAAACACAACGCAAAAAGACACTTTACAGAGAGAAGCCGTACCCATAGCAATGGCGGTCTTGCCTGTCCCAGGCTGCCCAGCGATAAGCACTGCACGACCAGCAATGTGGCCATCTTTAATCATCTCCAAGATCAGACCAGCTGCCCGTCGGGACGCCAGCTGACCCACCATCCCTTGAGATACCTGACAGGCAAACGTGCAAATTAACTACATTTAATAAAATAACCCCCCCCCAAAAAAACAATATGTGATGTTTAGCCAATCAGATTCAATGGTGGCTCTCTCATCAAAATGACAGATGTGAGAAGGCTTACCTGTCGTGGCTCCAAGGCATCGTCCAATCCAAGGCCTCTAATGTGAGAGTGTGCACCTGAAAGAAGCAACAAGCTACTACTACTCCTCATGACAACAGAAAAGTGGAAAAAATATCAACAGTGACAGCATTTGTATTTAAACTGGTCAGATCATGATTAAGAACCTTAACTGAGTGAAACATCATCACTCACCAATCCTTTCGATCCGGGTTATATCTCGCACCTCGGGCACTTTCGTTGAGGCCATCTTTATCAAAAACAAAGTAAAGAGCCAAACTGTAAGAGTTTAACGCACAAAGGATATTCGAACCACTTCGCAGCCAAGCGCGTGCCTCAACGGCGCACGTTGCCATAGTGACACTTCCACCACAACGGTACGTTAGTGAAGCAAGGCAGTGAATTTAGCCAATATTAACTCAACGTCTCAGGAAAAAACGCTCTGAACACAAAACAACAAGTCAACCAAACTTAACTCCATCATGTGTGTTTTTACACGAACATATACACGTATGTACATTCAACAGAACTTTCTAGGCTAACCGAGACAAGCGGCTAAATTAGCTAGCTAACATATCAGCAACGTTGTAGACTCTTTATTTTTTTCTCCTCATTTGCAAAAAACGACGTGTCGCACAAAAACGTATCTCTCCTACGTTGGGAAACGTGAGAGAGTAGGTTTACTAAAAAAAAAAACCCGTCAGCAAGTTCCCGTTAAAGACATGTGCAACTAGGAACAGCTAACGAGCTAATCGCCTCAGCGCCGCGTTCGAGGAAGCACGTGTTCCTGCTGCGCTCCAAAAATCGTATATGAGAACAAAGTTGTATAAACATTCGTTTTATTAAGAAAATTAGAAAGAATAACCAGAAACGCAAATGAAAAAAGATGAGCACCGATCTCTCACCTGCGCTGCCATGTTGCTCTGCACGGCGGGCTGTTTGTGAATAAGAGAGCGGCGCTCAAATGTGTCCGGGTGGGAAACAAGCTCACGTTATTGACAGAAACCCCTTTCTGTCACAACAAAATGCGTCGATCACGTCATGCAGTTGGTAATAATTTCTAATGTAATAAATTAATGGCCCAGTACTTAATTTTGTATTGTTTACTAAAATATTTTCTTCGTAGGAATGGTTTTAGGGTTATAATTTTAGATTGAAATGTGTAACGATGTCTGTTCCTCTTTGTGACCACTAGATGGCGCTCTCGTTATTTGTATAGGAGGTGATCCGAACCAGACAAGTCTAAAGAGCTCAATGCTTTAAATAAAGTTAAAACATAGAGAACTAGATGAGAATAGGATGGGCCTTTCAGTAGTTTTGCTTTAATCTTTTGGGGCTAAAACGTTTTAGAAGTTAATAATAAAAAAAGTGACTTATTTCAGATTTGCTAATATTGTACAATAGTAACATTACATACAAATACAGCAATTAATATATTTGCATTGTATTTTTTAAAAACCTTTATTTAATTAATTAATATATTCATATTCATATATTCATATCTGATGAAAAGACTACCTCCTCGTAGTGCATAACAAAATGGATACACCCTAAATATAACTGTACATCCTACATGGCCTACAGGGGCAGCGGTGGCCCCTGCATCGGAAGATTGGGGGTTTGATTCCCTTACAAGTAGGTTGCCCTGAGGTACTCCTGAGCAAGGTACCGTCCCCGTCACTGCTCCCCGGGCTGCTGCACGGTGTTTGTGTGCATGGGTTTAAAGCAGAGGTCCAATTTCGTTGTGGTTCATGGTTTGCAGTGCTGTGACCTTGCAATGACAAGGGTTGTCACTTTCACTTTCACCTGATCACAAAAATTTCATTAATATAAAGGTTTCTACATAGGCACTTTATGATCAAATCTGGGATGTGCTGAAAATATTCAAAGTAAATCAGATTCTCCAACAGTGAAGTGAAAGTGACTACTCTTGTCATTGTGAAACACAGCACAGCACAGTAAACCCCAACAAAATTACACCGCTGCATTTCCCCATTAAACTCACACATGTGCAGCAGGGGACTATTGAGAGTGCCCGTGTAGCAGTGACGGGGAAGGTACCTTGCTCAAGGATACCTCAGGGCAACCTACTGGTCTGGGATTTGAACCTATGACCTTCTGTTCCTGGGGCCCAACTCCCTAACCACTAGGTTATTTTGTTCATAGTCACAATATGGGTACTCTGGCATTAATATACTTAACTAATTAAATATCCGACTTTTTCTTGTTTATTTGAAAGGTACTGTGGATGCAAGTGTCTGCAATAGATGTATGTGGGAAACCTGTCAGACTGAAACAGGTAGGATACTTGATGAAAGACAATTCGTGATTTCATGTCAAACTTTATTGCTTTCTTTGTGTCTGTGCAGTAAAAGGATCACTTCTGAATATAACTATACATTCCTCATGATCATGAACATTTCATTAACATGCATTTGACCATGAATAAATTTGACTAATATTCACTCAGACTTGGTATATGGATTATACAATCAGTAAACAATATTCTCTATTAGCATTGTTCATTCATAGCATTGTTCATAGTCACAATACAGGTACTTCATAGTGGAAATAGCTTCATTTACAGGGTTATTATTTAAAAGTAGATTTTCAGTAAAATAAAATAAAATAAAATAAACTATACTGGAATACTTTCAAATGCACCATAAATATTAAAAAATACAACATACACGCTCCCCACCCCCTTTACAACCCTAGCACATGTTCTATAGCTGAGATATAGTAATGGCCGACTCATACCACACCCAGAAGCCAGGAATTACTGGCTCACTGAAGGAAGTTTTGAACTGATGGATAAGTGACATAGACTCAGAGACGTTGTAGAAGGAGAGCGTGCCACCATCATAGTCTAGGAAAACCCCAATGCGGGAAGAGTAGGGAGCCTTGATCTCCATCTGTTCCTTGCTGTGGCGGGCCGAGTAGCTGGAGTCAGAACAGAAGAGGCTCCAGGATTTGCGGTTGTAGCCAATTCGGGCTGAATCCCCATATCCTGTCCTCTTAATACCTTTGTAGGTGATGCCTAATGATGCTCCCTCCCCACTCCACTCCACCTCCCAGTAGTAGGCCCCACCAGACAGGGCTTCCTTGCACAACACTTGTGGGAGGCAATCAAATCGCTGGGCACTGTCAGCATACGATTGAGGGTCTCTCTTCAAGGTCGCTTTCCTGTTGCTTCTAGACAGGTAGAGCTGTTTGTACGCTGTGTTTGGGTCTAGAGTCAGCTGACAAGCATCTGTTGAACAAAGCAGAAAAAACAAAGATTTTTTTTAAAATTACCTTTAAGATTTTTTATGCTTTAATCATTTCAATACATTTCCCTATGCTTAGTTAAAGTAGCTACAGCACCAGCCAATTGGAATTGTATTAAGAGTGTGTTAGTGTGTTATGAGTCAATGAGTTGTATAGTCTGTTTGCAACAGCAGGTACAGATTAGGTTGAAAAACATTGGAGCATTTAAGTATTTATTCATCTGAATGTTTATTCAGTAGTTTAAAAAGAAGACATGCGAGTTATTTGATTTAGAAGTTGAGATCATCATAACCTTGCAAATTAAGAAATTAATGACCAAGAAAGATGGTAGTAATGAAGACACTGTGATAAACTCTGTAAATCCTGATCCATGTACAAGCTTTAAGTGACTGTAGTTTTGTAAGTAAGTGAATTTGGAGCTCTGAAAAGTGCGCTCATTCTTGTGACTTGATGAAGTATCTTTAGTTTTATTTATGTCAAGCTTGTTAATGTAATGGATTAAGTTAAATTAAGCAGAAAGGAGGATTCACACAGCATGGCCTGCGTGTTAACACAAATTTTAACACTCTGCCCCAGTAAAAACTTCAACAACTACTAAACAGCCCTTTTCCATTTTTTTTTCATGCAAGAAAGAAGAAAAAAAATGTGGAGAAACCATGTAGTTTACCATTTATGTAGGAGTGCTGACCTGGGATCTGTTTTGCTCATCAGGGAGAAAGATTATCCCTGATCAGCACTGCTACAAGACTGTTAATGAGTAAAGGGCAAGTATACAGGTGAAGTCTAGAGTCTGCCCACCTCATTGGCTCTCAGAGCTGGTTGGACATTAGGAGGTGGTGGCTGCTGGAAGAACCACGTGACCGTCTCTGATCTAAAGGGCCAAGAGGGGCAATACACACTTCAGACTGACTGCACAGCCCTGGCAGCTACATTGGAATTCATTAGAAATGAGTTTGGCAAAACTGGCTATATTTACCTGGTTATGTGTAAGTATGCTAAAAGTGTCAGTTTGGGAAACTTATCCAATCTGTACAATTCTCCGGTTGCCCCAAATTTAGTCAATCAAACAACTTCAGTGCAAAACTAAAGAAATTAAAGAAAAGGGACGCTAAATTTTTCATGCCGGATGGACCATCTTTGGGGTGAGGAGAAATCAGAGTGGCAGTTTCAGACAATTGTGATTTGCCATGATTGGCAGTATATCAGTGTATTCTAGCTAAAAGGAGAGTAAGGAGGTGGGTTTATTGCTCCATCCTCCTGGGTGATCAGGACACCACCCCGAAAGCACACAATAGATGAAACATTCATTCTGTCGTTTGTGTCCCTGGCTTTTCAGCTGAACAGGAACAACAAGCATTGTAGCCAAACGGTTCCAGCTGGAGGAGAACAACAAACAATTCGCCTAAACATCCGTGCTCACAGACACAGGCGTTCATCAGAAATGTTTGTTGAGCCTCTCCCGCTGAAACTCATAATAAACACCCAGCTGAGAAGAAGAACAAGTATTCAGGTTGTTAGGATTGATCCCATGGGTTTAGAAGGGTGGGTGAGTTTGGAAAATTATGTTTTTACTAGTAAATTTTTCGCTGAACTTCTTGGAACACCCTCCTTCCCTTGACAAGCCCAACTCCCACTGACCTAACAGACCAAGCAAGTTTTTTTGGTCCGCTCACACACAAATCCTGTATCTAAGGAATGCTGTGAGACAACTCCCACAACAGCTTGCCCTGGAATGGGCCAAAGGCCAGCATGTAGCTCAGAGTTTTGTTTAATGTCTAATTAAGCAGCTAATGTGTCCCAGTATATCCCAGTCCACTAATTACTGAGCACTATATAAATAAACCATACTTTTATTAAACATTTATCATGCTTGTGGAAAAAATAAATCATTTCATCTGGAGGGTTATTATTATATTATTATAGAGAGAAGACAATAGTTGCTATTTATTTGAACATAACATTTTTGAGTTAAGAGAATTTTTGAGGTAGGGTATTTTTTTTTATTTAATGTTAAACTTTTTTTTCCAAAAAAAATGAAAACACGATGATGCATGAAAACTTGGAATAATGCTTTATATTTGTTCCCAACAGAGGATCTCTAAATCAGATTCTCCATTTAGGTTTTGCAGACCCATATATGGGCCTTTGCTCTAAATTTATAAAGCCCACTTAAATGATATCTTTTGTTAATTTCTTGCATAACAAAAAGAAACTTACATTGGAGAAAATCATCCCTAGTGCGTGGTGTAAGGCTACGGGGCGCAGAATTTAGGCTTCTTTGAGTCTTGAACACATCAACTTCATCAGCTAGAGACACAACAAAGATTAAAATGGAGGAAATTATTAGAACCATAATGATTAATGAATAAATTATCTTGCTTTATTGAGCTTCAGTCAAAGGTAAGGCTGTCTCTACAACTGTGAATTTCAAAAAGCATTTAAACAAAGGAGGGCTCTCTAAGTACATTCTGTTATAAATAAAATCTGTGTTATGCAATATGTTGCCAGCAGAAAGAGTGATGCTAACAGATCTACTGGACACATCATGAAGGTAAGATTTGGTGTTGAACTTAAGAAGTCCTAAGACATGTTAATTAACATGGCATCAATGCCAACACAAACTGTTGCTTAGTGACCAGCCAAAAATGTCTTGGACTCTGATGTTGACTTTTGACAAATGCCATTCCAGCATTCCAGCCTATCTTCACAAAGAAAACAGCAGGAAGTCTAATGTTTCCCATTTTAATGAACTTACATTTTATAGACTTCTTTCCCTTTCGGTCGTCCAGCTGACAGAAGGGCATTTTGTTCACTGCAAGAAGGTTTAGAGCCATGAATAACACTTATATTGCAGACGGTGTAGTACTAAACAGTGAATAATAGCTAGTGATGAACTGATCTTAGAAACAGTATTGGGTATATTAATACAATTTAAAAAATCAATTAATCAATGAAAACATATATTTACAAAACTGTTGAAAGCACAAGTGCCATGACATGGTTCTACTCTTTGCATCAAACTGACCTATGGTGGCCACCTTGACCAGCTCTTCATTGCTGTACTCGCTCAGATGCACTTTCAACTCTGAGACGGTCTTGGTGACAGAGCCAAAGGAGAAGTAAGGGTTCACACTGACCGAAGGTAGCTCCTCCGCATCTGTCTGAGCTATCAACATGTGGTAGCTCTGCAAAACAAAAGTTTATTTTGAGTTCTGTGCATAAAAATGTGTAGTTAACGTGGTTTGACAACATATGACATGGTAATAACATTATACAAAATAATACAGCTTCGGGTCTTGGTATTTTGCTATTACTTTTGACCATTTCCATATCAAATCTTTTTCATGTTCATAGCACCAGTGACAAATCTGCAACGTCTGCTTTTAACCAATATCGCAAATGTGTAGCAGTGGGCAGCCGTAACCAGCACCTGGGGAGCAGTGCTGGGGACAGTAACTTGCTCAAGTGTACCTCAGATGAGTCTACTGGTCCAGTACTCAAACCCACAATCTTATGATTATGGGGCCTATTCCCTAATCATGTGGCCTTGTAAACTATAAACTTTAAGCTGCCTAGCTGAATGAATGAAAAAAAGTAAAGCAAGCTGACGGAGAGGAATCCAGGACCTTGTCTGGCTAATCACACTGATGGAGCTGATGGAGTGTCTGTCCTACATTTCCAGCTAGGCCTGTTCACCTGGATAAAGTGGATGTGGTCCTCAGTGCGAGAGAGCTGTGTCAGCTCATCGTCTCTCCTCTTCAAGTCAGCGATCTCCTGGCCGAGGCGTTCCATATGACCCTCAGCCGTGTTTAAGGCTGCCTTCTTATTGGACGAGATCAGTTTGGCCATTTCTTGCTGCATCCTCTCGATTGTGTGCAAAATTTCTCCAAACAGTTTCTCACTCTCCATCAAGGCACGCTGCGCCGAACTCTACACAGATAAAACATGTTAATATGTTTATATAACCTCTGTTGTTTTTTACTCTTAGTAATGCAGAACCCAAAGTTCTTCTTTTACTGCCACATTGTCAGATCATTCACTGACCTTCAGCGCATCCACAGCTTGTTTCAGTTCATCCATCTGTTTCACTCTGTCATGGATCTTCTCTTGAATCTCAGCCTGGGTGGCACCCAAACGTTGCTATGAAGCAAACAATATGAATGGTTTGATCAGTGTTCTATGTAACTGATGTCTTTCTACACCATTTCTACCATGTATCACACTTTTCACAAGTTTCATAAGTTTTATGGCACATTAAATAATAGATAATAACCTAAATTATTTCTTTTGCAGAGGCAGGGGCCATTCAGTGAGCAACGATTGTGCAACACTCAGGTTGTGAGCACAATGAAAGAACATTAGCAATCACAACACGGCTAACTGTGCAGTTACAACACAAATGACTTCTTTATAACTTGAGCGGGTGGAGATCACACACTGATTAGTTTGTTTTAGGGGATTGGCAAACTGCAATAGATACTCTCTTTGCACATCCTCAGACACAGCTGGCTGAGGGTGGGTCAAGCTAATTTCTTTTAAATTTGATAAAGTTGGTCCATTTGTGACTCCTAGATATAAATGTGTAATAAGGAGTAAGAATTGTCTATTTGTCTATAAAAGATCTTTCTATAAAAGAAGCTTAATGCATAAATGTCCGTAAGCAATACTGAATGTCAGTAATCAGTAATGGCATGACATTTCCAGCTCCAGTTTTGCAGGTCCTTTGTCCAGCAGTTTTGTGATTTTTCTGATCTCGTCAGTATGATTACATGTATCGCTTTGTCCCAGCCAGCTGAATATCCATATATCCATGATATCCATGATATCTTCACAAATATGTTCTTTGGTAGCTATTGAGGCTGGACAAGTTTTACAGATAGTTGTCAAAAGTTTCAAAAGTCAAATTGAGTCAGAATCTATAAATATCTTTAGTATTAACTTCAAATATTTATTTCTCAAGTTATCAACATATACAAAATATGCCCCTTTCCTTTACCTTACATTACTGACATCGCCATGCTATTGGTTTTTCTGTCATAACTGTATTGTGTGCAAATCTAAATTTTTATATAGATAGATCTAGAGCTCCAAATTCGGCTCAGTCTGTCAATCAGATGTTTAAGCCTAAAAACACTTACAAAAGAAGTTACACTAGATTGCAGTGATGTCCGTTTGGATACACACAAAGAAGGTAAATTTAATTTAAAATGAATAACATACTGTAAAAAATATATTTGGACATAAACTTGAGTGTGCTGTAATATCCCATTAAACACAATAAGGACTGACTGTTGCCATTGCCATGTAGCTACACAAGAACACATTTAATAAGGATAGGCTAATTAACATAAAATCTAAAGACTCATTAGATAATCCTTGTACTGAAAGGACAACCTAGCCATATAACTCTCTCTCTTTCTCTCGCTCTCTCTCTCTCCATCTCTCCCACCTTCTCCTCTATCTTATCTCTCTCTCAATCTCTCTTTCTACAGCACTTTGCACCTACCTGCATGTCAGAGCGCTCCTGTTCGGCCGACACCATGTCATGGCCCTTATGTTCTTTGACGGTGCATAGCACACAGATACACATCTGGTCAGTTTGGCAGTAGAGCTCCAGGCCTTTCTGATGCTGCGGGCAGATCTGACGATCGAGGTGACCAATCTCGTCAACCAGTTTGTGCCTTTTGAAGGTGGCAGACTCATAGTGGGGCTTCAAGTGCTTCTCGCAGTATGAGGCCAGGCACATCAGGCATGATTTAACTGCTTTCAGCTTCTTGCCAATGCAGATATCACAGGCCACATCCCTGGGGCCCGCATAGTTGTAGTCGGGTGATGGAGGGGTTGGTGGGGACGGTTCTGACTGCCTGTTGGAGATGGAGCTGCGAGATGTCTGCAGGCGGCGTGGGGTAGGCCTCTTGTTGTAGGTGACTCGGCACTGGGGGCAAAGATACTGACCTGTATGGTCAGCATGGTCCCAGTAGGTCTTGAGGCAGATGGAGCAAAAGATGTGTCCGCAAGGGATGGACACAGGATCCCTCAAGTCCTCCTTGCAGAGGTAGCAGGTGTCCTGGTCCAGTGACATGGGTCCAGCAATAGCAAAAGATTAGGAGATTTTGATCTGACAGAACTGTCTGAAGAACTTAAGCCAAAGTAAGACGAAGGCACTACCGCAGCATGTTATATACAGTAAACAGGCGGGCAGAGAGGGAGGACAAACTGGTTCTGCAGAAACTAGTAAGCAGGTAGGGGAGTGGCTGAGAGACCAATAAGTGGAGTTGAGAGTGAGAGAGAGAAAGCAAGTAATAGTGAGAGAGGGCGGAAAAGAGCGATGGATGTCAATCAATCAGTGTTCTGTGACTAGAAATGATGAGAAGAATGAAGGAAATGTGTGATCTCGAGACTGTTTGTTTGGACAGTTGTAGTCTTAAATGTGAAGTATGTGTTTTCATCAGCATTGTACAATGTAGATAATGACAAACCTCTATATTTGCATCATCTGTGTAACTACTAGTTAGATAACCAAACGAGAATAATAATAATGGATGACAGCAACTTATTAAACACATGACACCCAGTGTTACATAGTGTTACTGATGTATGATTGTGTGAAGTGACTGGTGAAAACAGTATGAATTTTGTCATTTTTGAAATATTAAGTATGGACCTCTCTCTGTATGTGCATGCATCTTCTTGCACAGTATAAATTATACACTAAATAATCAATTTCAACCTGCAAATAATCGATTTTTAACACTGAACCTAAAAGAACATGCATCTAATTGTTGAAAAATGTCTAGAACTACATTTTTTTAACCATGCATCATTTCAGTTAAATGAGCAATAGGGCAATAGTGGTTAACTATTATCCATGCTAATGTTATAAGGATAGTATGTATATCTTAATTTCTTACTAAAAATATACTTTTCATTATATTACTTGACTTTTTAAAAAAATGTTTATTATTGTTTTTTTCATAGTGTATCAATGAGTCAGAGAATTTACTTTCCATTTTCACATAATCCTTAGTAAGGAGGATGATGAAACTATTTTTGTAACTGCGAGGCACAGCACACAGTGAACCACAACGAAATTGGACCTCTGCATTTAACCCATGCTATGAAAGCACCCGGGGAGCAGTGATGGAGACGGTACCTTGCTCAAGGGTACCTCAGGGCTGGTGAGGGAATTGAACCCACAATCTTCTGATCCAGAAACCAAATCCCTAACCACTAGGCCACCATTGCCCTTCAAGGAATTTCTCAGCGAATAATCTTCCCAAACAGTCCTACTCTTTTACCTCTTCTCTTTATTTTTTCTTCTTTTTCCAAAAATTAAATAAACATAAAATCACTAACGGCACTTTCTTTTTTTCTAGTTGCAGGGTTAATAAGTTGGTTACTTGCCTGTTAATCAGCAGTTGCTGATCGTAGCTGGTTACTAATGTGAAGTTCAAATGTGGAAACAAAGCACTGTTGTACAGGGTGGCGGTGGTCTAGTGGTAGGATACTTGCCTATGGAGGTCCCAGGTTCGAATCCCACCTCTGGCACTACCACCACTGAGTCCCTGAGCAAGACCCTTAACCCTGAATTGCTCCAGGGGGACTGTCCCTGTAATTAGGACATGGAAGTCGCTCTGGATAAGAGTGTCTGCTAAATGCTATAAATGTAAATGTAAATATCAGATCTCATGAATAGTGTTCTCCAAGAATAGGAAAGATCAGGTAGTGGTGTAAAATGTTATGCAAACTGGGCTGGGCACACTGCATGTCTAACCTCTCCTCTAAAATAAAGTATATTAAAAAAATTAAAAGTATACAAAGTACTTCAAGGAAAGTGAAATTTAACATTTGATTTATTGAAATAAAAAAATGTATTTGAAAGAACTTTCAATTTTGAAATGACCTTTTTGTTCAAATGCCTTAACATGGTCAGCATCTCAAATTTGCTATTTGTAAAAGTTTATATAGTTATATTTATATTATGTAGTGGCTAAATAATAATAATATTCTGAAATATATTTCATTTTACTTTACATTTTCCCCCCAAAAAAGTGTATTTTATTTTTCTTAAGTCAAGTCAAGTCAAGTAGGATTTTATTGTCATTTCAGCCACATACACAGTACACAGTGAAACGAAATAATGTTCCTCCAGGACCCTGGTGCTATACATGGGACATCAGACACAACATAAGACAACATAAGACACAAGACACAACATAAGACAAGACGAGGCAACAAGTGCAGACAACAGACAGCACAACAGTACATTCATCACAGACAGTATCCTCATCGTCAGGGGGCTGCAGTGTTGTGGAACAAAGCAGCCCAGGTTGGGCAGTGTGACAGTATAGCAGAGTAACAAAGTGGGAAAGTAACAGAGCAGCGTTTTGGGTAAAGTGCGGATGTGCAATTAAAATAAATAGCTAATAGATATGTAGATGAGTAATAAGTGAAGATGTTATCAGTTCAAAAGTCTGATGGCCAGGGGGAAGAAACTGTTTCTCATCTGGCTGAGACATCTGGCTGAGGATGGGTCAGACTAATTTCTTTTAAATTTCATAAAATTGGTCCATTTGTGGGGCAGTGGTGGCCTAGTGGTTAGGGTGTTGGCCACATGATCGGTGGATCGGGGGTTCGAACCCCTTCCCAATAGGTTGCCCTGGGGTACCCTTGAGCAAGGTGCCGTCCCCGTCACGCTCCTCCCTGTGATGGGCTGGCGACCTGTCCAGGGTGCGTCCCCCGTCCTCGCCCTGTGTGCGCTGGGTTGGACGCCAGCACCCCCCCGCGACCCCGTTTGGGACAAGCAGCAGATGATGGATGGATGGTCCATTTGTGACTCCTTTCCATCAATAAACCAACACCAATGCAAAATAATAAGTAAGAATTACTGATCTTACTGATGAAAGAAGCTTAATGTAGAAATATCTGTAAGCAACATCAAAGGAAACATGATTTCCTAATTTAATGAATGGCATGATATTTCCAGCTTCAATTTTGTAGGTCCTTTGCCCAGCAAATGTAATTTACATTTGCACAAACACTTTCAATTTTGACTGTATTTACCCCATGGCTAAAGGCCTCAAAATTAAAAATAAAACAAAAACAAATTTTTTGTAAGAACAGACTACAAAAACACTTTGTGCTAACACAGGCTATAAAAGTGAACTCCCTAACCACTAAACCACTCCCTAACCACTCCCTATCCACTAGGCCACCGCTGCTTGAAGACCCGTCCCTAACCTTACTCTGAAATGAACATTCACTGACCCTTTGCCAATTGTTTTTAGCAAGGCTCTGGATACTCTTGGAAAAAAAAAGTGAAGGGACTTTTTTGTCTCCTGCTATGCCTGGTCTGTTTCTTGTGCAGCCTTTGCTTTCATCCTTGTTCAAAGGAGCCGGAAATGTGTGTTTGTAGACGTACCCCCCACTAGGCTACCAGATTCTCTACTGGATGAAAGCAAATTGGCTTTAAGTGGCTTTTATTCAGCATGGAGCTTAGGTGGAACAGCTACGTAAAATGAATTGCTGTGGAAAGTCTTGCTAGATGAATGGAAATGAATAGGGATCATTCTCCTCTTTGCTCTCAAATATCTTATATTCTTGACTTTCTTCTGTGCTTTTTGCTTAAGGCACATAAATCGTTTTTTTATTGTTTTAACTTGAGTTAACAGAATTATTGCATTTGTGGTGTAATATTTCTGAAAAAGGTTTACAGTATTGCCATTTTAAAAAATCAAACAGCCTCCATCAGCTTTTTAGCTGTGTGAACATGTGCTATCCTGGTGCATGCTTGGAAATTGAATGTACCATTTCACTATGTACTTGCACTTTAATCTTAAGAGATTGAGTTGAAGTGACAAAATGTTTTTCATTGTGAACACCACAGCACAGCACACAGGGAACCAAAACAGTACTTCTCTGCATTTAACCCACCACACACACAGTGGAGCAGTGGGCAGCCATATCGGGGGCCCGGGCAGCAGTGTTAGGGATGGTACTTTGTCCAAGGGTACATTCTACTGGCAATCTACTGGTCTGGGACTCAGATGCATGGCCTTCCAATCATGATGCCTATTCTCTAACCATTAGCCTTTTGCTGCCGACCGCTTTGTTCAAGTGATAAAACGATAACATTGTAGTTTCGTTTAGTTGCATGATTTTCATTGGACCAACCAGCTTTTAGTTTGCAGTGTAGGGATAAAAAATGTCAGCAGCAGGAATGCAGTCAACCCTGATAAGTCAGATAATGGCAAGTCAGAAAGCTGGGGGCCTGTGGAGATAAATAATTCCAGTGTGCAAATGTGGGTCAGCATGAGAGAGCCTTCAACACATCCAACAGCAGGACCCAGGCCTGTATGACATCTGCAAGAGGCCAGAAACACAACCAAAATGATGCACTTTAGAGGACAACATAGAAGTAGAAAAAATACACTGAGAGCAAATATGCTTACTTTAATATACAGTACTGTGTAAAAGTTTTAGGCAGGTGTGAAAAAATTCTGTCAAGTCAAGTCAAGTCAAACAAAGAATGCTTTCAGAAATGGAAGTGTTAATCATTTATTTTCATCAATCAACAAAATGCAGTGAATGAACAAAAGAGAAATCTAAATCAAATCAATATTTGGTGTGACCACCCTTTGCCTTCAAAACAGCATCAATTCTTCTAGGTACACTTGCACACGGTTTTTGAAGGAACGCGGCTGGTAGGTTGTTCCAAACATGACTGTGTTTCAACCTACATGTGACATTGATGATCATTAGCAAGGGTTGTCACTTTCACTTTTTCACTAATTATCATCTCCAGTCTGTGTTAGTGGGAAGAATCAGAGCTCCTAAACATGCAAACTCCACACAGAAAAGACTCCAGTCGCCCTCAGCTAGTAATCAAGCTTTATGCTGTGAGGAGACAATGCTAACTACTACATGATTTATTCAAATGGATAGAAATCAAGGGATGTTTCCCCTATGCCTTTGAGCCCTGAATGTCAAAAATATGTTCCTTGCAGTAAAATGCTCTACATTTACATTTAACAAGTATATCTGCCACTTTAATATTCCCACTGTATTTTATTTCTGAGTGGTGAAAATGTATTTTAGCTCTGTAGCTTTTTTGCTTCGTAGTTTTTTTTCTGTTTGGTAAAGCTGCATTTTAGCTCTAGTAGCTTTTTTTCTGAGTGGTGAAACTGTATTTTACTTATTTATGAATGATAAAGCTGTATTTTACACATGGTGAGGGATAAAACTAGGAATCTTAGAGTAACCCTCTCCAGTTTTGTCTACTGTCACTAGAACAGTTTTGCTGTTACTTTCCACTCCAACATCTGTAGGACGTGCATATCTCTCCTACTCTGCTACTGTCTTCAGATGTGCACACAGCTGGAGAATGCTCAGGAAGGTGATACAAGGTGGAGGAAATCATAGTAAAGAGGGCTGAAGACTCACATTCCTGTTGAATCACGTCTGCAATGACGTACAGGATGTTTGATTAAACTACAATTCAATGTTCTATGGAGAAGACAATGTAAAAAAAAACTGAGAGCTTGTTCATATGTGCTTTATACAATGTTAATGTCATAAACAGCAGTGATTGAAATGGCCCTCAAATATTCACTACCATGTTCATGGACCATCTGATTTATTGCTGCTGTGTACCATATGTTTAAAGAGGCCATTACAGCCCCACACACCTACACATAAAGAGGAAACTAGCAGTGATTTGCAAAGGCACAATAAATTATTTGGTTGATGTAATCCTTACCAAATGCAAACCAAAATATACTGTCAGCAGTCAGCTTAACTCAAAAATGCAACATGATCTTATCAAAAGTTCTTCATAGTAGGACTTACAACGTGGTCTATTTAAAGCATGTGCTGTAACTGAAGTGTGTATGGTGTTTATAATTAGAATGCTTCTCCTGATTGCGGTGTAACTGGAGCTGCTTCTTGTCACCCTGCAACACCTTCAAACAGAAGCAGAGGTGATTACACCAAGGAAACAGACTGGCTAAATCACCCCACTGTTTATCTTTTGCCATTCTTGGCGAGCTAAAAGACTGCACCTAATCTACTTTAGCAGTTAAGGCCATTGATCTTTATGTAATGAAGTCCTCATTTCTATAACCTGCTATCCAGCACAGTTTGGTATTCCTTCTCTTCAGATAAACACAAGAATTGCAAGTGAGTTTAATCAGGTGTGTCTGAGCAGGATAATCACCAAACTCTGCCTGCCCTTCAGGGCCACCAGAAATTTGGCAGCTGTGCTAAAAGACCTACAGTCACCAATGAAGCAGATTAGATACAGTTTTCAGACTGCCAAAATATGGAAAAATATCAACATAAACAGTTGGGTAAGTTGCCTATAAGACTGTATGTTCTGGATGAGCTGTTATTTTCATAGCTTCTCTACAAGAACTACTATCCACTGTCCTAACCCCAAAATATATATGGAAGTCTTTTTATCAAATAATTGGTGTTAGTGGACTGTATGTCACCTATTACTTGTTAACTTTGATAGCTACACTTCATGACATACAGTTCACTGGCCCTCAACATGGTTAGTAGGTCAGGGCACCGTGTATCTTATACTCCATATTTTCATGACATAACATCTGATAACCTGCTATATAACACTTGATTAACCATGAAGGACTTGATCAATCTTTAACCACATTCTATGGTTGTATTAAAGGATGCGGTCCAAATGTTCCTACAATGGAACATTTTTCAACAACAGCAAAACAGCTGTTGACAACAGATGAGGTTTTTATGATTTTTTTTATTTCACGATCTGCTTTGTAGTGCATTACCCATTACCCTTATGTATCTAAAAGGAGGCTCTGTAAGACAAGCTCCAACATCCACAGACCCTTTCTCTCCAGTTTAAGTCTTTTTTCTGCATTTTCACTCTGCAACCTGTTCACTCCCACCTGGCTTTTCTCCAGGCATCTAGCAGCACACACACCCTGCATTCTGCATCTCAGCCAAGACTTACAATGGTAACCATTGTTCAAGTGAAACACTTGTAAATACCTTGTCTCCATGCACTGACCAAGGAACATAAGAAGCAAGTCCGGTAGTCTACATTAGAAAAACACACATTATGCATAAGCACACTCCAGATATACCTGGTCACTCTCTGCTGGACACACACACACACATATGTCCACCCAAACATATATTTGCATGCACAAAAACACACACACACACTCCACCACACACAGTTGTTAACCCAATGAAGCATGACCTATGACCTCTAGCACACATAAGAAAGGACAAGGCTTCCTGTTTGCTTGGGGTTGAGAGCGGGAACATGGGGTCATGTTGAGGGTGCAATAGAGCAATCAGGTAGACCTGCAGGTTTATTTACAGCATTGTTGCTTCATTGTGTGAACTGCATCCACGACAATACACCTCCTGCTGCAGCACACTTCTGTTCTACCATCAAGGTCACCAGAGCCTCACAGAAGACACCTGTGCATCTGCAAGCTGCCTTCTGACACCAACATGAGAACCACCAACCCTGCCCCAAATTTGACCCTGTTATTAAAGACATCACATGTATTAGTGAATAGTATGGTCTCTACCCTCAGAAGGCTTCACCTTACTCTTTGCACAAAGACAATCACAGGAAAAGCTCTGCACTGCAGCCTTTCCTGAAAACTGATCAACTCTGAAAAAAAGAGGAAGGAAAGAGAAAACTGGCTTATCAGAAACCACACCAAAAAAGGAGCGAGGCGAAACCAGAATGATATGCACAGAGGGGTGGGGCTAATAGAACCGGTCTTGAGCAACCAGTCAAAGTTTAACAAGTGTCAACATTTGTGTTACTACCTGCTCACTTGCCCTTGATTTAAAGTAACCCCATTTTAAAACCCTTAAGCTGCAGTGTTTAAAGAGCCCTGATGATTTGTATGTACTTTACCCCCTTCAACTTTTAATGGTTATGTGAATTTTAAAACTTCTTTTTATCCTTTAGAATTAAGCGTGTTTTAACTCCATCTTTAACAATTGTATATGTACATGATCACTTTGATGGGTTGCCTTGTGATGTGCCACACACCTACAGTGTCAAAGGGCAGGGCTCCGCTGCTGTAGACTATATAAATAGATATGAACTGGGTTGTGAGACATCAGGAAAGCAATGAATTCTAGATTTTGCTTTTTTTTTTTGTTGTACAGACCAGGGAGTAAATTTTATGTTATCACATACTATAGTTTACTTCAAAAACATAATGTATTCCTTTTAATAATACAATAACCATGATTTAACAATTATGTCATTTACATTTTTGGGAATTAAATGGTAGTTAAATGGTAGTTTAATTGTAATTGTTGTGTAGTTAAGGGTTTAAATGATGACAAATATGCAGAAAAATATTTTTTAATTGAAAATGGGCACCTAATATTGGGCCTATAAGTACACTCAAATTGCTTTCTGTGTATTACCAATATGCTTCTTTAATTAAAAGGCTGTCGTTTTTCGATCCTTACAGATATGTCACACAATTGTAGACCCAAGCCCAACTCCTGAGTGGGTACAGGTAGTTGTTTCTATTGCTATGCAAATGCAAGGTGAAAGACAATGCAGAGAAACATTACTCAGCCTGCGTAAAGGTACACAGTATCATTCATCTCTTTCACCTTCAAAGGAAATGTGCCCAACAGTGAAAGTAGGCTTGTACTGCATGGAGAGGGAGCAAATAATTTATACCAGATGACCTTACATAACACCTTGTTAGTATAGCAACTCACAATGACATGGACGTTTACACTTACAAATTACTCTGTGGTGACAGGATGTTGCTCTACACATTCCTCTGCATTCATGTCAAGTAAAAGAATTGTGAAAAGCAAGCAGACATGGTTGGAATCCATGCACACGTCATGCAAATAATGCAAGATTCCACTATGTGAAGTAAGAGCCACCATGTGGCTCAATATGACTAACATTCGAAATACTGCCAGAAAAAATACAAATATCTATAGATAAAAATATCATATTTTTAATTGTGGCAGCCAAATACATTTGGTCTCTAAATGTTGCTTCTTTAGTTTAAGAGATGGAACTACAAAGCTAAAGTTTAAAAGAAGCAATTGATATATTGACCATAAAATGACTATATTTATCATTGTGAAACCACATCAAAATTACACCTCTGCATTTTACCTATACACACAAACACGTGCAGCAGGGTGTCGCTATTGAAAGCGCCCAGGGAGCAGTGACGGGGATGGTACTTTTTTCAAGGATACCTGAGGGCAAACTACTGGTCTGGGATTCAAACCCATGATTCTGGGCCAGCTCCCTAACCACTAGGCCACTGCTTTTAAATACTTAAAATGACAAGGCTTTAAGAATTACTAAGGAACCGAATATTACTAAAATAATTTTTTAAGAATTCTGAAACAATAAATCTGTATAAGCTAAACTGGTGGTCTGAGGGGAAATATTGGAAAGTGAGAGAATGCCTGAGGAGTTTAGCAGAAACAAACTAGCACAGATTTTCAAGAATAAGGTGGGCAAAGCTGTGGTAACTACAGATGGATAAAGTTGATCAGCCACTGCATAAAGTTATGGGAAAGAGCTGTGGAAGCTAGGTTAAGAAAAGAGGTGATGATTTATGAGCAGCAGTATGGTTTTATCCCGAAAAAGAACACTACAGCTGCAATGTTTGCTTTGAGGGTTTTGATGGAGAAGTACTGAGAAGGTCAGTTGCATTGAGCCTTTGTAGACTTGGAGAAAGCATATGAAAGGGGGCCTAGAGAGCAGTCATGATTTTGTATGAGGAAGTCAGGAGAGGTAGAAAAAGTATGTGATACATACAGGAAATGTATGATAGCGGTGTGACAGTGGTGAGGTCTGCAGTAGGAGTGACGGATGCATTTAAAGTAGAGGTTAGATTCCACTATGTGAGGTATATGAGGTTATGTTAGATTAGACAATTCTTGTTTACAATGGCAATTGACAGGTTGACAGACGATGTTAGACTGGAGGTCCTGTGGACAATGATGTTTGCTGATGTTATTGTGATCTGTTGCAAGAGTAGGAAGCACCTTGAGGAGAACCAGGAGAGGTGGAGATGTGCTCTAGAGAGGAGGGGAGGGAAAGTGAGTAGGACAAAAACAGAATACATGAGTGTGAACAAAAGGGCATGTGGAATAGTGGAATACAATTTTATATAGCTGCTAAATATAGGTCACTCAATGTTTGTGCAAATTCATAAAAAGTCGCTGGTTTTGACTGGACATGTAAGAACGGGATCAGTGAATTACAGTCCAGACTATTTGGAGGTGGGGGTAATTTAAAACTGCTTTATGCATCCCAGCTCTGGTGTTGTCTAATAGAGCTACATGTAGTGGTGAAGTTTTGTTAATTTTAATGTCCCACAAGTACTGCATCCTAAACCAGATTCTGCACCACCCAACATATTTTATTGAACCAGTGTGGGCTATTTGGGTGAATAATAGTTCTACTGTTTAGACACTAAAATGTCTCTGCTGATTCAGACCTGGGGAAATTAGATAATTCAAAAATGTATCACTCATCAAATTCTTGAAGAGAATATGGAGATACATATGGAGATCTGTGAAGGTATGGGATCATTACTGGTCAACACAGTCTAAAATGCCATAACATTATTAGAATCTTTAAAAGTATATATTATCTGACAAAGCCAATTTATAGTCTAATCTTTTCAACAAAGCCCCACACTTGCAGTTGCAAGTCTTTATTCCAAAAAGCAGAAACACACGTGATCAGTTGTTTAAAAACTGAAGCTGGTTAAACAGGTGTAATTTAATATATTTGCTAATTTGTTCTTTTTGCAGATAAAGTGGATCCCCTGGTTAATGTAACAGCATTTTTGGTGTCCACCATAATGTATCAGCTTAGTTGTTCTACATTCTCTCTTCTCAGTAATTCACTATATGAAAACCAGCAATGATTTGTTACCTGCATTCAGTTTGTATTCCCAGTAGTAAGCATTTTAGAAGCCCCAGATGATGTCACCTCTAGTGATGGCCCAATACATCCTTTTCATTCCTGATACTAGAATTGAAGTTTTGAGAAGCAGCTTTTTCAGTTTCAGTACTTCAGCAACTAAGTCAGAATAGGTCATATGAGTAGCCATATGACACTGAAACTCAGGTTCAAAGTCCACTTATTTATCTGTAAAACTAATAGTGGCACATGCTATCATGGCCAGACCACTTAAATCCAAATGGCTATATTATCGGTGCACTGGAATTTTACAAGACTGTTAACACTAAACAAGGAGAAACTATTTTTGGTGACCAAAGTCATTTCCAAGATATTTACTCACACCTGTTCACCAACTGCATGATACAAGTTCAACCAGCTTCAGTTCAGATATGACTCAAACTCTCTGCTTAAACGTCATCGGCAGGTACTATTGTTTATTTAGCTGTAATACAACTACCTAACCCCCAATATGAGTAATGGAAAAAAATGGTTTCATGGCTCTGGGTTTGGGTTGCCACTGGATGACATTCATCTAAAATATTCCTTGACGTTGGGATGGTCACATACAAGAGTGAGGCATGTTTAATATACTTCTATAATATTATATGATGCATTTTTTAAATAGGTAGCCCAAATGGTTACAAAATATTCATTACATATCACTCTTAAATAGAAAATGTTTCTGACTAGTAGTAGGAAAACAGTGGATAGATGGCAGCAAACATGCACATATCAAAATAACTGATAAGCAAATTCAAGTAGTGGTAAATAATTAACAGACTGGTGTAGGCATCTGATTCTTTGAAATGTGCTTTGGTTCCCAGATCAACTTTACAAAAAGTGAAAATGGTGGGTTTATTTATTAAGGCACTCTAGGTACTCCCCAGTAGTACAATTCACTCATTCTCAACAGCCCTGCCCTTTTTCCGTCACTCCGCCTCCCACACTCTCCTGCTCTCTCACTCACTTAAGGTTCAGGCAGTGCTGGCTTGACTTGTTTGTCTGAACCTGAACCAGGCTTTGCTCTCTCTCTCGCGCTCTCTCACACACACATACACACACACTCTCTCTCTCTCTCTCTCTCTCTCTCTCTCCCTCTCTCTCTCTCTCTCTCTACCCCTCCCTACAGGAAGAGGAGGACTTCGTCAACTTTCAATCAATAACTTGTGGAATTCAGAAACACAGGTCCTATCTCTGGCTGCCCCGCTCCACTGACTACAAGCCTCCAGGATTTTTTTCCCTCCTTTGCCTAGACAGGTGTTTGGACGCTCTTGTGTTTGTGTGTTCTTGCCTGAGGAAACCATGGCTGAGCCCTTGTCCCCGGACTACTTCAGCTGCCACCTGTGCACCAACCTCCTGAGAGACCCAGTGGCCATTCCCTGTGGCCACAGCTTCTGCATGGACTGCATCAGTGGGTACTGGAATGAAGCAGACTACACAGGCATCTACATCTGCCCCCAATGCAGGATCACCTTTACGCAGAGACCTGTGCTCCGGCCCAATGCCACCCTGACCAAAGTTGCTGAAAAAATCAAGAAGACGGGCCTGAACCTCAACCTGCCTCCTGTATCCCCAAGCAATGGAAGCTTTGCTGGCCCCTCTGACGTCCCATGTGACTTCTGCACGGGCAAGAAGCTCAAAGCCGTCAAATCATGCCTCAACTGCCTGGCCTCATATTGTGAGAAGCACCTGAAACCCCACTATGAGTCAGCCACCTTCAAGAGGCACAAGCTGGTGGATGAGCTGGGAAACCTGGACAGGAAGATTTGCCCACAGCACCAAAAGAGCCTGGAGCTCTTTTGCCGCACCGACCAGATGTGCATCTGCGCCATCTGCACCGTCAGTGAGCACAAGGGTCATGATATAGTGTCTGCTGAAGCTGAGAGGGGTGAGAAACAGGTAAGGAATGCCATGTTCTTTGTAGGGAAGCTCCAAATCTTTAATTTTTTAATCTCATAACTAATGACGACAAACTTTTATGCAGATTCCTTTATGCAAGCGAGCAGTAAACATTCCACAAAGGCTTATCTCAAATTTTGTCACATCTTGTCTCAGAAAAATCTTTACACTGACTATTCGGTCAAACCAGACCTGTGGTATCCAAAGCATGCATGAGTACAACAGTAAGGAAAAACATTTAAAAAATGTAGCTAGGAGGGCTGGAGGAAATGATGAAATCAGACCTACAAAAGAGAGCGAGAACCACTGGAACAAAAGTCACAGAGACTCACTGCCAAATAAAGCTATCACACCCTGGCAGCAAACTCAAAACCACACAAGGAGTGTCCCTACAGCATGTTATGCAATGGATAAATATCTGAAAATTGTGTTTGTGAATAGTTTTATGTATTTGGAAATATGCAAGATGTGAGAGGAAAGGGATAGTCAGGGAGAGGTACAGGGAAAGGCAGATCCCACAGATAAAGGAATGTGAGTTTGAGGAGATCAGGCGGGAGCTTACACACCCCACCAACCCCCACACAATCAGAGAGATTTTGTGTACTTTGACCCCATGCTAGACGGCTAAAGCCATCACCCACCTCCACAGCCACGTACCATTGGGAGATGTGCCGAGTGCAGATGACCACCTCCCTCAGAGTTTTGCTCAGGAAGTTCTCCTCTTTTAAACTGCTGAAATCTCCAGTCTTATTCTATACCCAGTATTCTATGTATTCTATGTTAGACAAAGAGGGGTTCTATAGGTGGAAACCATGGGAACAGTTAAAGAAAATAGTGAACACTACAGGAAAGCAATCTTCAGACATTTTTAGTTTCTACAGAATTATGTTTATGTTATTATGTTATTAGTCTTTGTTAAGTAGCTAGTACAGTTTCATTATCTACATTTGATAATGTAATAATAATCTCCATTATTAAATTATTAAAGGCTGGCAGTCAGCACAGCAGTGCTTCGGTAAATCTTGAAAGAACTGTAATGCTTAGTATGATTCTGTGCCTGAGCGGGAACCAGCAGGTACGAAATGCAAATGGTTTGTTGATTCTGCTGGGACCAGAGGGACCTTTTCCCAGATTTAGGACCCCCTGTTTTTCATCTCTCTCTCTCTCTCTCTCTCTCTCTCACACACACACACACACACACACACACACACACACACACACACACACGCACACACACACACAGGCACCGATACCACACACTCCCTTTATTCAGCCCCTTCCTGGATTCTCCACATTCCTTCAAGCTTATCTTGAAGAATGGTTTGGTGGGCTTTCGCTAAAACGTTGCCCTAAAGGCCCCTCTTCATTCTCCAAGGGTCCAGGGCATGTGCACCTTGAAATGCCTCTCCACAAGGCAGGCCCATCCAGTTTCACATTCCTTGCGTGGTTGGCATTCCCACACTCCCTTTTCTTCTTTCTGTCCTTGCAGATAAAGGCACCCATGTTAAGCAGGTTCTCCAAATAGTAGTGATTACTAATGCAGTACAATTAGTCCAAGTGTGAATGTCTCCACCTCACCACATTGCCAATGAGTAACCTTTGGTGTAATATCTTACAAAGACAAGCAATATATGAAGGTGTCAACATGACCGTATAAGTACGTATAAGTAAGCTTTGAAATTTCCGTATTGACCAAGGACCTCTGTGTGTTTTGTGTTTTCTTCTGACAGAAACTTCTTGGAGTGTCTCAGGCAGAGATCAAACAAAAATGCCAGCAGAGGACGAAAGAGCTGGAGGAGCTGAAGACGGCTGTGGACTCACTGAAAGTAAGCCATGATTTCAGTGTATCATTCCAGAAAGGCACCCGTTACCTAAACTGAACTGTAACATTCCAGACCAGGCAAAAAGAAAATAAGCCCAAGGCCATAGCTTTATACAGCCACTGAAATAGAGTGACTTGGGGGTGAACTCTTATCTCTTTAGTAACTCTATAACTGCCTTGGGTAGGGGAAGACAAATAAACCTTGAGGCTTGGTCACAATTGTCCTTTTATTTGATAAAACAGAAACCAATTGTTGACAGATTGTGCCTGAAACTCCTGGTTTAATGTGGGCTTTAGGTGTTGAAGGTCAGGCAATGAAGACCAATTCAAGCTCTGATGTAAAAAGCAAAAGATGCCATATCAAGATTAACAATTAGATCCTCCATCCTTGAGGTATGGTCTAACTCTGAACAATTAGACCATCCATCCATACATTATTTAAACCGATCATCTAAGCCACAACCAAGGTTATGCATGCACCAGAGCCAATCCCATCATAGGGAGAGGGTGGACCAACACACTGGACAAGGTTACCAATCCATCACAGGTAATTAACCAAGGATTTAGCTTTTATTGTTTGCTAACACATTTTATTAATGTGTCTTAGAGCTCAGCTCAGAGAGCCATGGCCGAGAGCAAGAAGATGTTTGATGAGATGATCACCTCTATTGAGAGAATGAGGTCGGAAGTCACCAAGCTGATCAACATTAACGAGAAGGCTGCATTCAGCCAGGCTGAGGGTCTGATGGAACGCCTGGAGCAGGAGATTGAGGAGCTCAAGAAGAAGGAGACAGGCCTCAAGCAGCTCTACAGCACTGAGGACCACATCCATTTCTTACAGGTATAAAGAAAAAAACCAGATCTGATTACCTCTGATTCCACTTTAGCAAAGTGATTATTCTATACCAAAACACCACTATTGCTCTTCTGACTAGTCCCAAATGTTTTCCCTCATTTTCCTGCAGAATTTCAACTATCTGTGTACCCCAACTGATGATGGATTTGTTCCCAAAGCGTCTCTAAACCCGGAATTCTCATTCAGTGCTGCCAGGAAAGCCGTGGCTGAGATCAAAGAGAGGCTTGAGGAGCTGGGCAGAGAGGAATTGCTGAAGATTTCAAAGTCAGGTCAGAACACACCTCTAACAATGCCCTTAAAAACAAACATGTGCTGAACACTACAGTATTTCTTATATGAAAAAAATGTCTATACAAAGCACCATAGAAACTCTAGAATCAGAATCAGCAGCAGGATAAGCAGTTCAATATATTTTAATAGCCATTTTTAGACTTTTGCACATAACTGTGACCTTCAGTCATGGAACTGTTTGTTCTTTAACTTTAATAAGTTTCCCTTAAGTACAAACTGCAGCTAAGGCCAAGCTATCATGTGATCAAGTAGAAAAAAGTAAATTGAAAGCATGACTAGTGTGGTACAATCAGTTTACAAACATCCTTGGTCCCAGGAAAGGTGTTACATAATGAGATTTGAACTGCTGATTAGGCAGCTCTGGAGGCATAACTCCTTCTTGCATTTCACATTTGCTAAACAAATCAATTGTGATTCAGAGGATCCTGACCTGCTTTTCTGGTATGTTATAGTAAACGAAGTGCCTGTTTACACACTGGAGAATCGAACTATCCGGGAGAAAAGTAGCCGAGGTGAGGCATCTGCATGAAAATGAGAATCCAAAATAACTTTTAATTATTTAAAGACATGGCAATGGGGGAACCCAACAAGCGACAAGAAAATTATTAACTAATGTGAGAAGTAGAGACACTATATCTACTTATGTTTTCTTTTTTTTTCTAGTTAAAGAGATCCATACAGTGGACAGTGCCCCTCCTTCACAACCCAGGAGCCGGTCTGAATTTCTGAAATGTAAGTAGGATAGTATATTATATCAGTGAAAGAGTTCTTTAAAGTGAATGATTCCATTCAATCTCAGATGACATAATCTTTTACAATCCTTGTTGCCCAACTTCCTTTGACACTTGTACCCTTGTGTTGGATATACAAAAGACTGGGTAGTATTCTTCACTTTTACTAGTAAAAGTTCCAAAAAGGAATTCTATGAAATGATACCATAGGAGAACAACATTGGGTTCCCTGAAAGGCCTTTCAAAGGATAATTCTTAAAAGAAAATTCAAGCATGAAGAATCTTGTTTGAAAAAGATCTACGTCAAGGCTTGACTGATATCAACTGGTATGCCGATTATATCAGTGTCAGTGAACATGAGCAACTTTTTTGCTCACAGCATTGCAAAAATACAGTGATTTTCTAAGAACCAAAACCTAAATACTAAGGCTGCTTAACACTAAGGCTGCTTAAGACTAATGAAGAATTTTTGTTGTTTATTTGGATTCAAAATTGTAAGAAACTAAACTGAACTGTATCTGTCAGTAAAGCACTTCTTAACAAAATGCACTAAAGTATAAGACTGAAATTTAAAATTAAAATTAGAATAATTTTACGTTTAATTTTCACCCTCTTAATACCTACATATCAGCTTTTCCAACCACTATCCACTAACCAAGAACCAAGGCAAGAACTATTAAGAAGCCTTAATTTCTTAAATAATATTCTAAAAAGTGGCTAAAAATCCTTGTCTTTTTTCAAAGACTTTTGTCAGCTCAGACTGGACCCTAGCACGGCCTATAAGGAACTCTACCTGTCTGATGGCAACAAAAAGGTGACAAGAACCCGCAATCTGCAGCCCTATTCAGACAATCCTGAACGCTTTGACAGCTTCGCCCAGGTGCTGTGTCGGGAGGCCTTGTCCGGTGGTCGCTTCTACTGGGAGATAGAGTGGAGTGGAGAATTCTCTGTGGGAGCGGCTTATCGGGGCATTAGCCGCAAGGGGAAAGGTTCCCTTTGCTTGCTGGGATACAACGACAAATCCTGGAGCCTTCTCTGCTCTGACTCAGGCTACTCAGCCTGGCATAATAGGGTGGATAAGCCCATCAGTGCTCCCTACTCTCCAAGAATAGGGGTCTACCTGGACCATAGCGCAGGGCTGCTGGCCTTCTACAGCATCGGTGAGACCATGACATGTCTGCATCGCTTTGAGACCACCTTTACTGAGCCCCTCTTCCCCGGGTTTGGAGTTGGAACCTCAGTTAAAATCTGTCAGTTGAAATGAACATTTTTGTGCATTGAAAAAAGTGTCCAAAATGAGGGACTAAAAATATTTAGAAGTGGTTTCATTTTTTCATTGTTGTTTTTTTTCTACAGCACATTTTATGTTTGTTGTCATTTCAGCCATCACTGAAGCCATTACTTTTTACTTTGCACGAAAAAAAATCTCATAAAAAACTTTTATATTAAAGACCAGTTAGATTCAGAAATCACAACAGTTTATTCTGGTGTTACACAAATATGCCATGTTATGCTTTTTTGTCTATTAATATTGTTTTAAATACTAAACTTTGTGTTTATCCAAACACAGTACTCCAATGATACTCCAATTAAAATTTTTTATAAAGTGAGAAAATTGTTTGTAGTTTTTAAATGGTCTGCAAGTGTACAAAAAAAAGAAATCCATTCATCCATCTATTTTCAAATTTTAGTTATTCTAACAAGGGTAACAAGAGTGTTGGAATCCCAGCTCTCAGACAATGAAAGGTGGAAACAACTTGGATAGTTCATTTAGGATAACTAAAACTTAACTATGTCTATAACTGTAACTATAAGCTATAACTACGACTGCTTTAACAGTGTCCATTTTTGTATTTCATACTGTATACATACAATCCAATTTCCATTTGGAATTGAAATTTACATTTGCTCCATATTATAGTCATTTGTGAATGAACATTACAGCGCTGCTCTTTCTAGGCAGATCTAGACAAAGCATTTCTGGCTCTTTGCCGTTGACTGTTCTTCCAGTCTGCACCATGTCTATGAATTTTAGGAAGGAAACATGCTCCCAACCCCTTCCTTTAGCGTTTCAGAAAATTCAGTGCTGGGACCGACAAATCTCTCAAACAACAACACTTTTTGAATCACCTTTTTGTAGAACAATTGCAGCAGCTGCAGCATTTCCCTTTACAAAAAGGCCGGTGGTCCCATATTCCATGCACAGCCGACTTTGACACAATTGATAAGCTAGAGTAGGTTTGTTAGTGCAAGAAAAACAAAAATGAACACACCCTAGGACTGCGACTGAAAAAGACATTGGCTTTGTGTGCAGACACACCCTTATCTTCCCTCCAACCCCAAACTGGTTTATACTTTATGACTACCTTTAGATCATGGATTGGAATACTGCACTGATTGTATACAACACTGGAATGAACAACACCATTTGACAAAGGAGGCATAAATGTAAATTTTGATGCCCTCTAACAGTGGGCTGTTTAGTTTTTTTTGTTTTGTGTTGTTATTAATCACTGCCAATATCAAGTAGCCACCCAAGCAAAACCAAGTAAATTGTACAAAAGCTAATAATTTCAGTTTGTATTATTCTGCCAGTTGTGTTGTCAGTCTTACAAGCTTCAATATTTTTAATTAAATATTCCATTTGCTAGCATGTAAAGGGGTGTGGTGAATAGACTCACATCAAAGAACATCTAATTTTGCCTGATCTGGTAGCCAAATGAATCCACATATTCTGCTCTGCAGATAGCAACAAACTGGAATTGGAATAGAAGCTGCACTGAATGATCTGCATGCAACCAGTGCCAGTTTTTCTGCAGCTTCATAAAACACACCACAATAGATACCTGCTAATGTCTTCTGACATTATATATATTCACAGGCTAACCCCTTCTTATACACATATCTGTCTTCTATCTAGCATTCATTGTCCATTTATTAGCTGCCTTTTCCATACTGGTTCATTTTGTAGTTTACAAGCTGAAATCCATTTCTTTATCTACATCATATGTAAGCCCTCTTTGACATCTAAGGTCAGGAACAGGAACATAAAAGAGAATCATAAATATGGGGTGTTTTGTGTTTCTGAAAAAGGGGCCAAAAATGTATCTTCAATGTAGGCTTTAATAAAATAATAAAATGGTATTGACAATTTGGTGAAAATAGTTTTCTGGGGTTTTTTCTTACCCAGCCACTACGGATGTGCAAGCCAGTGTATTTGTAAGGGTGGCGGTGGTCTAGTGGTAGAGTATTTGCCTATGGATCATGAGGTCAGTCGGTCATTTTCTGCCACTTGTCCCATGCAGGGTCACAGGGGAGTGCTGGAGTCCATCCCAGCTCACACAGGGCAAAGGACGGGGGACACACCCTGGACAGGTCGCCAGCCCATCGCAGGGAGGAGCATGACAGGGCAACCTATTGGGAAGGGGTTCGAACCTCCGATCACGCACAGCCAACGCCCTAACCACTAGGCCACTGCTGCCGGGATCGGATCATGAGGTCCCACATTCAAATCCCACCTCTAGCACATTTTTCCAATGTTAGACTTTAGCAAAATCAATATACGGACAACAAAACAGTTTTCCAGATCACTCGAGGCCCGGGTTAATTATGACAGCAACCAGTACTGTTTGCCAATAGGGTGCTGGTTGAAATGGGCTACTGAAGAAGAGGAGGAAGGTATGTCCTGAGGCAGAAGTACTGAAGGAAGTGTAAGAGAGTGGAAGTTAGGAACTTTGAATGTTGGCAGCATGGCTGTTAAAGGGAGAGAATTAGCTGATAGGATGGAGAGAAGGAGTCTGAAGGAGCTTGGAGACTGCAAAGTAGTGACAGGGGAGAGTGTAGCTAAACAGCATAGGATGGTGGTCTCTAGGATGATCTTGGAGGTCAAGAGGAGGAAGAAAGTGAGGAGTTTATGAAGGCTTTTACTGGAACATCCTGACAGCAGGGCATTACAATAATCTAGTCTTGAGGTGATAAATGCATGTATCAATATTTCTGCATCATGAAGTGTGAGTGCACTTCTAAGTTTAGCAATGTCAATTGCAATGGCCAGGCTTTTGAAAGTGGGTTTAAGCTTAAGGTCGATGTGGTGGCCTAGTTGTGAGGGAGTTGGCCACAGGATCAGTAGATTGTAGGTTCAAACCTCTTACCAGTAGGTTGTCCTGAGGTACCCTTGAGCAAGCTACTGTCCCCATCACTGTTCCCTGGGTGCTTTCATAGCTGACCCCTGCTTCACAGTGTTTGTGCGCATGGGTTAAATGCAGAGGTCCAATTTTGTTGTGGTTCACTGTGTGCTGTGCTGTGAGCTTGCACCAACAAGAATACTCACTTTTAAACTAAAATTAGCAAAGTCTAGCATTAACCTGAAAGTTTGTCTCTAACAATTTTGGAACCAAGGAAAAGAACCTCTGTCTTTTCAAAATGTAACATAAAAAAATTGAGTGACATCCACTCTTTATACTTGGGATCAACAGTTCAGTGTGGAAGAGAGGTGAAGAAGAAAGTGCAGGCAGGTTGGAATGAGTGGAGAAGAGTGGCTGGAGTGATTTGTGACAGCCGGGTAACAACAAGAGTAAAAGGGAAGGTTTACAGGAAAGTAGTGAGACCAGCTATGTTGCACGGGTTGGGGATGGTGGTACTGACGAAAAGACAGGAGGAAGAGCTGGAGGTGTCAGTGTTAAAGATGCTGAGATTTTCGTTAGGTGTGATGAGGATGGACAGGATTAGAAATGAGTATATTAGAGGGACAGCTCAGGTTGGACGTTTTAGAGACAAAGTTACAGAAGCAAGGTTGCATTGGTTTGGACATGTCCAGAGGGGAGACAATGATTATACTGGGAGGAGCAGGTTAAAGATGGAGCTTCCAGGAAAGAGGAAAAGAGGAAGACCAAAGAGGAGGTTTATGGATGTGGTGAGAGAGGACATGAAGGTGGTTGGTTTGAAGGAGGAAGATGCAGAGGACTGGAAGAAATGGAAACGGATGATCCCCTGTGGTGACCCCTAAATGGGAGCAGCTGAAAGAAAAAGAACAAGAAATCAGTCAATAATTTGTTAACTAGAATGGATCGAGATTAGGCTTCTTAAGCAGAGGCTTAATAACTGCTTTTTTGAATGCTTTTGGCACGTAGCCAAGGTTGAGAGACAAGTTTACTATTTCTAATAAAGGCTTGATTATTACTGGCATGACCTCTTTAAGTAGTCTGGTAGGGACTGAATAGATGGTGCAAATAGAAGATTTGGAAGAGGAAATAGTTGAGATGAGGTCTGCAGAACTGGATTTAAGTAAGATAACATCTTTGTTGGCATTAGGTTTTGATTTATATCTGTCTCAGGCAGCAGACATGGTGTATTTGTTATTTGGTTTTGAAGGAAGACTGCAAGGTAGAATTCAGGCAGCATTTAAAACGGGCACCCGGGGGCAAGTGAAAATTTACCAGATTGCTGCTGAGCAACTACTGCAAAAGTGATAAAGGAGGCAGCTGGATAGATACTTGGGTGTGACATCAGGAAAGATGAAGGAGGATAAGGAAAGCTGGTGACGGAAGTTCAGGAGTGTCTACAGTAGAAGAGGCTAGTGAAGAAGAAGTGGGATAGTTAGAGAGACAGTAACCAGGAGTACAAGAGGTATAGTGGTTAGGGGCTAGGCCCCAGGATCGGAAGGTTGTGGGTTTGAATCTTGGACCAATGGGTTGCCCAGAGGTACACTTGAGCAAGGTATTGTCCCTGTCACTTCTCTGCCCCCTGTCACATGAAAGTGAGAAGAATGAAGAAACAATATGAGCGTGAATGAAAGAGAAGAAAATGGAATGTTTAGGATGCAGGGAGTAGAGGTGACAAGGGTGGAAGAATTTAAATACTTGGGCTCAGCAGGTCAGAGGAATGTGGAAGAGAGGTGAAGAAGAGAGTTCAGGCAGGTATGAATTGGTGGTGAAGAGTGGCAGGAGCGATCTGTGACAGATATTTACAAGCAAGAGGGAAAGGGAAGGTTTACAGGATGGTAGTGAGACCAGCTTACTATATATGGGTTGGAAAAAGTGGCGCTGTGAAAAAGACAGCAGAGCTGGAGGTAGCAAAGATTAAAAGATGCTCAGATTTTCATTGGATGTGACGAGGATGGACAGAATTAGAAATGAGTATATTAGAGGGACAGCTCAGGTTGGACATTTAGGAGACATAGCTAGAAAAGCAAGGTTGAATTGCTTTGGACATGTACAGAAGAGAGATGAGGATTATATTGGGAGAAGAATGTCAAGAGAAGAATGAACTTCTTGAAATGCATCCTGAAAGAGGAAAAGAGGAAGGCCAAAGAGGAGGTTGATGGATGCAATGAGAGAGGGCATGGGAGAAATGGAGACAGCTGATCCGCTGTGGCGACCCCTAATGGAAGCAACCTAAAGAAGACGTTTCTGTTTTTCTCTTTTCTTGTGTTTAATAATATGTGTATTTTAATGCATTTCAATCAAATGTGTATCATTAATATGTTTTATTTAAATCTTCTAAACTGACTGCTCTTTGATCTCACCTCTAGAAAAATTAAAAATAAAGTAAAGACTGAAGAATTGTGACTATTCTTGTCATTGTGATTACACACAGCACAGCACACCACAAAGAAAATGGATCTCTGCATTTAACCCATGCACAATCACACACCATGCAGCAGGGGTCAGCTATGAATGCGCCCGGGGAGCAGTGACAGGGATGGTACCTTGCTCAAGAGTACCTTAGCGCAACCTACTAGTAAGGGGTTTGAACCCACAATCTCCCGATTCTGTGGCCAACTCCCTAACCACTAGGCCACCGCCCAAAAGCTCCTAGCCAAAAACTACCTTAAGTTAAACCATTTATTGCAAATTTAGAGCCATGATGGTACAAATGAAAGTAGAATATCCATCCATCCATTATCTGCCGCTTGTCCCAAATGGGGTCGCGGGGGAATGCCGGTGTCCAACCCAGCACACACAGGGCGAGGACGGGGGACGCAGCCTGGACAGGTCGTCAGCCCATCGCAGGGAGGAGCGGGACGGGGACGGCACCTTGCTCAAGGGTACCTCAGGGCAACCTATTGGGAAGGGGTTCGAATCTCCGATCATGTGGCCAACGCCCTAACCACTAGGCCAGAAAGTAGAATAAATGAGAAATTATGTAATAATATTAACAGTCACAGTTAAAGCTACATATTTATTTTGGGGGCAAACAATGACGGGAAGATATAGCTCCTTTAAGATGGGCCTGATAAGGACTCCCTGAGTATTACTTTGGGAGGATCATTCACAACACAGCAATGACATTTACCCTGCATGTGATACCTGCTCACTGGTCATTCTGATCATTGATGGAGAGGGTAAAGAGGACGAAGGACATACACAGAGAATCAGGTCTACAGCCTGCAATGTAGTCATGAAAAACTGGCCAGTGAGGATAGGCTTAAATTATATAGAAACCATTTTACATTTCCAAAATCTGTCCTCTGTTAAATATGTAATTAGAATACGGTTAAATTGACCTCCTGTAGAGATTTACAAGATTCATAAGATTCATACTCAAGAGTCGAATCTGCGTTTATTCTGTGGCGGCGCAGTCGCGAATCTGCGGATGTGAAATTAGCGCTTCGTTTGCATTTGAGTGTCTTGGCAACGAATTGTTTATGTTTAGCATTTCTTGGGGATGTAGCTAATGAGTTCGGCTAAAATATGAATATATCTTAAATAATGAATTTTTTTTCGGCATATAGTTAATAGGTATTTCATTCGCCATGTTTGCCTCTGTTAGGCACATCAACACACAGCAGAGTTCCTCCAATAGATACTAAAATCACGCTAGTCGGTGTAAACACAGCTCGTCCTCAGTCGCATCTGATTCTGTCCCAAAATGCTCAAAGTAAAAATTCTTTTAATTGGACCGAGCGAGGTAGGCATGATATTAGTATTATGTTAATTATACTTTTTATATGATTAATGTGATTTTAGATATGACTAAAATTACGCTGTAACGTTAACAGTGTGGAAAGACAGTACTTGCCAATTTTCTCTCGGACACAGTGGAAACGATTGGGACAGATTACAGTCCAACACAAGGAGTAAGGTGAGGCTAATGAGAAAATTGGGCACGAAACAGAATGAAATATAAGGAGAACAGCTTTATTACAGTGCCTTTTTGCGTCCTTTGTCAGGATACTGGAGTTCGAGTCTCAAAATCTGGGAAGTGGGGCCAAAGCCTCTGCCTGTGAGGTTGAACTGTGGGACTGTGCTGGAGATTTCAAGTGAGGGCTCTTTCCAGCTCTCTTCCATCAGTCTTTTCTGTTTCTCTTTCTGCTGTTGAGATCATAGATCCACTATATGTTGCACATTTTGCAGACACCACACAGTGATATCAGTTTCTTTACTTCCTTACTTAACTTTCACTTTAGGCTACATTCTTTACAGATGTTAAGTTGCACTTGGACAAGCTATAATCTGCATAGAAACGCATTGCCAGTTGAATTGGTTCAGTCTTGAGCGGCTACATTTCAGGATAAGGTTACTGTTCCTGCTGCATGCTCGCCTTCCAGAGGGGCGACAAGCTTCCCACTTCAGGGCTTCGGAGAAGTGGAACTGCAAGGTCTAGAGCAGTGGAGCGCCACTTGCTTCCTGGGAATTATAGCCTCTGTGATTTTGAGTTTATCATTCAGCATCAGTACATGACCTCAATAATACATTGGTCACTGTTTTTAGTGACTCTTTCAACTACCATATACTTTATCAAAAATATGCAATGTATGATTGTACAAAACACTGTAAAATATCAGAATATTTAAAAAATCTTTTCAGATAGAATTACAGCAGACACTCCAGTCCAGGTATTTTTGCACAAAGGACTCCAATTAGAAGGGGAATTACACCTAATTCACCTCTACCTTCAATATTATATAAGTGATCAGATAGATTCAAATCTGAAGCCAGTTTTCAGATTCCTGGTCCTGTTCTACCTATTGGTATTCTATTTATTCACCAGACAAATAAAAAGCATTTCATTTACACTGAAACACTGTAATTGATGGTTATGCATGTGTGTCTTGATATTTAAGTTCAGTCTTTTTCTGACCACTTGTTTGCCATTTATAAAGGTTTGAAGCATGCTGGCCAGCTTTGATGAAAGACTCCAGTGGGGTAGTCATTGTATTTAACCCTGATATTCCAAGTCATCTTAAGGAAACAGAGACCTGGTACTCCACTTTCATCTCTTCACAAAGCCTACAGGCCAGCCAGTGCCTACTCATAGCACATCATAAACCTGGCAGTGGAGCAGATACATCACATCCTCAGTTAGGTAAGACAGAAACATTAAGACCTGCTGTTCTATTTGGGAAACATGGCAATTAAGCTTTGTTTACTGAATAAAAGAAATTTATTGAAGGGGCAGTGAACCTGAGAAATCCATTTTTTTTTTCTCTACGCAGCTTCTCATTTGAATAAACTGCCCCTCATTCATTCTAACCTGGAGGAAGATGCTGAAGATGTGCGTCAGGAGTTTCGCAGATATTTGGCAAATGTCGTGCAGACGTTGTCAGAAAGTCAAGATCGTGAAGAAATGTCAATTATTGCATAATCACTTTTAAGACTTTTTAAAAATACGTTCATTGTAGTGTGAAAAGTATAAAAGAATTATCTGCTTACCAACACCTGCAAATAAAATAATTTGCCATTTCTATCTTAAAAAAAAAAAAACAAGTACAGCAGTTTGTTACATGTAAGGCATGCCTGGATTGATCCATGTGTCAGTTACTTTTTTACCTGTTTATACTGATATATTACAGTTAGCCCTAACAATAAACCACTGAAAGTGAACAGTAGTTATAATCTTACTACAATTGCATGTCAAAGGGTGGAACTTGTTAGGCAGCAAGTAAACCGTTACAGAATAAGGATTATGAGTTTGAAGCAGGAAAACTGTTTATGTCAGGATCTGAGTGACTTCATAAAGGGTCAAATTGTGATTAGTAGACAAATGGTTCGGAGCATCTCCAAAACAGCAGGTCTTGTGGGGCATTCTCTGTATCCAGTAGGTAGTACCTACAAAAACAGTGTCTAAGGAAGGACAAATGGTTGATTGATTATGGGTAATCAATGTTCATGTATGTGCATGGGGAACAAAACTTCCGAATCCCAGACCTACTGTAGCAGAAATTACTGTCAAATGTGTCAAAACACACCATGCATTGCAACATAAAGAAGTGTAAGTGCTTAAGAAGAATCTTGTATACAACCTAAATCTGGCATTAATGTAGGTTGGTGGCTTTTATAGTTTCAGCAGTTTGCCATTTCAGACTGTAGTAAGACTGCTCCAACCCCACATCCCCCCCCAAAAAAGTGTCCTTTTAAAGGATATTATTAAAAAGGTTCTTTTAGAGTGGTATATTTCAAATCAACCCCAATTAATGACAGTTTAACTCTTAACAAAAGAAAATTAAAGAAATGTAAAAAAAATAAAATAATTTGAGAATTTCTGAATGGACCAAATAATTTTCTTTAAAGCCCAACAGGCCACCTGTACTGCATGTAGAATCAATCAGACTTTGGTTTAACAACAAACATTTATTTAGTTCCTGGATTCCAAGAAGTTTTGACAAAGGACAAAGAGGAAACAAGCAACATGGACAGTCCGCTATTACACATTATATCCAACGATGCCTCCCTTCCCAATAATCTCACCAATGTAGAACCACATCAGAACTTCTGTGGCAACAAGACCATTCCTCAAAGCATCCTGTGAAGATAGAATTATGTAATTAGCTTCAGCCCCAAAAATGAGAAAAGCTCTCAAAACATCTGCTTAGTATTCACTGTGAAATGAATGCGCTAAAGGCTCTCAAAAATGAGAAAAGAGGAAACAAGCAACATGGACAGTCCACTATTACATATTATATCCAACAATGCCTTCCTTCCCAATAATCTCACCAATGTAGAACCACATCAGAACTTCTGTGGCAACAAGACCACTACAGCACTTCCAAAGATGGAAATCGTTAAGGTATTCTATAGGGGTACTACATGACAGTCTGGATGTAATTCACTAATTTCCCACTTCCAAGTAGGCACCATGAGCCATTCACACAAAAGAACATTTACCCAAAACTGTGGAATAGGAGATGCCTCTCCTTGTGTATATTTTTAACCATCACTCATTATTCTAAAGCAGCAAAATTAATCTATAGTTGGCCAGTGTTCAGATTTAATTTAGACAACTTATATATATATATAAAAAAGTAGTTATTTAACAATCTAACTGCATTCTTCAAATATAAAAAAACAAGAATTTTTTTTTCATTGATCAAATCCACTCACCCTGACTGTGGTTTGACTGAGACGTCCGGCCTGGAAGCCTTTGACCAAGTCAGAGAAAGCAGCCACTGCTTTAGGGATCTCAGCTGGGGTGGGAGGCACCATCTCAACACGGGCATAGTACCAGAATGTCGATAACCGTGGCTTTGAATAAGTCACAGCAGCTGTAAAATAAAAATAATAAATTTGCCCTTTCAGTTATGTATTTTGATAATTCACTATTCAGGACACCAATGTCAATATGAGGTACAGACATGGAACATTTCAGAAGCTGGACACAACATTGCACATGTAGGTTGCTGAAACCATGCAACAGTCAGGCATTTGATGCATTAACTTTTATTTAACTTTCATACATTTTTAAGAATAAAAATGTTTTTTCAGAAACTGTGATTAACGTCCTCCCAGAGCTGTCTTCCAGTAAAAGGTCAATGGCAAAAGAGAATGGGTCTTATAACTATATAAAAACGCATTTAATAAACACACTGGAAACTCCAGACGGTAAATGTACTGATGTACAGTTATATTAACAGTGCAAGTTTAGGCTAACGAGGCTAAATTTATTGCTAATAGCTAACTGAGATCAGAAATGTGTCTGAGCATTAGCTAGCTAAGACAAAAATCAACAAAAAAAAACTCCTAGGCCAAAAAATTCGCCTAGGAGCTAACCAGTATAAATGCAAAGTAATAGTCTTCTTAAATATTAGGAGATAACTCCATGTCTTCTAACAGATCCGGTCTGCTCCGGTCGAGAGCAGGGGCTAGCGAAGTGGCTAGCTAACCGGTTAGTGTTAAGGCTGCTTCTACAAAATCTATATTTCAATCAATATAAAACACGCAGATTCTTACCCCCGACCAAAGTAGGTACTTTAGCAACTAGTTTCTGAACGGCCTGTGCCATGTCTGCTCCTCACAAAGAGGTTTTATCGCTTCTTTTCCACAGTTGCGTCCCTTCAACTGAATGTCACCTACAGCGAAGGACCCCTGCAGAGAGGCAGCTAAAGAGGTGCCTGACGAAAATGGCAATCGCGCCAATAAAAGCAAAAATACCCCAAAGCAATCTTTAAAAATTAATAAAAGACAACACAAGAAATACGTGGAGAAAAATATAGTAATGGAAAATCGGCGTATGTATACCCGTCATGTTAAGACCCGAGTGGACGCCTGGTGATCTTTTTGTGTGTGTAAGACATTAATTTACACCCAAATGAAGATGAAAGTGTATAATCATTTATTGAGATTATTTATTAAACCGTCATAAAAAAGCATTTCCACAACAAATAACAATTAACATTTGTAACATTTAGAATCTACAAGCTTATAAAGAACTGAAACACTGACACTAAGACTGAAGAATAATTTGTAAGAGCACTTTATCCTGAGATGGAAAAAACAAACAAACAAACAAACAAAAACTAAAGTCAAATGTGGAGAATTAAACACATTGTTATATGCGGAAAACTAAACTAATTTCCATACCAGATCGGTTGAGGCCTTGGTTAACAACGACCACCACCAGTGCTTAGACAACAGGGTGAGGGTGAAAATCAGGCTACTGCTGGCCAAAGAAGAAGAAGAGGAGGTGGAAGATGTGTCCAGAAGGACGAGGAGAGAATTATAGGAGTGTGGAAGTGAGGCTAGGAACTGAGAATGTTGGCAGCATGACGGGTAGAGAATTAGCTGCTATGATGTAGAGAAGGAAGAATGATATTTTGTGAGTACAGATGACTATACAGAAGGGTAGTAAAGCCAGGTTTAAATAAATACATTGTTTTACCATGGTGTGGATGGAAGGAGGAATGGGGTAGGTGTTATCCTGAAGGAAGAGTATGTGAAGAGTGTTTGAGGTGAAGAGGGTGTCAGGGAGGGTGATGAGTCTGAAGCTGGAAGTTGAAGGTGTGATAATGAATGTTGTTAGTGTTTATGCCCCACAAGTTGTTTGTGAGATGGAGGAGAAAGAAGAATTCTGAAGTGATAGTGTACCCAGGGGAGAGAGAGTGGTGATTGGTGCAGATTTTAATGGACATGTTGGTGAAGGAAGAAGGAGGAGCACAATGTGACATTCTAGAGTAGAGGAAGATGCACACAGATGCAAAGGAGGCACACACCTACTTTGCAGAGGTGATGATTAGTGAACAGCAGTGTGGTTTTATTCTCATGAAGAGCACAACAGATGCAAAGTTTGCTCTGAGGGTGTTGATGGAGAAGTACAGAGAAGGTCAGAAAGAGTTGCATTGTGCCTTTGTGGACTTGGAGAAGGCATATGACCGGGTGCCTCGAGAGGAAATGTGCTTTTGTATGAGGAAGTCAGGTTTGGGAGTGAAGTATGTGAGAGTAGTTCAGGATATGTATGAGGGCAGTGTGACTGTGGTGAGATCTGTAGTAGGAGTGACAGATGCATTTAAAGTAGAGAAAGTGAAAGTGACTACCCTTGTAGGGGACGATACCTTGCTCAAGGGTACCTCAGGGCAATCTGCTGGTGAGGGAATCAAACCCACAGTCTTCCGATCCAGGGCCAACTCCCTAACCACTAGAGCACCGCTCCCCGGATAGAGGTGGGATTATATCAAGAATCAGCACTGAGCCCATTCTTATTTGCCATGGTAATTGATGAGGTTGAAGGACAAGGTAAGACAGGAGTCTCTATGTTCGATGATGCTTGCTGATGATATTGTGATCTGCAGTGAGAGTAGGCAGGAGCTTGAGGAGAACCTGGAGAGATGGAGATATGCTCTAAAGAGGAGAGGAATGAAAGTGAATGAAAGGGAGGAAAGTGTAGTGGTTAGGATGCAGGGAGCAGAGGTGATAAAGGTGGAAGAATTAAAATACTGAGGATTAGCAGTTCAGAGTAACGGGGAGTTGTGGAAGAGAGGTGAAGAAGAGAGTGCAGGCAGTTTTGAATGGGAGAAGAGTGACAAGGGTGATCTGTGACAACAAGAGTAAAATGAAAGGTTTACAGAACATTAGTGAGACTAGCTATGCTATACAGGTTGGAGATGTTGTCTAGGATGGACAGGATTAGAAATGAGTATATTAGAGGGACAGCTCAGGTTGGATGTTTAGGAGACAAAGTTAGAGAAGCAAGATTTAGACATGTACAGAGGACAGATGAGAATTATATTGGGGGAAGGATGTTGAGGATAGAGCTGCATGGAAAGAGGAAAAGAGGAAGACCAAAGAGGAGGTTTATGGAAGTGGTGAGAGAGGACAGTTGGTTTGAAAAAGGAAGATGCAGACATCAGGAGAAAATGGAGATGGCTGATCTTCTGTGGTAACCCCTAATGGGAGCAGCCGAAAGAAGAAGAAGATACTGACATTATCCAGTGTCAACCACAAATTACTTAAATAAAACATAACTCACATCATGAGATCATTTCGTGTTTTGTTTATTTTAAGTGTGGTTCTCTTTCAGCTGAAATTTCTTCAAGGATGCACATTTGCTAATTCTCAAATGTTGCCTGTAATCTATGACAATCTTGGATAAAATATTAGAGCACTAGACTGGAATTACGAGCTTCCCAGGCTTATTACATAGAAAAGCAACACTGAGTTTTATTGCCACAATCCCCCTGTCTGGTCACAGTCAGCTCCAGCACGGGAATCCCACGTCCTGTGCCTCCACAAATCCTCAGGAAGTCCTTGTTTTTCTCTCGGGCATTAGAGCGTAGGATGTGTTGGAGATGGGCTCATATCTTCCTTTACCTGCAATAAATTAAGTTGCTTTTAGTTTAATATATGTTAGATGTATTTATATATGTTTTTATATATATGTGTGTGTGTATGTGTATGTGTGTGTGTGTGTGTGTGTTTGTGTGTGTGTGTGTGTGTGTCTGTTACTCATACCTCAGAGGCCTTTACTACTTTTTCACTAGTTATGGACCTTCCATTCCTTTTCAGCCACTCATAACCTGTTTTTTCCACCACCAACAAGGAAAGAGAGCTTCCCCCTTTCTTCATGAGTAAAAGCACATCTTCCAAACCCTCCTCCTCTACATTTTGTCCATTCACCTCCACTACCACATCGCCTTGCAGGAGGCCAGCACTCTCTCCTGGACCCCCTGCTGTCAACTGTCCGTTATAAAAACAGAATATAATGTAATATATAGAATAGGAAAGAATACTCCAAGGCGCAGTTACAATCTATTTGCTAATTTTCACATATTGGGAGAAACAAGTATATTAAAAATAAATAAACTTATTTTAATTTAGGAAGTTAACAAAACATGAAAAGCGTTAAACATAAAAGCGTTTAAGCTGTAACGCACAAATGTAACAGATAAGCTACAATATGTTTCATTATTATAACATTATACAAAGATTATCCATTGAAAGCAATGTTATTGGTTTCACATACAATAAATTTCATAAAGAGACATTTTATGATCACGTCAATAGATAGTATAGTGATTAAAGGTCTGTCTGATAAAATAGAAAGCTTGTATTAAAAGGCCGAGGAGTGCTGTACCTGGCTGATGAAGGTGCCAGGTTTCTGTTGGATGCAGCCCAAATGGAAACCAAAGCCCACAGAGCCTTTCTTTAGCACACACAATCTGGGATTGGGCTCCATCTGCAGCTCCTCTTGCAGTTCAGTCAGGGGCTCAGGCAGTTTCACCACTACAACATTCTGCTCTGTTGGCTTTTCTGTCTGCTCTTTAGCAGAGATGTGGTCCTCAGTGAACAGCAGAGGAGAAAGGCCCAGCTGAGGAAAAACATTAAGATAGGACATTTGTACTTGATATAACAACAACAGCAATAATAATTATCATCAATATTATTATTATTATAACAACAATCACTAAATATGGTCTATTATGCCACATATATCTAACTTATGAACAGTACTATGTGTCGCATTACAGCAAGGGAAGGTATGAAGAGGATGGAGAGGTACTCAGTGTAGGAAGAAAAGTTAAAAACATGAAAGAAGACTCATAAAGATTCATAATCTTCCAAAGTCTGCTGGGCATCTCTTTCAGCTCTATTGACTGATCCTTTAATACCTAATACCTTCATGCACTCACATTCACCCACCTTAGTGTAGAAGTCTTGTCCTTGGAAAGCCATAGTGGTGAGGATGATCTGTTGTCCACTCTGTTTGAACAGGCTGACCACGTCCTCGTGACTCAGATAGTCAATGGACTCCCCATTCACCTCCAGTAGCAGCTCCCCATCCTTAACCCCTGCCAGCTCTGCAGGACTGCCTGCATCCACCTCTCGCAGCATGTGAACTACATACATACAAACAAATAAAATATGGATCATAAATAATAATGCCCTCTTACCATAATGCTAGCCATTATGTTACTACAGTTGTTGTGCCGTATTATATCAATACCCAAATAAAGTTACATTATGATGCATTAGATTACATTTTGTATCAGCAAGTTAATGTTTCAGCAAGTTAAGATCTGCATTTCCAACATTTTTACATTTGTTTTAATGATCAAAAGAATGATCTAAAAAACAAAATATTCATAACAATACCTGTTCCAATAATAAAACTTTTTTTTTTCAAGAAAGTATATTGTTTTAAAAAAAATCATAAAGAGTCATGGGGACCCATACACTTAATACACTTTGGTCCCCATATAAGACCCCAAATAAAAAAAAAACTGCTCACTTTTCAAATAAGACTTACAAACTGTGAAGTGAACGAAGAGTTTTGGGCACGTTAAATTACACTATGGTACACTATACTTTTTTTTTGTGGGAGCTAATGTGTACTGCATAATTTCCAGTAAGTTTTTGTGTATATCAAGTTTCAGCAAATTAGTATACTGTAACAGTACTAGAGCTGCCTAGTCCATAAAGTTTAATCACCAAATCCCACTGAATATCAGGGCAAGAAACATGTGCAGTGCACTTAAATCATAAACCAGCTGTGCTAGTCACTTCAGTAGTCATGTCAAATAAAGCACACTTTTATATGTGCTGAAACATTGCTTAGAAACATTACCTACCTGTCTGCATGGATTAGTGTAAAATACAAAACAGGGCTGCATGTGGGTTTGTTTTTTATATATTTTATAAAATAAATTACAAAAATAGATTATTTCCTTTAAGTTCCATTAATTTGGAGAATTGATTACTAAATATTAATATTATTATTATTATTATTATTATTATTATTATTATTTAAGGTTTAATAATGATTATGTATGTTGTCCTTGAAATGGCAACCTTTTCAATTTGATCATTTCAAATTGTGATTTCAGTATAAAAACAATAAACACAATGGGAATATTATTAGAACCACCAGTCTCAAGAATATAAGAGCAGAAATATTTTCATGCAACATAATATTATTTAGTTCAGTTGAAAATCAGATTTAATGGTCTGCAACCTCAGGTGATATAATTCTGTTAGCTTTAATATAGCTACATGTTTCACAATGTACCAAAGTTTTAATGTGTTTTACCTGGGCGTCCTGCTGGGGACTTCTCTAGCCGGAGGAAGAAGCCATAGCCCTCTGGTCCCTTCTCTAGGTGCAGTCTTCTGGGCTTGTATGGCATGCTCTGGGCATCAGCCATGGCAGGCAAAATTGGAATCTGCCTACGAACATAACTTTTCTCGCCGTCGCTGTCTATCACCAGCACAGTCATGTGATCACTGCATTTCTTTACCTGAAGGTTTTCAATATAGGGTAACAGGTCAGAAAAGAACATTCTGGATTTTGATGGCTTAGTAAACTCAGTTAGCTCAAATAAATAGGGATCTGTTTTGGATAAATAGTATCTGTAATTTCTGGATATTTACTTTATAGCAACATTATAGTCATGATAAATATTTTAACCACAGCTGCAACTTTTGCCAACATGTTTAATTTTTGTTTAATGCAATCTACTCATTATTCCACATATAAAACAGTTTTTTATTACTCCAGTAAGGTGATTCCTTAGCAAAATATAATAGAAACGAGAAGTGGCTCAAGACATTTGCACAGTTTTGCATGCGATTCATGACCAATATCACAATATAATGTGGTTAATTCAAATATATTTCTGTAGGTTAATATATAGTTGCATAGGACTGAAGTTATGGCTTATAACACCACCAAATTCAAACACCAAAACTGAGACCAAGAAGGGACCCTGAATTCCACAATGCTGAAACTATGGCCACTGCAGTATTAGCACGTAACAAACGAATACTGTTCTGTACATGTAAATTGTGCTTCTTTGTAGTTGTAATCATGTGTCAATATGTTGCCTGTTATTTGCAGCAATGTGTGCTTGAGCCTTTGATAAGGAAAAGTTATATTAAAAGTGCCCACCATCTTGCTAATCGCAGAATGTGTAAGTTCACATGCCATGGCACCATTGATCCAGATCAGCTGGTCTCCTTTTCTCACTCCAGCTTTCTCTGCAGGGCCCCCAGTTGCAGGATTGATGGTGAATTTTTGTTTTTCTCCTACAAAGGCCACACACAGCACCAGGTTACTATAATAAACATTACATATCAAAATAAAATAATGCATAAACAAAACATTAAAAACGTATTGACCTTGAAATTGAAAGTTGATCATCTCTATAAGCACGAATTAAATGACCAACTCATCAAAAATTCATAGGCTTTACTTTATTGTCATTACACAAGCACAATAAGATTCATTTCGCAACTTCTATAAACTAAGCTACGAAGACAACAGTTAGTAAATTAGCACAACCTATCTGCAAAAAAGCAGCAATAATAGAATCAGTGTTTGGCATTAATAGTTCAACAGGCTCTAATGTGCAAATAAAGAAAGGAGCTTATATTAATGGTAAAGAACAGACTTTGCGTTGTGCAAAATCAATTATACCAGACGTTTATTACTAGCTTTATTATTCAAACACATTATGAATTAGGCAGGTTTATATAGAGTTACATTTGTATATCTGTAGGTATGTGCATAGAAGGTTTTGTAAGATGTGGAATTCCAACAGATAATGGCATGGGTGTATAGAAGCCTTACAGTTGCTGGTTGTATTCCTGAGGCAGCGTGAGCTGTCCTCCAGGTCTGGGGGCTGTATACCAACGGTCTTCTGTGCAGCCAAAATTTCCCATTAAAAAGCTTTTCTATTACCTGCTGTGTAGCTGAGATGCCATACAAAGACGCAGTATGCTCTCTGTGGTGGATTGGTAGAAAACCACTTGCATCTGTAGGACAGACTAGCTTTCTTTAGTATTGTCAGAAATAAACAACAGCTGCTGTGGTGGTGGCCTTAGTAAGTTCATGTGTATGTGTATGCCCAGGAACCTGAAGCTGGACACTCTCTCCACTCTGTCTTTGTAGATAAAGATAAAAGCAAACATGTTGCCCTTTGACCTTCCAAAGCTGAAGATCAGCTCCTTGGTCTTTGCTGTAGCGATAGATTGTTGATAAATTTAAGCGATAGATTGTTCTCTGAGCTCCAGCTCAATATTGAAAGCAGGGCTATGGTCTGCTAATAGCAACCATACATGTATTCTCCATCATTCCAGGTAAATCAGGACAGTGTGAATAGCCAAAAAAAGGTGATAGCTTTGATATGGGTAAGAATTTCATACCACTTAAACTTCATTGATAACCGGATTCTAACCTTTCCGATTGCTGTTGTAATGCAATGCTATTATTATTATTATTATTATTAATGGTATAATAATTATTATTATTATTAATTGTTATTATTATTTCATCCTTTCGTTCACTTTATTAAGCACTGGAAAATAATTTTAAAAAGGAAAAGTTCAAAAGTGATAACACAACTGAAACTGAAGCTGAGTTAATTGTTTTTCCCTTTCGTTTTGCTCTGTTGTAATAACAATAAAAACATATAAAACTTACAAAAACAACATATCATCATAAAATAGAGCTTTTGAAAACAATAAATAGACACAGAGAGGTAGAATTTCTATCAATGCTAAATTAAAGTGAAATATTTTCTCAATTTTCTTAAAATGTTTTTTTAATTGTCTGCCTAATAAAACATGTAACTGAGTTCCTCTGTTTTGAATCATAGTAACAAAACAAGGCCTTTTCTTATTCTGCAGATCTAAGATCATGCACAGAAGCACTTTAAAGCATTCAGAGCTTTAAAAAAAGTCAACTGTGGAGCATTTGTCAGTTGTTCTGTTTTGTAGTTTTGAGATTGCTGTTTATCACACTAAGCTACCTTTTTAAAAAGGTAGATTTCCCTAGACTTTTAACATATATGTATGGCTCCTTATGCATCTCTGAGGATTCTCACCCTCAACAGGCAGAATGCTGATGCCCAGGCCAATCACAGGGTCTCTTGTGATGTGGCACAGACGAGGAATCTTCCAGCCTTCTCCTCTATGGGCATTGGCCATCTCCCTAAGGTCTCGACCCTGAGCCACAGCCTGCTCATACTCTCCTCCATCCAATACCAGCAGACACAGCTGGGGTCCACTCACCCAGATAATCCGGGCTACCTAAGAGAGAAACAGAGTGAAAAAAGAGAGAGACAGGAGCGGAGAATGAATCATTAACAACTTTATTCATCATTCTGTTGAGTTGTGTACTACGGGCCACACAGCAATCCATTTCCAGTCAGACCAGCTGGAGAAAATTATAATATTCTCATGTTACAATGTAGTCACATGAAAAAAGGGTCACTTATACATGTATCTAAAACAAAAAATATTTCACTGCAGTTCCAGGAAAATCATGCTATTTTTTCCCATATTTCAACCACAGGAGCCTTTGCAATTATCACCTCCAAGTGGCCGAGTTCATCCACAAACCGCTCGTTGACCTCCAAGAGGCGGTCTCCATCCCTCAGTCCGCCTCTTTCAGCTACACCCCTTGCTTCTACTTGTCTGATGACGTGGCCTGGGACCCCTTTCTCTACACGTAGATGGAAACCAAAATTTTCTCCTTCTTCCCTTTTCAGCACATGTACCCGGGGCATGGGGACAGACGCTCTCTCTACAGGTGAAGAACATTCTTAAGTCAGCATGCAATAACACTTGCAGTAAAATAAATTGTTCTTCTTATCTATATCTTAAAATTGAGTCAAATCTTGTCCTTAAAAATCAAAACAAAGCAAACCTTACATACCAGCATCTTCAGCAATGACCATGGCTGGACTGTCTATTCCTTCCTTCAGATTGAAGACAAATCTCCTTAGTGTACATTAAAAAGAAAGTCCACTCGATAAGGTCTTGCAATCTTCCTACTAAGAGCCAATGAAATACGAAATGGCTCCATAAAACCATAAAGCACTTAGCAATCATCAGAATTAGCCACACACAGTCAGACCCTTGACAGAACACTAGATAATAATGTAGCTGTCTGCGCACGTGTATTCTCACACATGCAGAGGGTACAAAGTCTTTAGGTTCAAAACTGAAGGGTCAAAGACTACAGGCCTGGGGATACGTGTGTTTACCTGTGTGAGTTTGTACATTTACTTTTTCAAATCGGCAATTTTTTCTTATATGGTCAAAATTACAGCAGATAAACATTTCAGCTTAAATTTTTTTTTTTACATACAGTGCATACAAGAAGTTATCAAACCCTGTCAAATTTTCCTTTTTTTTTTGGATCAGTATCATTTGTTGTGTGATATCTAGGTGAGTTTGACCAGACATAAATGCAGAGCCAGGAGTCTGCAACTAATTTTTTAAACCTGAACACAAACGTGTACTTATACAAACTTACATACAAACAGTGACCCAATGTGGAACTAAAATGACCAATGCTCTGCTCTGACTCATGGGGCTCTTTATACCCTTGAGCCAATAAGGCACACCTGACATCCTAACGAGGTGCCAGGTGTGCCCAGGTGGGGCAGAAAACCATGACAGACTCTTCCCCCCAAAGCGGTCGCGGCAAACGGTAACAGGAACTGCTCCCCAGGGTGGTTGCGGGAACCAGTGCCAGCAGCTCCATGCACTGTGTAAGTGCTGTGGTTGTGGCCACTATTTTACGAATGGCCCGATCATGCTTCTCCTGCTGCGAGTGAACAAGTGGACACAGCCTGGAGTGTTGGAAATTTGGGGTCTGTCAGAAGACTAACTGAAGTCTAACTGCTGTGTCTCCGCCTTGTGTCCCTTTTCCTCCAGGAGGCTGGAGATAAAGTCAGAGTGACCATTTTTGTCATTGTGAGTACATGGCACAACACACAGTGAGTCACAATGAAATTACACCTCTGCATTTTTCCCATACACAAACACATGCAACAGAGGGCAGCCATTGAAAGCGCCTGGGGAGCAGAGAAGGAGACGGTACCTTGCTCAAGGGTACCCCAGGGCAATCTACTGGTCTTGGGATTTGAACCCACGATCATTTGATCCTGGGACCAACTTCCACCACTAGGCCACCGCTGCCCCAAACTGGGCCAGGTCAGCCAACCTCCAGTCATCATACAGCTGGAGCGCCGCCTTGAGCCAGTCGAGAATTCCAAAACCTTCCTGCGTGTCCGCACCGCTCCTCAGCCAGTCTGACACTGTCTCCCTATACACATAAAAACCCAGCTCCGAACTAGCTATGACCAATCTCTGGTCGGTCATTTCTGTGATGTCTAGATAGGTTTGAATGGATATCAATGCAGAACTGGGAGTCTGCAACTTTATTAAACCTGAACATAAACGTGTACCGAGTCACAAAGCGTGACAAACTGATCCAATTAATTTTTTTCAAATTGAACACATTCTCCAAAATAACAAAAATAGGGTTTAAAGGGTTTTGTAAATGTATCAAAAATAAAAATATAATATGAAATACCTCTTCAGACCCCTCACTTAGTAACTATTTAAAGTATCTGCGACAGTCTCATGTATTATTGCCATGGTCCTTGTTATAGCTTTCTTTTGTTTCCCATTGTTTTTGTCAGGATCGTTCAAGATCAGGTTCAAGATTTGGACAACTAGCAACAAGTCTCTCTAGAGATGCCCTACTGGGTCCCGGTCTGAAGTAGTGGGCCACTCCTGTGTCTATTCTGTATTCATTTGGCCCTTGTTTCCCTGCATTCATTTTTTCCCTCTATCCTGACTAGTCTCTCCATTTCAATTGCAGAAAAATATACACAGCATTATGCAATTGTAAGGATGATGTTAATGAGGTAATGCTCAGTTCCTGGTTTCCTCCACTCATGCCCCAGGGAATAAAATCACAGGATTTGGTTTTTCATGGTCTTTGAGTTATCTGGCAAACTCACAGCTGGCTGTCATGCTGTTAAGTGACAAATGACACTGCCTCTTTGAGTCTGGCCTCTGGGCCAGCCCACCCGGGGGGGTGGGTCCTCTTTGACTACGGCCTCTGTGACCACCCAGCAGGGCCTCTCTCTCTCTCACTGTGGCTTCTGGGCCCACTGTCAGAGGGTGGGGCTTTTTTGCAGCCAGCATCCATGCCGTGCATGTTGGACTTTATGGACGAGTGCATTGGGGCACCCCTCACCGCCGCATGCAACCCTGGCCCTGAGCATGGGCCTAGTCCTGTGCCCCATTAAAGGAGTTGTTTGAGTTTATTGGTAGTTGGGTATGGTTTGGCCTCCCCTCAAAGGCCCAGCTCAGAGCAAATCAATGTTGAGCTCTGACTGGGTAGACCTCATTAGCCATGGGTTTAAATGTACCAGTGATTCAGAGCAGAGCGTCTGTCATTCTAGATGTAATTCTCACAACTACAGGTGTTAGCATCTTGAGTATGTTGAATAAAGTCGAGTCACAGACCCACAGGCACGCGTCTATGTCTAGACCATTCCACCCTAGCGTGACAGGTCTAGACTGTTGGAGGTTCCAAATCTCTTCCAATTTCTGAATGATAGAGGCTAACAGACTTTCAATGTTGTGCAAATGTTCTTATATCCTTTCCCAAATCTGTGTATTAAAACAATCCTGTGTCAAAGGTCAATCCATTCCCCCTCATGGCTTGTTTTTCATTTGAAGATACATCATCAAATGTAAGTTCTTTAATAGAAAGATGTGTCTTTCTAGTGATTTCAAATACACTAATTTAGGCACACGTGAACTGTAAAATTTCTGACTTTGTTGAGATTGATTGTCGAGAAGAAAATATGTATATCCATTTGAATAATTATATCAATTTAAAACATAAAAAATATGGAAAAACGGTTTTGTTTTGTTTTGTTAACATGACTCAAGAAAAGTCTTTTTTTGTGAAAAACTTGTGTGCCAAATGTTCATTAATGTTGCTATTCTTTCTGCAAAACTTGAGAGCATTTTGCATTATGGAGAGAACCAGGAAACTGTCAGGAAAAGTGTCAGTTTTTACCAGATTTACCTGAATGTGTTTTGTCTTTCAGTCTTTAGTTGCATATTTTGTCAGTTCCAGGGAAACTCCAGTATGTTTATTGGAAATTTAGTACCTCCACCACCATGACTGCTGACTGACAATTTCAGAATTTGATACCCATTTGCTTTTCTTCATGATCTGTGTTGTATGTGCTAACATATAAAGTTAAAAAGGCTTCAGCTGGAAAAGGTTAGAAAGCAAGTTATTTCTTGGCAACCAATGCTTATTTGAGTGATACAGTTCTTGTAAATAATCAATAATAACAACACAAGTTAAACACTTTTCAACAAATCAGGAAGTACCATCTGTTATCAAACATAGTGAAAATGTATGTTTTAACTGCCTTGCTGTGTGAGAAATGCATGTAACATGTCTTGTTTAGTTAGTAACTTTAATGTGAATGCAATCATTTATATAACTTGATTACATAACGTGTTGGCTTGCACTTAATTTCCTTGCACCTGCACAGAAGAGACTTTTATTGTTACATAAAAAGGTGATAAATCAGGGTTCCCACTTACTTTGCCTGCTCCATGTCATTTCCGAGTACTGAAGAAAGCAGGAAAACAAGTTTATAATTAAGAAGAAACAGGGAACTAGAAGGAATCATATTCCAGTTTTTCCAAACCATTAGCACTAATTCAAATTGTGGACACTTCTAACAACCGGGAATACATTTTCATTTCTGTTTGCTGATCCTAACTCAGTATATTTCTGCAAACATTCATACAAACATTTGTGTAAATACTCAATCAAGCATCCTCTTTTTTGCATAGATCATGGAGCAAACTCATTTTAGCCAGGTGCTGCCTCCTGAATATGCCATGGTATTAACAAGTCATAAAAAATCTAAATAATATTTGTCTTTGGTCATGTCATGCTTGGACAAAACTCATACGTATCAAAAACAGCATGTGTGTGCTCTGTTTACATGCTCAGCGGCGCTGTTTCAAAGCCTAATCTTCCCCACTAGCATTCTTTTGTGAAACCAATAAACTCACACCTAAGAAATGAAAATGTTAATGTTGTAGGAGGATTTCTACTGAGATTCTATAGACTTAAAGTAATTTCTCGGTTCATTTACCAAAGGCTGTATCATTACCCCAAAGTCTAGCACAAGTCTGACTTCCTGGAGGTCCAAAAAATTTAATGTTTTGAGTTTTCCTTGTTAACTCAGTTTCCTTGCACCTTAGTCCTACCTGAAACTAAATGGTCATAGTGGCCAAGAAAGAAGATGGCAATTTAGCCACATCCTTAGCAATGATAACAAATGGGAAAATAGTTACTTTCAGAAATATACAGAGAACGTTTTGGAAATATACAGAGTTGCTTCATCATCACTGACACTGGAGAAAGAGCTAAGGTGTCCATTCACTGATAAATCGAATTCATTGAAACCCAATGCAATGGCTGTATTCATAAAAATAAACTCTATATTTCCACAAGGGTTACAAAGAATTGTTTATAGTCCAGTTCAGCTATGAGGAGGACAGCAAAAATAAGTCTTGGACAATGAACTGATCGTCCAGTCTGGACTTTGTTATTATTGACCATGAAAGTTATCAAAGTATTTGTGAGAAGACATTGAAACAGTATTAACAATAGTTTTAAAAGCCATCAAAACTACTAATGTTCTGCAGTCTGAACAATAGACTGCTTTCAGAATGGGTTGTAATACACATTGGCATTGCACCACTTTTTACACCTGCATATGTTGAAATACAGTATTGCCTTGCAGGAATAGCAGACACCTACCGGAAGATAAGAGAAAATCTAACTCACACCAGGCACAAAACAATAATATTGATATTAAGAACAAGGGTAATACCATTTAAGGAAAAGAAATTAGGGAATCAAGGTCTTGTTTTTCAATGTACAAGGTAAAGTTCCTTAAAAGAGCCCTTAGGTTGGGAAAGAACCTTTACATTATTTTATATGCTTCATGCTTTAAAAAGACCCCTTCACACTCACACACCATGTTCATTACTAAAGACCAAGATTCTTTTACGGAAAAATGAACGATTAAGGTCTTACCTATGAATATTTCCGGGTAACTGGACAGGCATGAAAGAACCAAATCGATACTCATTTTATAGAGTACAGTGAGAGCATTGGATGGACACAAAAGGCTCATAAGTAATTATTTTTAAAAAGTGAGTGGTGCGTTTACCTGGAGTATGTGTTGGTCTCATTGTGGCTGCAATGTTTGGAGAGGAAGCACACAAGTGACAAAGTGACAAGTGACAAAAAAAAAAAAGAAAAACTTAATTTAATGATTTGTCTCTTCTCTCTCTCTCTCTCTCTCTCTCTCTCTCTCTCTCTCTCTCTCTCTCTCTC
>CM029371.1:18649811-18935106 GCA_017165825.1 Hepsetus odoe
CTCTCTCTCTCTCTCTCTCTCTCTCTCTCTCTCTCTCTCTCTCTCTGTGTGTGTGTGTGTGTGTGTGTCCTTGAGAAAGGCATGCAGCATTTGGAACTCCACACACACACTAGATTTTACTCCTGGCACTTTTGTGCGGTCACTGTTCTGACAGGTTGCCTTCTCCAAAAGGGGGCAGTGGTGGCCTAGTGATTAGGCATTGACTCCATGATCACATACTAGTGTCCTGCACCAGTAGGTTACCCTGAAGTGCCCTTGAAAAGGTCATGAGAAATGTCTTTGTTGTTTGTTCTCTATGTCAAAAAAGAAAATATGAGATATCTAGCCTTTTTTATTGTCATGCTTTTAGTTATAGCCATGCAATAAGACACTTCTCCTACACCATACTACATTGTGGCTACAATTTAATGACCTTGCTCCCATCATAATGGGACCTGTACTATTCCCAAGATATTACTGTAAAAAAAGACATTACAAAAATGTATTTTTAATGCGTAGGTATGGTGTCAAAGAGGGGAATGCAGAAAGTCAAATGGTAGTGGATTTTACTAAAAAGAAAAAGGCTGTAGTCAATACATTTTTTAAGTAAAAAGAAGAACATAGGTTGATGTATAAGAGTGAAGGAAGATTCACAGATGGATTATTTCCTTTGCAGGAGGTTCCGTCTGAAGGAGACTGGAGACTGCAAAGCAGTGAGAAGAGAGAGTGTAGCTAAACAGCATAGGATGGTGATCTGTAGCATGATCTTGGAGATCAAGAAGAGGAGGAGAGTAAGAGTCAAGTTTCAAATGGTGGATGAAGAAAGAAGAATGTAAGATGGAATTCAGGCAGGAGGTAAGACAGGCACCGGGGGATAGTGAAGTGTTACCAGATTGCTGGGCTACTAATGCAGAAGTGGTAAGGTTGACAGCTAGAAAGGTGTATATAGACAAGAGGAATGGGAAGGTTTAAAGAATGGTGTTGAGACCAGCTATGGCATACAGGTTGGAGACAGTGGCACTGATGAAAAACCAGGGGGCAGAGCTGAGAGTTAAAGATGCTTAGATTTACGTTGGGAATGACCAGGATGGACAGGATAAGGAATGAGTTTATTAGAGGGACAGGTCAGGTTGGACGATTTGGAGACAAAGTCAGAGAACTAAGACTGCATCGGTTTGGACAGTGATGAGAAGTATGTTGGGAGAAGGATGTTGAGGATGGAGTTGCCAGGCAAGAGTCGACAAGGAACACCTAAGAGGAGGTTGATGGATGTGCTGAGAGAGGAAATGCAGGTTGGTTAGAGGGATGCAGAGGACCGGATGACATAGAGGGGATGATCTTCTTTCATGAGACCTAATGAGAGCAAAAAGGAGGAGAAGTTATTGAATCCTTGCAGAGTCAAAACTGTCTGAATATTTAGTTACTTAGGAGTAGAATGTTCCAGAATACCATCTGAGCCACTGATCAAGGCCCATAGCGCACAGTTGCTTCAATAAAATTCTCCCTGACATTAGGCAATGTATATTTGTATAAACACATCTGTATAACAATTAATACTGATTAATGAACACTGGGTGCCAAGGACAGAGTCTGATATAAAAAAATAGCAATTACATAATCCCATTGCTTTCCTTTAAAGTCTACTAGATGCCATGAAGCCTGTCCCTGTGTATTATCATGATATAATATAAAATATATTTATTATCATATACCACCACTAGAGGTCTCTGTCATAACACATTAAAACCTTGGCAACCCTTGAGGCCTTGGATTTTATGACTTTAGCCCAACTTAGTCTAGACAAGGGAAGTTTGTGTGATTTATTCTAAGATATATATTTTTTTGTATACATTCTTAGGAAAGGTTCTCAGCCCCATCATCAATTTTAAAGGCAAACAAACAAACTAATAAAATTATCAGGATGCCTGAATGTACTTTTGTACATTTTTCAGACCTGATCCACACTTGGAGCTTCTGCTTAAAGACAGAAAATAGATGTAAGTAATATATAAGTGCATTTATTATAATCATTTTAACACAGTCCAGTACACATAACTTGCATTTCTGATGGAACAGACGTAATTCAGTAAAACAATGGCAATTAGTTGGGAAGGAAATGCGAGATGTCCTGACTTCTGGGCAAGCTGTTTTGCACAACTGGATGTGCAAACTGCTTTACATCGAAATAGCTCTCCCATACAGAAAGTGGACCTGCATTTTGGTTCTTTCAGCGGACAGCAGCATATAATCGAATTTAAGAGCCATGTTTGATGATGCATATTTTGAACACATGCATTCTGCATTTGCAAATAAAGTGAAGTGGCATTTGAGGTGGCATCAACGTGGAAAAAAAAAGTCAAATAGAAATAAATGCATCATTAATAATGCATCAATCAATAAATCTGAGAGAAATGAACTGCTGTGCTGGCAACTCTCATTATGGACATGACACTGCACATATGGCTAAACACACACAGTACGACATTGCAAGAGCTTGAAATACAATGTTGCAATTCAGTAATGCTGACAACTATTGGAAATACAATGAATACTGGAGTATAAGAGAAGATATAACACAAGCTAGGCACAGAACAATACTATTGCTATTAGAAACAGGTTTTGACCAGCTCTCTACTCTAGACATGACACATTCTTTACTCACTTTAACCTGTGCAAGACTACATTTCTGATTACAAATCATTTCTAGTACTGTAGCCCTGCCAAATAACACCAAAGAATAGGGATAACAGCAGTAATCTGGTAGTTTACTAACACCCCTGCAGTAATGGTGAGATTTCACCATTTTTTGTTTTTGATTTTTTGTTATTACTGGCCTCTAAAATGCGATCATGATTCTAAAGCATCAACCCTCATCCTGAAACATTACTTTCTCTAAAACACACTCTAAAAAATAAAGGTGCCAGAAAGGGTTCATAACCTCGAGCAGAATGCCATTACTTATCAGGCTATGTGCGATGTACATTTAACATAACCTACATCGGTTTAATAAAAGAATAAAAGCTGAGTACAATAAGTCAACTGTTTCAACTGAGGTGAAATGACATCAAAATATAAAAAAAGTTTAAAAGTTTTATGACAGTTAATGACAGCTGACTCTTGTTGGGAGTGAACGTTTATGAATGTTTATGTACATTTAGCTCTCAGCTGTCATGAATAGCTTGGATAGGTGTCATGAAGCCTTATAAATACTGACTGGCCCTAAGTGAAGTATTACTAAGTGTAATTTTAGCATTTCCACAGAGTATCTTTGTATATGAGATGTGTGACTACAAAGTTTTTAAACGTTAACACTCAACACTAATGAATCTTCATTGTTCAGTTGTGATTACAAAGTGATTCTTTTAAAAAATCCCTTCAAGAATCATTTCTGGTACTTTTATTTCAAGACATTTTAGATGATCTGTCTCCTCACACTGGGACAACCCCAAATCCGTTAGGATACGCACTTTATCACTTTCAACTTCATTTATTGCACAATGACCCTCAGAGACCATCCTTAAAGCTCTGTGCAAGGTTGCAGCAGAATACGTCTAAGATTGTTTAAGAATAAGAGCAATCACTGATTTTACAGTAACGTGGGTTGGTCTTGTGAAAAACATTAGCATGTTTATGTGAACTTAATACTAGCTGTAATCTTAACCCATCTGAACTCGGTGCTAGCAATAACAGTGAGCCAAGTTCAACTCAGTGTTGGCTGCAATGTGTTAATCCAATTGAATGTGTTGATCCAGTTAAAACACGGATATATAGTTCAGTTCAGCTAATGGTGGGCTAGGGGTTAGGCACTTGACCCCATGATGGGAGATTATTGTTCGAGTCCTGGAACAGAAGGTTATCCTGAGGTACCCTTGAGCAAAGATCCTCCTCCAGCATTGCTTCACAGGATCTGGGGTACTGAATAGATTAAAGTGAGGATATGGGAATGGTTTTACTGCATTAGGCTGCAAAGTACCTAAACATACAAGGTGCCTAGATAAAGTCCATACAGTTATACTGAATAGAAGTAATGTGTCAGTGAAATTAAACTGTATCCTGGCATCAATGTGTTACAACTGAACCCAACGCTAGCAGCAATGTGTTTGTGCAGTTAAACTCAATGGCAATAGTAATGTTTGCCAGTTTGATGCAGTGGCAGCAGTAATTTCTTAAGCCAACTGAATGCAAAGCTGTTGTAACGGATATACTTTTCCCTTCTTTTGGGAAGTACTTTTCATTTACTTCTGCGTGTTTCATTCTCTGAACGTTTTTTTTTTTTTTATGGAGATGGGGCTCTTTTGCCTGGTAAGGATAAAGTAACACAGAGCAAAACTAGACTCATCTAGTTCAGAAAATAAAGGGGGAAGGAAAATATTTTAGAGTAATTCATGAATAACATGAATCCTTAAAAAAAAATTTTGACTCCAGAATCACCATGCGAGTTACATTTACACTTCCGTTTCTAGCATTGCACATCATATTCATATAAAAATAAAACTGAATATAAACAAATCTCAAAAAAGGTATTTTCTGCATACAGCATTGCACATCTATTTTTGTTGTGTATATACTTGGGTTATAATTCGGTATATGAGCAGACATACTACATGGCAGGAATCAAAAACATTTTCAGAGTAACATTGAGTCCTTCATAAAGTAAAATTTTTGCATTGCATTGCAGTATTGAGGAAGCCGACTAACATGTAAAAGCAGTAATTAAGTGAACAGAGAGGTGCTTGCAATAGGCATTGATGTTCATCAAGGAGTATACAATAAACTGTACAAGTAAGGAGGCACGGACTGTCCATCCAGCATTTTAGACTTCTGACAGTCTAGATTTTCCCACTGTTTAGCAGATAGTAGGGTTGACTGCCAAAAGGATGCAGACTAGATTGCATGAGCTCTACTTCCAAGTGGAGGCGAAACAGTCTGATATGAAGTGAAGAGATGCAGACCCCGAGGAGTCCCACTTACAAACAGACACACATTTATTCACACACCAAGGAAAGGCCTAAGAATACACTTCTTGCTTCTTTAAACATGAAAGCATAGCTGACAGCAGATGATCCTTGTACTGGAGGTTAAGGTCAAGAAGGTTCCACTGACATCTTGTTTTTTTTTTCTCAATACTTCATTAAAAAAAAGGTTTCTATATTTTTATCCTCAATTATCTCGTTCACTGTAGGAGCCCAGTCACTTCTTTGCATACTCAGATAGGATAATATAGTTCTGTCCAGTGATCCATCCAACTATAAAAAAAAGCCCAAGAGCATCAAATGGCCTTCACACCCACTGAAACTTGGATGAATTCAAAGAGTGGCAGTCGACAAAATACAAGGTGGATATTGTTGAAGATGTCGCTGTTCAACTAAAAGTTCATTCAGCAACCTACATCCCATTTTTCCATGACTGGATTAAAAGATTACAGGCAGCTCAGACCAAGAACACTTGATGCAGTTCCGTGTTTCAAATGTAGGGTGTGGAAAGAAACCAACATAGACCCCATGTTTATATGAACTTGTGATAGGGTAGTTGTACTCCCAGTAGATCTGTAGGTGCTTGATGGATCCTAGGAAGACAACATTGTTGAAAAGACAAAGACAGGACTGCAGATACGCTGGTAAGACTTTTCTCACAGTCTATGTTATCCAGATGAAGGACAATACTTTGCAGGGCAAACGTGCCAGTGTGCAACCTGAAAGAGTCCTTCATTTCCCCTAGCATTTCTAAAAAGCTGGAAACTGAGCCAAGAGAACAATTCAGAGTGGAATGCGTTTGAGGGATCTCTTCACTCGTCTGTGTGACAGGCTGTTTTTTTTTTTTTTTCTTGGAGTTACCAAGGCTGTTCAATTTAAGACAGTCCATATGCTATACAGGGCCAGCGTCAGGTTGGACAGTTTTACTGAGCTCCATTCAGAACCATCATTTCTGTTAATTGCAGTAGAACTTTCACTTTAACTCTGGACATCATTTTAGAAAGTATCTACACAATAACACTGAAATCAAATGACACTTAACATAAATAGGCATTAGAAAAAGGTTTCATAGATTTGTAATGGCAGCTATTGACCCTCCGCTGCTATGTGTTCAAAATGAACTCAAGTAGCGACTCTTCAAGTAACCAAAACCTAATAGGAATGGTCATGTGCAAAACAACAAAACCCATTTGCATTGATTTAGGTTGGTGAACACAGGTTTTACATGTATGTTTGCCTGTGTAAGTTTGTGCAAGCAAAAACAAGTATGGTAGTGATAGTTAAAAGATGGTAGTAGTAAATGACTCTCTAAAGTGAGCCCCTAACGTTCTGACTTGACTTTGTATCGCAGTACTAGGTAGGTGGCTAGGCGAAGGATCAAGAAGAAGACACCCAGCACCATGAAATCCACATAGAGCTTCGCGTCCTCCACGTCGAGCAGCTGCAGCACCTCCTCAGGCTTTTGGAACTTACACACCATGCCAGGGCACTCCAGCTCAGATCGGTTCATACCATAGATGGACAGGATTACCCCCTCAAAGCCGTATCTGTGAAGCCAAGGGTTAAAAGCTTGTTAGTTTTTCTTGCTCACTGCTGGTGGTGTGTAGAATAGTAAAAATGATGGCTAACAAGGTGAATGTCCAAATCAGTACGACCTGAGTGGGTTTTGAAATTACAAGACAAAAATGTCATTATGTTTCTAATTGTGGAATGTAATGCTGTGTCTCAATTCACATTCTTCAAAGGCTACATTTGAAGGCTGAATGTGTCACAACACCATGATTAGGCTCTCATTTCAAGGGCTCCTACAAATAAGGCTGAGAAATGCAGCCGTCTATTGCAAAGCTGCAAAGGATCCAAAAAATGCATCTATCGCAGTCCAGTTCATCCCAAGACACATGCCAATGATGATCGTTTTGTTTTGTTTTAGTAGAAATTGCAGATTACAACCGGTCTTAATTTTTCAAATTGTAGCTAATTTGTTGTTAGGCTGTATTCTTTAAAATACGCAAACCCTGAATTGAGACACAGCTATAGTCCGTAGCAAATTGACTGAGTGTAAAAGATTAAACGATGAAACTGGCAGGCACAATACAAAAGTGTCACTCTGTAGCCTCCGAAGGGGTCAATGAGTGACTGAGTATTATATTTGAATTTTGAAGGGGCAGCCAATCAGAAAACAAATGTTAATCTTTTATATAGATTAATGTGCAAAAGTCTTCAGCCACCCTTAACTTCTTTATATTTTTCTAGGAAATCATCTTAGACTATTTTATGCCTGTCAGACTGCCTCAGTTTGTGGAATATTAAGTAGATTAAAAAAGCTGAAGCAAATGTTTTACTGAGACAGGCTGCAAAGTGCATTAAATAAAAAAAAGTGTTTAGATAAAAGGGTTTCAGTCACTCAGCATTCAGCATCACCACTACACTAATCACCAGCCTGACCACATGAAATCATCTGCAACAATTCCTACACGGCTTCAAGCCTTAAATTAAATAGCTTTGTTCTGTTTAAATGATTCACATGTAGGTCCTATGCAGGTCACTGTGTGGCTTAACAAACAAAACCAATCCTCTGAAGCTGATCAATGACAGGGACTGCAATGAAGATAAGAACCAAAAACTGTCCTGAAGCCTAGAGAACTATTCTTCAACAGTATAATACAGAAGTCTGGCTCTTGGAATTAGAATTAGAGGGGACGAGGGGTGACTCAAGACTTTTTACAGTATAACAATCTTTAAAGAAACGAAAAACAGCCTTTTCAAGAGATAAGAATAGGAGTAAATGATTTTGAAAAACTGAAATATTTGAACTATTTTTGTTGCACATAAATGGTATAATCAAATTTTAGTTGAAAAAATAAATAAAGTATGTAGACTATGGATCATTTAACCCTAAAAACACATCATGAGTGAAGTTTGGTGGTTTATAGAGACACTCATCATAAAGGCTGTTGTTCACCTAACATAGGAGACGTAGGAGCTCCACTGCAGGTATTTGGGGATGGTGTCAAAGTTGACAAAGAATCCCGAGAACAACAGGACTGGAATGGCTGTGACTGGGCCTACAAACGTGGCTACCTAGGTTGTTGCAGAAGACAACATTGCAGAACTCAGGAAACATGACCCAGAGAGACAAAAATGGAAGGACAGGGAAAAAAAGTGGTTTATTAATTCATGATGAACAGTGACAACAGGGATGCTAGAGTATTGCATAAATAGCTATAGTTATATCCCATTGCAGTTTGTGTTATTGTTTTTGAGGTGTCCTTGTCCAAAGATTCACTACAGTATTTCTAAAAGACAGAATGCATGTTGGCTTCACCTGGCACCTGACTGGTAGCAGACAAAGGGTGGGAAAGAGCATGACCCAAAATGTATTCACTGTTTTTTATGCAAGACAGTCTGGATATTATTTTGATATTATTTTGTATTACATAATCACTTTAAAAATTGAGGCTCGGCAATAAGAATTTTCTTACATTGCAGAAATATATTGAACATCTTCAATCAAACAGTTTTTGTGATTACACACTTTATGAAGACGTAAACGTATTTGATATACCTGTAGTGAGGTTGAAGCAGCTCCAATGAGGAGCCCCAGAGACTGCGCGACCAGGGCAGTGGAGGTTGACAGCGCCATAAAGAGCAAATACCTGCCTGCTTCTGGAGGCTGCTCGGTCATCCAGTACACTATACTACAGTACATTATGGGACATATGATCTGTGGGTGTGTGTGTGTGTGTGTGTGTGTGTGTGTGTGTGTGTGTGTGTGTGTGTGTGTGTGTGTGTGTGTGTGTGTGTGTGTGAGAGAGAGAGAGAGAGAGAGAGAGAGAGAGAGAGAGAGAGAGACAACATAACAACATAACATTTATTTTCATGAAATAAAACAAAGCAAATCCATGATAGGTAAATACTTCTTACTTTCACATCAACAGTTTTTTAATAATTTTTTTTTTTTTCCATTGCTTGGTGTCTGAAGCTTGCTTCTTTAGCATTGTGGCAACTGCATGTGGGGTGCTATAGTCTATTCCAGTGTTCAATGGGCGAAAGGTAGAGAAACACCCTGGGCAGGTCACTTCAAGCACAATGGAGCCAAAGGAGCTCCAGCTGAGAATTGAACTCAAGCCCTTCTTGCTATGAGGGGAAAGCACTAAGACTGCATCACTATACTGCCCTGAATTTATTTTATAAATTAAATAAATAGCAGCATATCACACAATGTCTGAAACAATAAAGGAAAGCTTTGAGATTACATTCCAATAATTTAATACATTTAAATTCTTGACAATCTATTCTTTTAAATGCATGAAACAGCAAATAGCATTTTTGCTATACCTGAAATGGAATGTCAGCCATGGTTTTGGCCAAGTAGTAAGCCTTCAAACTGTACCAGTAGTTCAGATGCTCTCTCATAAACACAGACATCTCCAGAGGAACTGAGAGAAGATTCAGAAAAGATTCAGTTTTCAATCCAAAACACACTCAATCATATATTTTCTTCCAATTGCAACCACAGACATGAGAAATGATTGTATATACATTATCTTACATGTGAGGACGGTGGGCATAAGAGCAGCAAACATGAGGAACAGCATAGAGAAGAAGAGGAACCCAGTGTTGTTGAAGACTTTGCTTGCATCATTCCCAATGTTAAGGTACAGCAGGCCAATCAGAACGCCAATACACAGGTGTGACATGACCCTCAAGTGGGTCAGCACCTGGACACACACAAAAGCAAATCTTTAAATACAGCATGAATTATTTATTCAATTCAGCTTAAAACCCATAATACCTCTAAACATTTTCTTCTGTTTTCTTTAGTACTTTTAGGGTTATTACATTTACATTTATGGTATTTAGCAGACGCTCCATACATCCATAGGCAAGTATCCTACCACTAGACCACCACCACCACCGCTATTATTAATACCTAAATCTTTAGGCCCCAGAAATTAAATTCATTTACTTAGAATGGAGGGATTTATGAATATACATTATTGAATAAAGTCAAATAATGCAATTTGCAGTCCCATTCTCCATGATGTCTTCTCTGACTGGGTCATATAGTGGACAACTGGCTGTGTGGCCCACTGTTTTTCATGGAGCATTTTATTGTGCTCCATGACTGAGTTGATACTACTCAATCTCAGCTCAGTCAGTGACACTATATCCATGTTTGTGTGTGTGCAATTTGATGGAGCAAGCAGACATTTGCACAGTATATTTGGAAAACATAAATATACAGTTTTTAACACTATCTTCTTGAGGAAGTTCATATGACTGCAGAGAACAGGATTTGTGCTCTCATTTACTTGAGAAGTGACACTGCTTTCACAGTATGCCAAATACATGTTACAAGCAAAGTATAGTGGGCCAGAGATCCTTCCTCAGGGGTATGACAGTCTTTGGTCTATAATGAAAGACCTAGGCTCAATGGGAATAAACTGAGGAAATACATTTGCAATATTTAACTATCTTTGAAGCTCTTCACAGAAAACTCACCGTATCTCTGCATATAGTGATGAAGGTTCTTTCAAAAAGAATGCAGAACTGGGTAAAGGTGCTGGTGGCAAAAGTGTGTTTCTCAATGTATCCAGAATCCTGCACAAAACAGAATAAAAGTGGTGGTTTAAAAAGTTACTCAGAGAACTGCTGTATATACTGTATAAATATACAGTACTGTGCAAAAGTACAGTACTGTACAGCATTTTTTCACACTTGCCTAAAACTTTTGCACAGTACTGTAGGTGCTGCTGTTGTCACAGAATTTGACCAGTTGACACAAACTGTTGTAACACTTGGTACCCAAACAATACTATCTACCCACATATTCAAAATGCACTTGTTATAACATTGGCTATTGAAAGCAGACAATTTTTTATATTGTTACAGCTCAATTAACATGATTTAATTGTTACTTTCCTTCAATCCCCTTTTTTACATTTTTTTTTGTAAATTAGGTACATTCATATTTTTTTAACATTAATATTAATCATTCTTATTCTACATAACCAAAATACATCAAATAAATAAATAAACAAACAAATGCAGATATGCAAAATGAATTAAGTAGAATACTGACATTAAAAAATCTTTAATTAATTGGGATTGCATAAACAATGTAAGCAGCCATATTTTGAGTGCCTTAATGGTGCAAGGTTTTTATTTCTACAATTAACCAGTAGTGTGTAGGCTTAGTCTACTTCATCTGATTGCCTATTTGCTATCTTTTTATTTGTTTGGCAGAATAAATCATCATTTTCAGCATACATTAAGATCCTAAGAGTATTGTTTACCACATTGTTTTACCAAAAATATCCAACTTTCAAAATCTCATGCAATAGTAACGTATTTCCCACTTACATTGTTACACTGAGTTGGGCAGGATGATGTGGGCTCACTTTTGTCGCTAGAGTTTTTCTTGCCACCTTCTGAACACAAGCCACCTTGCACAGCCTCAAACAGCACCGGGTTCAAGTCGCCATACTCTCCTGAAGCCACCTCAATTACTACAGCAAACAGCAAGAGAGCACATGGGAATTATGGCAGAAGTAAAACAATTATTTAGCATTTTCTCTTTTTGTTCCTACAAAGTCTTTATACAGCTTGGTAGAAACAAACAAAAAGCAGCACATACCAATACATAAATGGAGATATCTTGTATTGCAAAACTGTCACATTTCTCATTAAGTCTTAATTTAAATTGTGAAACTACTGTGAACAAAGAACAATAATATTACTGATAATGTGCTTTATATTAGTACTCTGTATTGATTAGTTCTGTATGCATTTTTCAAACGCATAATTCAGCAAATATGCATACCTCTGCTTACAGATGAATATAAACACAAAGAAATGAGCTGTTAGTTTTTTACAACTCTCTCTTTCTATCCACTCTTTTCTCTCACAAACACACACACAAACACACAGTGGACATACTGAAGTCTGCAGGATTGTGGTAAGTTGGGCAGTGGAGGCCCAGGTTCTTCAAATAGGGGATGAGGTATGGAACTGTTCCCTTATAGATGCATTGCCCCTGACTCAGAATATAAAGCTACAACAAAGGACAGAGGACAGAGACTGTAGGTTACATTCAAAGTATTAGGTTACATTACATAAAGTTATAGATTAGATCACAGGTAGCGAGCAACTGATGATGAATCTACATCAAGTAGACCCTTTTGGACAATGATTCAGCCAATGGTTAACACAGCTCAGCAATAACCCCAGTCCCACTGGAAAACTCAAGACCCAATAGTTAACCCAAATGGCAGGGCGTGATGCTGTTTCCACAGCTAATCCTGCTCCAAAGGCTTAACATTGTGATTTGTGTGCTACATGAGTGATCAAAGAGAGGGAGTCACACATTACAAGATCTTTCACCAAGAGCAATCTCTACAAATATGTTTGGTCTGAAAATAATATTTTGTCTTGAAAACTTAAAAAGTGACATGTGGAACAATGGAAAATCATGCGTAACATAAACATAAAAATATATAATGATCTAATGATCTAAGAAAAATGGCGAAAAAAAACTAATATGGAAGGAGTGAACTCTTCAGGTGGGTCGCTGCTCTATGTCTTCTTCTCTTTGCTACACTCTGCGATCACAATCGGATCACAACACTTTTCACACAACAGTAAGTGGATTCCCTAATATGGCCATATGATATTAAGCTTGCTTCACATTTTGGACAACTGCCTGATATTGGCAAGTCTCTTGAATTGCACCCTTGAACAATTTACACACACAAATTCCCAATCGCAGATTATTGTTCTAATCTGAGGTTTTTCTCAGTGTTCTCCCAAAACTTCGTAAAGTGGTTAAATTGTGTAGTGTGAATTGAGCAAGAGGTAATGCCAGGACCAATAGATAATTCTAGTACCATTAGTTAGGTCAGGTTGCTTGACATGCATTGGCTATACCTAGTCCCACCAATTAAACATAGTTCTAATAATTAACCCTGGTTACACTGGCTTACCCAGGTCTTACCAGTTTACTATAGTACCACAAGTTGAACCCTAGTTCCAATAGTTACCATAACAAAGTAAAATAGACCCAAATCAGTAATTGATTCCATATTACAATCTAAACATACAAATAACTTTACTCCAATGACCAATGAAGAATTCATTACAACTGCATTTATAATCCCCTAAACTCTTACATTTAATACAGAGTACCATACACTCTTACCGCATGACTATTATCTAACTGCACAATATATATTCTAACTTAAAAACATGCACCTTGACATTTATGATAACCTTAGGTTGTGAATATTACCTTGTCAAACATCTCAAAGAGTTTAGCACTGGGCTGGTGGATGGTACAGATGATTGTTCGTCCTCCCTGAGCAAGAGACTTCATCAGAGAGACAACCTGGAAACAGGATGCACTGTCCAGCCCACTGTTCCACCACACACACACACACACACACACACACACACACACACACACACACACACACACACAAACTAAGCACATTTTAAGTAGCATAAAATAGCAGTTCATATTGTCACTTTGATTTTCCATTAACCTTCAGTTATACAGACATATGAATCATTTGTCAGTTTAGCACCTGGTAGGCTCATCAAAGAACATGACAGGTGGGTTGTTGACCAGCTCCAGCGCGATAGCCAGTCTCTTGCATTGACCTCCAGAGAGAGAATGTGTACGAGTATGTGCACACTCCTGCAGGCCTAGTGCTGTGAGGATCTCATTTACCTGCCACACACAAAAGCTTTTATAATCCCTTTAAAAACAGAGAGCATGAAAATAACTTTTTTAAGGTCATGTTTCACTTTCCATATTAGGAAAAGCTACATATAATTTAGAGCTTCTGGAGATGGAATTTGGTTTAACTGACATTTGTAAAATAATAATCCACACGTCTCTTGCTGATAACAGCTGTCATCAAGTGCTCAAAGAAACTCCTCAACCAGAGGACACATGCAATGAATCAGATCAAACTATTAGGCTAGCAGATGGTGGAAAGGTGTGTCTTTTTAAAATTCAGACACACTGTCTTGATCATCTGAATTAAAGAAGAAAAATTTCTGGATTAAACTAGATGGAACAAATAATAAATGCAATTGGGAAATGTTAGAATGCAATGCTTGCTTAAACACCGTCACACTCACCAATTCTTTCTTCACTTCCATGTTCTCATTCAGCTTAAGGTTGGCTGAAACCTATAAGATGGTAGTTATCAGCATGAGACACCTAGGATTCAAGCACCAACTATGGTTCACATTTTTGAAATCTAGTAGTGCCAGAGCCCCCTCAGCATCCCTACTTCTCACATACTTGTAGCTTTGTTTTCACTTTCTTTAATGGAAAAGGCAAAATGTAAAAAATATATATTAGATAATGTGCTTTGCAAAAGTCAGCCCTCATTTCTTCATATTTCACAAAAAAAAAATTTCTAGGAATAGTTCTCCAGACTTCCTGAAGGACAAAGTTTTTGGCTCTCATTTTCAGTGCAATACCTGAACCTGACCAGTATTGTTTTTTGTTTGCTTAGACGCACAATGACCTACATACAAATCTGTTAAGCAGAACAAAGCCATCTTGCTTAAAGCCCGAAGCAGTGATGAAATAGGTGCAGATGATTCCAGATGATCAGGTGATTAGTGTACTGGTGATGGCTTTTATTAAACATAAACATAAACATAAACAAAAACATAAATGTAAAACACATAAGCATCAACCAAATACAGTACTCACATTAACCATGAAAAAAAGGCCACAATAACATGCAAGATGAACAACTTACAGCACCGCCGTGACTCACTGAGATCTATATATCTTTAGACTATTGAGTCACACCTGGCAACTTAAGCACAACTCCTATGGTGCACACCTATGCCATTGCAAAATAAGCCAAAACAAAACCTAATAATTAAAAAACTGGAGCTAATGGGCTGGGGTGGCTAGACCCACTACCAGGGCCTGACAAGGGACAAGTCTAGGCTACAGGATGGTGAGAGGACTGGATTGTGAGACCAAGGGACTGGGGAGCTAACGCAGGACTGGAAAGTGACATGAGACTGGACCGGGAAGCAAACACTAGACTGAAAGTCTAGGACATGACAGGACCAGGAATGTGATGAGGCTGGGGTGCGAAAATTGGGACAACGACTGCAAAAAGGACACTAAACAATGACAATACAGGGACAACTACAAAGATGGTGTTAGGGACATAAAGGGGTACAATGACAGGTACAGAAACATAACGAACATAAGGGATAAATGGCCCAGCAGGAACAACATCCTGGGTAGTGGCTAGCAAGGGGAAGCCCTACAGAGAAGTCCGTGGTCAGGCAGCAACCACGTCCGGGGCACATCCTGGCCAAAATAAGGCCAAGAATGCCCTTGGGGCTGCAATCGGCAGCAACAAGGAACCAGGAGCCATTGTCAACTGGGGACCACCCTCCTGAAAGGACACAGGAGCCAGTGGTGAAGGCAAGCCAAGTAAGCAATTGGCATTGGACCAGAGACCGGCATTGAAGATGCCAGAAGCCAGTGACGATGGCAAGACGCCCTCCTGAAGGGATGCAGGAGCCAGCAGCAACAGCGAGCCGCCCTCTTAAGGTTGCACAGAAGATGGTGGCAAAGGGGAGATGCCCTCCAGAAGTGGCGCAGGTGCCACTTTAGTCTCCTGAGTGACCATGATGGAGAAAGGTGGTGAAGCACACTCCAACGTGGCCACTAAGTGGCTTAGCCATGGGGCAAATTCCAGAGCGACAGCCTCAGCTCCACGCTTGCATCTCTTAGACTTTTGCTTTATGGTCGAGGTCTCTAGAGCCCGCAGCTCCGGGTGATAACTGGATAACCAGAGGACTAGCTCACAACCCTCCTGCATGTCCGTGTCATCTCCTCGCCCCAGCCAATCTATTATGACTCTCCAAGCAGGTCGTTAACCAAATCCCGACTCGCTATGTCAATTTTTAGGTCAGCCATTCTGTCACGCTTACATTTACAGCATTTAGCTGACGCTCTTATCCAGAGAGACTTACAGTTCTTAACTACAGGAACAACCCCCCTGGAGCAACTTGGGGTTAAAGGTCTTGCACAGGAACCCAATGATGGTAGTGCTGGAGGTGGGATTCAAACATGAGACCTCTTTATCTGTAGGTGAGTATCCTACCACTAGACCACCAGCACCCCCATCATGCTGTGGTGGACTGGACTGTATATAAATGAAGAGACAGGATTTAATGTTTAATGAAACATAAACGTAAAACACACAAGCATCAACTAAACGCAGTACTCTCAGAAATCATTAAACAAAGGCCACAATGACATGAAGGACGAACAATGACTGACAGCTCTGTCCTAACTCACTCACTATATACGATTTGTTACTTGTTGCCCTATCCTTGTGTCTGCTCCCATTGGAAACTGCTGCTGTGTTGCCTGCAAATGTTTATATACAGATAAACCTATTGAACAAAGCAGTAAACACAAATCTTTGTGTGTGTGTGTGTGTGTGTGTGTGTGTGTGTGTGTGTGTGTGTGTGTGTGATGTCTGGTTGGATTTCTCACCATCATGGCCTCCCGTGTGGTGAGGTGTGGCAGCAACATGTCATCCTGCATGATGTAACAGGACATCTTCCTGAAGGTGCGGAGGTCACGGGGTCGCCCATTTACCAGAATCTGACCCTTCATGCCCGTCTCTCTGAGTAAGAGAGAGAGGCAAGAAGAGAGCGAGAAGAAAAAAAAAGAGTTAAGGAAAAAATCATTGAAGGACGAGGCTTTTAACTGCTTGCACTTTGAGAGGGCCTGTGATGTGACATTCACAGCAGCTATGTAGGTGTACCTCAAAGAAGAAAAAGTAGAAGCAGAAACATAAAGGAAGTAATAAAAAAGGTACATGAGAGGAGGCCAGAAGGCCACAAAGGCGACAGACCAGGAAAGAGCGAAAGAAAATAAAGAGAGACAGAAAAGGAGAAATAAAACTATGACAGAAGGAGACACCAGCTGTTTGGTGGACTGATGATGTTTATTAAGTGATTAAAAGATCCAGTGGGATGAAGTTTACAGGTGCAATGACTCTCAGGGAAGCAAGGACATGAATAGCTGTATGAATTTATGTTCTTTAATGGATTAAAATGTGTGACGCAGCAAGCAAAATTGGTTAATGAATATTAATTCTTCTTTTTCTTTCTCACCTATAACCAGCAAGGATGTTCATAAGGGTGGATTTGCCAGCCCCTGAGGGCCCCATGATTCCGATCAACTCTCGGCTGCAAAACTTCCCCGAAAGACACTTCAGGAGGGCCTTACAGCCTGTACGAACAAAATTAGCAGAGTAACATACACCACTGTTGAAAGGTTCAGAATCAAATCAACATTTAAACAGCCTGTATGCATTTGAACAAATACACATAAAATTGACATTTTAAAAGTGTCCAGGATGTACAGAGCTGTAGTCTATGTCCATCCTTAATGAAATTCATATAAAATGAACATCCAAAATCTTTTTGATAAAGTAATGACTAGATTTTGACCCTGACATGTTTAGAATAATCTAATAGATATTCAGTGTTGTATTATATACCCAGCAGTTATATTTAAATAAAAGTAAAGTTACATTTTATCGTCATCCACATATAATCACCTTTCTCCATTTTCCATTTTTATTTTATTACAGCAGCTGTATTTTCCAATCTGTGAAACTTACACAACATGAAGGATAGGCAAATTAAAATGCTCCAAAACTAGTTTATTTATTAAAACTAGGAAATGTAAGTGCCATAAAGATGCTCTAAACTGTAAACCTTTTTTGTGCGGATGATGTACACAATAATAATAATAATAATAATAGCAGGTACAATAAACAGATATAGAAGAGTTTTGCTTGTCATTCCAAAAGCAAAACTGTAATAATAACAGTGAGACATATTCAGTTATATCACCCTCTAAACATACTTGAGCATTTAAGGCTTGTTTGCTGTCTGAAGCTTGCTTCTATAGTTTAACCCTGGAGTTTAGCAATGTACAGTTAAACTTTTAAGCCTCAATTTGAACATATCTAATGTTGGATTTCAGCTGGACTCCATTTAACGAGATTGTTATGTCTTTATATTATAGTCAAATGTAACTGTCTTTATTGTATCTTTGTATCATTTTTTTTTCAAAGCAGTTTTACATTTTGCTTTTAAAAGGTGCCAAATAAATAACAAAATATAACTACCAAACTATCCTACTTACAGTAGGAAGTTGCTATAATTATTGTTATCTCACTTTCCCAACTGGAGAACCTGAAACCGATGATACTCAAGAGAAGTGGGCTACTTTTACCATTAACCACCTACATCCTCCTTCAGACTCCCCCTTTCCATTTTCAGTCAGTATAAATTCAAACCCTAACAACATCAAATCCATCCATCCATTTTCTGCCGCTTGTCCCAAACGGGGTCGCGGGGGGGTGCTACAACAACATCAAATGGATTAAATGGATTTGTGCTGGTTATTAGTTATCCACCCTAAATGGAAAAAGTCAGATGATGCTGCTGTTTTATGAAGTGCTTTACCAAGAAGTAGAGGGGAATAATGCTAAGTTAGAGTACATTTTCCTGATTTTTTATAGCAATATCACACTGTGTGATGCTTAAAAAAATAGGCAAAAGTCAGTGTTGCTGAGCTTGATCCCTAAATGTGTTACATGTGTGGCACCTCTATCTCACTCTAATACATGCTAGGATGGCCCTCCCTCTCCCTACATCACTCAGTACACTCAGTGCAAGCCTGTGTGGACATCTATAAGCTGAAGTAGCAGAACTGGCAGTTAGTGTGTAACATAAGTACCTGGAACTGATTGGTCAGGACTAAGCACTTCTACGAATGATAAATACATCCAGGTAGAACTTAAAAGAGAACACTTTATTTAAAAAAGTTTAAAAATAGTACCCGTTACAGTGGAATGAGTCATAGGTATTGTGATAATGGTGCAGAAAGTGTTGTCAAAGCCACTCTCAGACAGATGCTTGCACTGCCAGCAATGTCAGCCACCTTAATTAGCCTGCCCTCCACCCTTGCAAGTCTCTGCCTCTCCCTTTGCTGTTAAACATTAAGAGAGAGAGAGAGAGAGACTGAGGAAGAGAGAGACACAGAGAGAGTGATATAAACTTCTAGTGTGTTGCGCTTCTGCATGTGGATGATTCAGCGATACGGAGTGTGTGTGCTGCATACTGATGGCTTGCCCTATGTGCTACACACCCTGCATTCTGATGAAGTCGATGAAGTCTAATAATATCTTCATTTAGGCTCTGGCCCAAGATGATGTCATTTCACTAACTACATTCACAAAATACATTCAGTCTCCAATTCTCTCTCTCTCTCTCTCTCTCTCTCTCTCTCTCTCTCTCTCTCTCTTCCTTTCATTTATACATACTAGACTAAAGCAACTTCCAAAACATCATCCAATTGAAAGTGGAAGTGAGGTGAAAGTGACTATTCTTGTCATTGTGAGTACACAGCACAGCACACAGTGAACCACAAGAAAATTAGTCCTTTGCATTTTACCCCTATACTTACACACATGCAGCAAGGGGCAGCTATCGAAAGCATCCAGGGAGCAATGATGGGGATGGTACCTTGCTGAAGGGTGCCTCAACCTACTGTTAAGGGATTCAAACCCACAATCTTCCGTTCCGGCAACCTACTCCCTAACCACTAGGCCACCGCTGCCCCAATTGCATTACATGTTGAGTACAGCAAAGTAAAGCTTAGCTAGATTGCTTGTATTTATTAGGCAACAGACCAGTGGTTAGGCTAGTAGTAAAAATTGGTAAAGCTCCACAGTGGCTCCCATTTGCATAAGGCATGTTGGGTACCTCAGTGAAAAAACGAAAAAGGTTTTACATCAAGAATTGTGTCAAATTATTGAGGCTGAGAAATATAATGGTGCATTAAAGAATATTACATTATATAACATTTATATAGAACATTTTACTCCATATTTAAGCTGTAATGTCTCTTTAGGTGTGTCCATTCTATTACTGACAGTGCTAATAGACAGGTCTATAAGCAGTCTGGAACTTTCATGGGTTCAGAGCAGCAGGGATCAGAATGGCACCACAGTGCATAACAAAACTTCCAATAGCTCAGATCACACTCACCCCTCCCTTTCCACACTTTCTGATCACACACCCAACAAGGATGCAGGTGTGTCGCTGAGTGAAGTCCAATAAACAGATTTAGGTAATAAGCATATCCATGTACAATAGGCTTAGTTCCAGCAAGGAAACTGTCAGCTAGTTTACTTGTCACATAGTCAGGGGACATCATTAAATAAAAACCTTGATTTGCATGGCTGGATGGAAAACCTGTACAGTGGTGCTTAAAGTGAATTTCTGTGAATAAAATTCCTCCTTGCTAGTATGAGCTATTGCATCAGCTATCAACATAATTTACATTGCATGCCTTAATTATCACACACTTGCCACTTGCGTCAAACACCATTATGTAAATCACTAGACTCTAGACTCACTAGAATCACGAGACTTACATGATTCCAAACATGTGTGTCAGTTATGGTACGGTAGAGGGCGCTTTGTTCTGACTTAGCACACCTGAGCTCATGAGGTCAGAACAGAGCGTGGCTCATTCACAGAGGCTAAGCCTTAACGTAATGTTGTTTTTTTAGTTCCTTGTGTTTTGTTCTAGTACCATGAAAAATAAAGTTAATTTCTTGATCCCTGGCTGCGTGTTGACATCCTATCTACATCACACCAGTGTTACAATGGGAGATTTATTTAGAAAAATTGACTCAATTAAAAGAGCACATCACATATTAAAAATAGCAGTAAGAGTCTTAATCACTTTTATAAATGACAGTATGCTTTGTAGATTCAGAATAAAATTATTATTCATAATAAAAATATTAAAACAAATTAAAAAATAAATAACAACAACAACAACAACAATAATAATAAAAGGGAAACTTTAGACAGAAAAGATATGCAGTATGTCTAACCTACTCTTCCAGTGTCTTCTTCCAAATAAAGAGTATTAATATAGATTTAGCTGCAATAATAGCCTCTAGCATGCTTTGAACTAGATGTTGGAACATTGCTTTGATGATTTGACTGCAATCAGCCACAACAGCATTAGTGAGGTCAAGTACTGATGTTGAATGATTAGGTCTAGATCAAATCTCCATTACTATCTATAATATTGTATTATAATAATCTTCTTCTTCTTTTGGCTGCTCTCATTAGGGAACAACACAGCAGATCAGCCATCTCCCTTTCTTCCTGGTCTTCTGCATTTTCCTTCAAATCTGCTGCCTGCATGCCCTCTCTCAATATATCCATATAACTCCTCTTTGGCCTGTCTGTTACCATGGCAAACAAGAATAGTTTGATGTAATCCCACCTCTTCTTTTAATACACCTGTCACTCCAACTGCAGAACTCACCACTGTCACATTGCCCTCATACATATCCTGTACTACTCTACCCTACCCTGTCATATGCTTTCTCCAAGTCCACAAAGCAACTCAATGCAACTACTTCTGACCATCTCTGTACTTCTCCATCAACACCCTCAGAGCAATTGCATATGTTGTGCCTGGCATGAAACCATACTGCTGCTCACTAATCCTCACCTCTTTTCTTAACTTAACTTCCACTACTATTTCCTATAACTTCATGGTATGGCTGATCAACGTGATCCCTCTATAGTTACTACAACTTTGCACATCATCTTTATTTTTTTTAAATTGGCACTAGTACACTTCACCTCCAGTCCTCAGGCAATAATGTATTATAATAATTATGTATAATAATATATTATAATCTATTACTGCACATACAAAGAATTACTGTTCTACATGTGGAAAAAGAAAGTTGTGAAAATGAAAAGTGACTTAAGAGGTCTGGAGTAAGAAAGTACTGATACACCAATAAATAAATTAAAGAAATGAATGAAATACAGTTCCTTAACCAAAGTTAGAATGACATCTTTTGACCACTTGCTAATATAAAACATGAAATGTAATCATTTTAATAAGTGTACAGCTGCACTTTCAAAAGCAAAGAACAAAAATAGGTGGAGACGAAGGAGACGTAGCCTTTTTGTAATGACATTTCAGGATGTCATTTTACAGTAGTAAAAATGTGAATAGAGATAATCAGATACAGCGACTCGGCAGAATAATTTGAATTAATTTTCAATGGATGAACTGATGTCACGCTGAACTGTGCTGCACACTTCTTTTCATAAGTTCATTAGAAGCTGAAGAATGTGGCAACTCCATGTGTGTGTGTGTGTGTGTGTGTGTGTGTGTGTGTGTGTGTGTGTGTGTGTGTGTGTGTGCGTGTGTGTGTGTGTATGTGTGTGTGTGTGTGTGTGTGTGAGAGAGAGAGAGAGAGAGAGAGAGAGAGAGAGAGAGAGAGAGAGAGAAAGAGAAAGAGAGAGAAAGAGAGAGTTACAGAGCATGGCATGAATGGGAGCAGCTGTGTGTGGGATACCATTGGCTTAGATAAGGACACACAATCGGAAATGTTAATGATGCCGCCAGTATGTTTTGTTTCAGCAGTGTGACCTCACAAGTCAGAATACAGAAAAGAGACTGAAGGGCAGATAAACAAGTAGAGTGAGAAAGAGAGAGACTTATATCCCCCATACACTTCACAAATCAGCAATATATTTTTGGCATGTTTCATATAAGCCTTAAGAAAAGCTAAACTAATAAACTGCACTGTGAGTACTGGGATAGGCTTCAGCAACCCCCCTCCAACTCTAGTTAGCGTAAGCTAACCTTTGAGCCCATTTGAAAGAGTGGTCCATTATAGATATTTAAATGTACATAGACACACAGAGGTAGGCCAGGAGTGTGTAAGACTGGACTAGAAAATGCAAATCAACAGAAGTGACAGGCAGTATGTGTGTGTCTACAGCAAAGAGTGTGAAAAAACAGAAGTGACAGGCAGTATGTGTTTGTGGTATGGTGTACATGTCTCAAGTATAAGTGTGAATGGAGGTGCTAAAGCATCCAAAAATCATTTAAAAAGTGCTTATTTTAATATATGAATGTATTTCAATAGATAAACTCCCCCTATGTGTGTCTGTGTTTGTCTGTGTGGCCCTGCTGCAATCTGTCCAGGGAGTTTTTCTGCCTTTCAACCTATATGTGCTGGGATAAAGCGACCCTGCAACCCTAGTCATGATTAAGGTTAAAATGGTGGATAGATGGATGGATGGATGGATGGATAGCTAGATAGCTAGATGGCTGGATGGTATATACTGAAGCAAAGGCTCTCACCAATAAATGTGTAACAGTCAAAGGCAAATGAAAAGCCTCCAAAAACCAGCTAAAGAGAAGGTTTGGTCAACCCACACGCACGCTGAGGCAGCTCTCAAATAAATACACATACATCTGGAATATATGAATGCTTACCAGGTAAACAAACAAATAGGTGTTTTGCATAATAGAGAGTGCTGTTGTAAACAGTAACCGTCCCATATACTGTCTGTGCAGTGTGACATGTAGAGCGACAGAGAGAGGGAGAAAGAAATAGACTATAGATTTATAAGACACTCTTGCTGCAACACAGCCTGCAGTTAAAGCAGTCACTGTGTGGTTAAGTATCTTACATTATATATATATAATTTTACAATGATGATGACAATTATGTAACTGCCTAGATTCATCCAACCTTTTAAAGAAACATCTATGGGCAGTGTATATTTTCACATTTTAAGGGAACTTTTGGTACGCAGCAGCATCTCTCTCTATGATGAACACATTTACATTTACATTTACAGCATTTAGCAGACGCTCTTATCCAGAGCGACTTACATGTCCTAATTACAGGGACAGTCCCCCTGGAGCAACTCAGGGTTAAGGGTCTTGCTCAGGGACCCAATGGTGGTAGATCTTGATCCAGAGGTCTGTAGGCAAGTACCCTACCACTAGACCACCGCCACCCACCAAACACAGATCAATAGTAGGATCATGTCCTATAGTGATGCTTTTTCAGGGCAAATAAAATGTACAGATAAATACAGGCCATTGGGATGGTATGGTGCAGACCCTAATACTGTGAAATGTATGTTTGTAATTTAAGGGCTAATGGGCCAGGTTAACCCATTAGTTAAGCAGTGCAGTAGACAACTCAGCAGTGTGTTGGTGTACAGGAGTGAATTATTTACCATGTCTAAAGTCTGCTGAGTACAGCATTACACAGACTACAGACAGTAAGAGGGCAGGATGGTGGGTGTGTAATGTGGCGAAGTTGAGATATACATGAAACCTAGCCTCAGCCTATGTTTTTGAGAATGCAGAGAGCAATAGAGGGAAAGAAAGAGTGAGAAAGAGCAAGAGTAGCGAACAGGGAGATGCACAATAAATCATTAGTATTGATCCCACCAGGGAGCAAGCAAAATATTGCATTCGTTGTGTAAGAAAATGCTGTTTTATCACTTACTTTTTTTCTGACATATAGACTTTGGCCTCTGTCGTGTACAAAACTATAGCTAAAGCAGATCACTTATAGCTACACCAACAGAACTACAGTATTTTTGCAAAAACAACCAATCATGGCTCAGTATGTGGACACTTTTAGTAGCACTGGGGCAAACTGGGCCTCAAGAGCAGTAAAGAACACAAGAATTTATTAAAAAAAAAAAAGTCCACACTGAGCCAAGAGCAACCACACAGTAACTATAAAAAATTCTGGGCTCAATGTGGGTGAAAATATATACGTGTTAAACAGAAGATGAACTTAGTGTAATATTTCTCTCCTTCTAATGCCTTATGGAATTGAAGCTCAAAGTATAGTGTGCTAATTTATGCTGAACAAATGACAAAAAGCTTAAAGTCATCCCATGAGTGTAGCACAAGTTATTCTACTAATAAACTCCAGTTAAGCATGTAGATGTGTGTGCAGACAATACATTACATGCAGGAAAACATCACCAAATGCAAGGCAAAACAGTTCAATGAGGTAATGAGAGCATTCAGCTCGTTTTGCTTGTATTAATTATTGTAGTCCAGAGGTTGTTCTCCAAAGTGTATTTTCTATATGAGATCACATCTGGCCCTGAAAGATTTAAGATATAATTGTAAACTGTCTAAATGTAATGACATTTTATATTCTGCACCATTTGAGTATCGGTGTAAATAAGTTATATCACATACAGAGTGGTGATGGCAAACTCTGGGTTCAGTAATCACAGTGTAACACTAACACCCTTTGACAGGTGTTCTAGTGGCCATTCCCCTGGCAAAATAGAAATTGTACATCCATACATTATCTGAGTAATTTTCATAACTAGGGTCACAGGGGGATCTGGGGTCTGTCCCAATGCTCAGAAAGCAAAAGACAAAGAAACCCTCTCAAAAGGTTGCCAGTTCATCACAGAGCAGACACACAGACAAACACAGCTAAAGAGAATTTAGCATATCCTGTCCACCTGAGATCCATATTTATGTACTGTGGGAGGAATTCCATGCAGAAACTGGGAGAACATGTAAACTTCACACAGAAGGGTCCCAGACTGCCCCAGTGAAAACTCCTTACTAACCACCACCCATGGCCACCACCCACGTCTTCAGAAAATGTTATTAATATAATTAAATCTAATACTTAAATTCAAATAGAACTGAAATGCAGTTATAATATTTAAATATGTAATAAAATGTTTGAAAAACCAAGGCTCAACCCCGAGAACTCCAAAATAACTACTGTGGAAAGGGATTAAGTTATCTTAAAATCAAAGCTTTCTATCTTCGATGTCCTTGCCATTCATCAGTAAACAGAAAAAAATCACAATAACCAGTAATACCATGTTTCACCTCCCTTTCTGACCTTCCCCCACCTATAATGCAAGAAAAACATTTACCAGCAGCAATCCGTGAGTCTGTGGTTAAACAGAAAGAAAGAAAAAGCCCCAGAATTTCTTATTCATGTTGACTTCAAAAGTAAAATTTACACACTTGTTTCCTTACCCCATGTGAACTGAGACAAGACATGTTTGGATGTCTGGAGGCTGCGTTTTGAGTCCTTTTTCATTATGGAACTGTGAGGCTAATGTAGCTAACGACTAATGAGGGCTTATCTACACTAATTAATGTACTGCAAACAGCACACGTAAGTCACTGTAAACTAAAAGAGAACAAAGGAATGGAGTTGGCCTTCAATGGTGTATTAGTTGCAGTTTGAAAAAAATTTGTGCTTAACATGACTTGGGGGAAACATCAGTATTGCGATATGGGGTGACCTATACAGCGAATGGAAGGTGATTTTAAAAAAGATCAGTAAGTAATCATTGCACTTTTGAAGTCTGAATTTTCTCCAAAAACACAAGCAGCACAATTTGCTGTATTTGAAATAAGTTACTACACCTGTACCACGCAGCATAATTATGCACAATGACAGAACAGCATTGTGCATAATGATCAGCTGCCCCTTTATTTTGATGTAGTAGGATAATGATGTAACTCCGCCCCTTTAATAATAATAATTATCACTCACCCAATCACCCACAGCCAATCTGCACTAAACCTCAGTACATGTGCTTTAGCAAAGAACTTTCACATTTTGCAAGGTGTGACCAGCAGGTTACTAAGCCGCTTTCGTTTTAACTTCCCTATTTTACTTTGGCCTATCTGTCATTGTGAAACACAACACAACACACAGTGAACCACAATTAAATGCATTCTCTGTATTTAACCCATACACACACATGCAGCAGGGGCCAGCTATGTCCAGCGCCCACGGACCAGTGGCATGGATGGTGAGTTGCTCAGGAGTACCTCAGGGCAGCCTACTGGTCCAGGATTTGAATCCACAGCCTTCTGATCCTGGGACCTAATCTCTAACCACTAGGCCACCACTGCCCCTGTTTAGAGCTTGCTTTCCCTCTGATAATATCAGATTCTCCACTATGTCCTTTTTTAAAAATACTTTCTTTGCAAACTGATCCTTAGATTGTGTGTTTTGGACTGTTTTATTAAGTTAAATTCCTCTTTAATTGTGCACCTGTTTCTAGTCTCCCTCTTTTAATATTACAAATAATAAATCTTTTGCATTTACCTAACACTCTTATCCAGAGCAACTTACATTTCCTAATTGCAGGGACAGTCCCACAGGAGCACTGGGGTTAAGGGTTTTGCTCAGAAACCCAATGATGGTGGTGGGATTCAAACCTGCAATCACTGGTCGGTCTGTAGGCGAGTTTCCTACCATGTTAATTAGGCTCATTAAAGATACAAGATACAAGGATAGTGCAACTATGAATGAGATCTTATATCTTTATTTAGCCCACAGACCTAATAAAAAAAAAGTATTTATATATGCAAAAAAAAACCCAAAAAACAAAAAAGTTCACCTGTCTAGCTGACTAGCGTACAGAATCACATCACCTAAGAAACTGCATTTTTACAATGTTTCATACGGTATCAAGTCCCAAAGTGGTCTTAAACTCCTTAAAGTCCTGACACACTAAGATGGCTGAAACTTCAAGTATATGTAAGCTAAGTAGTTATGAGTGTGAAATAAGCTGAAGTGTGACTTATAAATATAAGTGGACTTAAAAACTTGTTTAAAAGGCCTGGATTGCTGTAAGGGTGACTGCTGCAGTACCTCTCCTCCTCCAGCATGGTCCCTCATGAATGGTGTAGGAAAGCTCTGTGAAATCCAGGTCCACTGCTGAGCGCCGGGGCAGGTGAGAGAACCTCTGTGCCTCTGTGATGTGGTTTTCGACCTTCTTCAGGTGAGTTAACAGAGCAGCGTCCGGAGGGGCTCCTCCTGCCCGCTTGGTCTCTTCCATTGGGATGGAGACCGAGCCCTGCTCTAATGACTTCTCAGCCATACCAATGACCTGAAAAACAGTGGGAGTCATGAGTTTTGAAGAGATAGACATTAATTCATGTGTTTCATATGTAACAGGAAAGCACAACATAGGAAACAGCATTGAAGTATATTTTTATTTTACAATTAAGACAACATATATTTACCTCATTTATATTTACATTTACAGCATTTAGCACACACTCTTATCAAGCAAACCTAACATCAGTGCTTTGTCTCCACATTTGGTCTTCATTCTAGTAACCAACTAAGATCAACGACTGCTGATCAACTATTTCAACCAAGTAACACTGTGACTAGTGGCAAAAAATAAAAAACCTTCTTGGCCCCTTGTTTGTTAATAAAAATGAGAAGAAGAAAAGTGCTGAGGAAAGTGCTGAGCTACCTCATTGAAGATTGAAGAAGCAGACATTTTTTACTTCTTTTACATTTTTTATTTCATTTGATTTCAAGAACTCTGCAGTTCTGCTTTTACCTCAGGATGATCTATATAGCTTAAAAATCCAATTGCAATTGAGTGACTCTGGGCAAAAAATAAAATTGACTGAGAATGGTAGTCATGGTAGCTGGCCAGTATCAATGGTCCAAAAGAGTACCTTATTTTTACTTACTTACTTATATTTTTATTAAATTATTTATTAAACAAATAGTTATTACCATCTTCATGATTCTTTCCTTTTTCACTCTAACTATGTTAGACATAACATTTGTTCTTTCTTCAAAAAACTTCAAAAAAAATATTGAGCATTATGCCTAAAAATAACAGAAGATAATTGCTATTTTAATAGAAAATGCCTTTTAATAAGAACTATATTTAACAACATATTTTTAATTATACTTAAATTATATCATGTTATTAAAATTTTACACAAAAAAACTGGACAGAATTAGACAGAACAGAAAGACCTATGGCCACACACCAGTCCAACGCAGGGCAGACACACACACACACACACACAAACAAACACTCTTAGTAACCCCAATTTACCTAATGTGAATATCTTTGGACAGTGGGAGGAAGCCAGAGCACCCAGAGACCAATGCAGACACAGGAAGAATCAAATCCAGGACCTTCTCAATGCCACTCAAAAGCACTGCCCATTGCGTCAGTATGTCGGCCCTATACTCAGACTAAATTGATTTTAAATAAAGGCAGGCCTTTTCAATCCTTGTTAGCAAGGGTGCCAATAATTCTGAAGGACACTGTAGACATACACAAACACACAAACACACAGATACACACAGACACATGGACGCATCTGTGTGCACTTTTTGCAGGGAAGAAGTATGATGAGTAATGAGTTATTCTGAGTGTGTGCTTGAAGCTACAGAGCCACAGCTGTGAGGTCACGAGGGATCCAAGAAAAGACGGGGAGCAAAGAGATAAGAGAGTTGTCTAGAGGGTTTATCAGTATTAATGATGAAAGAGGACCCCACTACGTTTGAGTCAAACATCTTCTGAACAAAATTCAATTACATCAGTGATTCATTTGAAAGTAATCCAGAGAAAATTGCTCGATTGAAGTTTTACATTTTTCTGTCCTCTGTGGTCTAGGATTTGCAGCAGTTCCATTAATGCCAAATCTCAAGCACAAAAGATACTAATTATACTGGCTACTTGCACTTATACTGGCAGAAACAGGGGCACAAAACTCATGTACGTGAAGTGAGAAGCGCCTCATGATCACACAGAAAAAGTAAAGATGTATAGAGACAAAACTCAAGGTCAATTAGAATAACTATTGTGCTGCCTTAGATCTTGTAGCTTGTAGTCCTATGATTGATGGTCATTGTAGGACCTGGCTGATATACTACTGTTAGGGGTTAAAACTGACAATACATACTGATATTATGTTATTTATGTTACAGGTTGACGGACGAGGTTAGACAGGAGTCTCCATGGACGATGATGTTTGCTGATGACATTGTGATCTGCAGTGAGAGTAGGGAGCAGCTTGAGGAGAACCTGGAGAGATGGATATATGCTCTAGAAAGGAGAGGAATGAAAGTGAGTGGAACAAAGACAGAATACATGAGTGTGAATGAAAGGGAGGAACGTGGAGTGGTTAGGATGGAGGGAGTAGAGGTGACAAAGGTGGAGGAGTTTAAATACTTGGGATCAACAGTTCAGTGTAACGGCGAGTGTGGAAGAGAGGTGAAGAAGAGAGTGCAGGCAGGTTAGAATGGGTGGAGAAGAGTGGCTGGAGTGATTTGTGACAGATGAGTACCAGGTAGAGTAAAAGGGAAGGTTTACAGGACAGTAGTGAGACCAGCTATGTTGTATGGGTTGGAGACGGTGGTAGAGCTGCTGAGATTTTCGTTGGGTGTGACGAGGATGGACAGGATTAGAAATTAGTATATTAGAGGGACAGCTCAGGTTAGACGTTTTAGAGACAAAGTTAGAGAAGCAAGGTTGCGTTGGTTTGGACATGTCCAGAGGAGAAACGAGGATTATATTGGGAGGAGGATGTTAAAGGTTGAGCTGCCAGGAAAGAGGAAAAGAGGAAGACCAAAGAAGAGGTTTATGGACGTGGTGAGAGAGGACATGCAGGTGGCTGGTTTGAAGCAGGAAGATGCAGAGGACCAGAAGAAATGGAGACGGTTGATCCGCTGTGGCAACCTCTAAGCAGCCGAAAGAAAAAGAAGTTCTTCTGTACAGATACTATTTATATTGTTTTGGTATTTTAAAGACTGTGGTGTTTTGTGTTGAAATGATCTTGTTGAGCATGTTCTGCTGTAATAAAAGTGATGGGAAGTGTTACTAATTTTATTTATTTGATTTTTTATTTATTTTATTAGTTTCAATGAACTAAAAATGCAATTCAATTAACTATTTTTTCATATGGGGTGCTGACCTCCAGTGAACCTCACTACCAAACAAACAGGTTCCTACTATACTGTTTAGAGACAGGATTCAAGTTCAAATGTTAAATTTTACAACTCGCTTTAAAACTTCAAAGTGAATAAATTTAATTTATGAATTGCTTTCTTAATTGCTAGCAAAAATGAGCAACTCTAGACACTTTTAGTTTCAGAAAAGATTTTAAAAAATTATAAAAAATAGATGAACTTCAAATAAACTTTTTAAAATGGTATTTAATAAGTGCCTTGCGATGAACTGACAGTTTCTCAGCATTTCTATGTAAACTGTTAAGACAAGTGGTTCAAATAATGGAAATAATGGGTGGTATTTTTAAAATGTATAAAAAAAAACTTTGAAGAATTTGATAAATCATATAAAACTGTGCTCTATCATTCAGTAAGCTAGTAGCATAATGTTGTGTTTGATGGACCTTGGAATTGGGAATTCGTTACAACCAACAGGCATTCAATGTACAAAGTGGAGAAAAACCAATGTGGCTGCCTTCAGGTTATTTTTGGCTTCATAGTTTTTGCTAGGTGTAGCACTGAACTTCTCTCTTGCCCTATAGAGTTTGGTTATGGTGTGCATATACAGACCATTCAGTATAACAAATACATTTAATGTAGATTTACAGTACTGTGCAAACGTTTTAGGCAGTGTGGAAAAAATGCTGTAAACAAAGAATGCTTTCAGAAATATAAATAATGATTGTTTATTTTTTATCAATTTACAAAATGCAAAGTGAGCGAACAAAAGAAAAATCTAAATTAAATCAATATTTGGTGTTACGACCTTTTGCCTTCAAACCAGCATCAGTTCTTCAGGCCCCCACAGAGCCCTGATCTCAACATCATCCAGTGTGTCTGGATTACATGAAGAGACAGAAGGATGTGAGGAAGCCTACATCCACAGAAGATCTGTGGTTAGTTCTCCAAGATGTTTGGAACAACCTACCAGCCGAGTTCCTGCAAAAACTGTGTGCAAGTGTACCTAGAAGAATTGATGCTGTTTTGGGTGGTCACACCAAATATTGATTTGATTTAGATTTCTCTTTGGTTCATTCACTGCATTTTGCTGATTGATGAAAATAAATGATTAACACTTCCATTTTTGAAAGCATTCTTTGTTTACAGCATTTTTTTCACACCTGCCTAAAACTTTTGCACAGTACTGTACAACTTTTTCTTCTTTTTTGAGAAATCTGGAACTGAATAGGAATAAAAGGCTATCCCCTGCCTACGACTGGTCTGAGCATTTCCTCTGAGCCAGTCAATTAGTTTGTCGCTTTTTAATTGTTTTTACATTATTCTGGCGAAATCTCAACTCTGTCACGAATTAGTGAAATAAGACACAATTTACAAATATACCCATATAGACTAGATATGCAATCAATCAATCTGTAATCTACTGTTTCATAGGTTTCAGGCTTTTGAGGGATACGTCATTCAAGTAAGAGAGTGCGTTGCCGAGAGAAGAAGACATATGTGCCTGCATGTGGGAATGTGGAGATCATAATTCAATAATTAGTGCATGAATTGCATGGAGCTGATTACAGACCAACAGTTTAATAGTGCTGGTGCATAACAACTTCTTAGAGCACAAAGGATACATATACAAACACAAACACACACACAAACATACAAAAGAACTCCTAGGGAGCATATAGCCAAGAAGTCCTCAAGGATGACATGAAAACAAGAGACATAGAGCATCACCAGAAAATGCTCTAAACCCTGAACTTACCATAAAGAGTACAAACAATGATTTAATTGCACAGGTTCAGCCCACCTATTCCATCTTATAACAAAATGAAAATGAAGGCAGAAACAGTAGAGAGGAAAACACTATTGACCACACTGAATAGGGCATAGCATCAAATGTGTGTTATAGTGATATGCATCAATAGCAATGCACTTAGGCCTCGACACAGTCTAAACCAATTCCTGCTGTTGTGCTAAAGAGCACCTCAAGTCTCTCTCACTCTCTCTGTCTCTCAGAAATGGATATGCAAAATATTGCCAGCTACCACATTCACTCCATTATGAAAAATGCTCTCATGCTTTTTAGCACTGCTTCTGCTGGTGATATTTGTGCCAAACGCTGTAAAGAAAGACTTAAATGTTAACAAAATGTTAACAAAACTTTCTACCACCCAGGTCTATGCCATATTCTGCTAGAGAGGTGAAAGTGACTATTCGTCATTGTGAAACGCAGCACAACCTCTGCGTTTCACCCGTACAGCAGCGGGCAGCTATTGAAAGCTTAGATTTTGACTGTATATGGACATACACCTTTTGAACTCATGTAGCCAGGAATGCTTGATTTTCTCACAAGACCTCTGTCCTTAGTCGACATGTGGTACTTCACACAAGCTGTAAATAAGGTAAACAAAACCTGTGTCACTATTGAGCTCAGCAAGCCACCAATCATCAAGTGAATTCATGAGTGAAACACAAACAATAAATCCACTGGCCTGGCTTCTGACACCATAATTTGTCTCCAGGATTCATGACACAGGTCCATGAAAACCACCAGTTTTAGTGGAGGAAGTCTAAACATGGGTCTCTATTGATTAACCTGCCATTAGAGGGCTTCCATTACCGCTAAGCCACGGTTTCCCTCGATGCAGGTAGTGAGATGTAAGCAGGCTGCTTACAGCACAAGCCCTCACACACTGAAAAGGAAGCTAATAGAGCCAATGTTGTACCATTTTTCAAATGAAGTCATATGTGGTACATACTGGGGAAAAGCTGATTTTAGCTTTTAATCATGTAACATTCTTACCGACATCATTACATCATCATTACATCATTGTCATTCTTACCGGCAGCTGTCAGACTCCACCACTCAACCGAACATTATTTATTTATTATTACTCATGTATTATTGTTATTGTTATTATTATTACATTTACATGTACACATTTTTATTTATTATTTATTTATTTAGATTGTATTATTATTATTATTATTATTATTATTATTATCATTATTATTGTTATTATATGCTCTCTGTGTATAAGGTTATCTTTCCTGTTTTTATATTCTTTCTTGCTAATTACCCTGTAAAAATGTATATGTATTTATAGCTCTGTATATGGATATCTTTCCTTGTGTTTTATATATTCTTTCTTTCTTTCTTGTTCTTTCTTGTTAAAGAGCCCTGTAACACCCGAATTTCTCATTCGTGGGATAATAAATGATTATTCTATTCTAACCTCCTATATCCTATCTCTGTATTTTTGTTTGAATCATTATTCAATTAATATTTTTAATACAGCCTTACTATCAGCAGCTGGCACACCTTGCAGTGGTGAAAGAATATAGAAACACAGGACTGACTTTGGACTATGCAGGGTTTTCAGAGAACATCCACAAGTGTCTTACACACACACACACACAGAGCAATATTCTAGGTGTTGAATGGACACTTGCACTAAGTCTAGCTGAACATACGATACAACCATATTTACACAGGAAAGGTTTAACACAGCAAGCTGGTTTCTTAAACATGGATTTAAGTGTTGCACTAATTCAATTCAATTTCATAATAAATGTTGTTTATTCTGGATCCTGGAGGTGCTATTTTACAATACTTTCACTTTTCACTTTCACAATTTTAGGATTGTCAGTCCAGTAAAGCAGCTGCAAGACTTGAACATCAGAATACTCAATTCAACACATTATAAGTTATTGTGAGACTTAAGCACCCTATGTGTAAACACATTGAGACTTGAGCCCAAACAATGTGTTTTAATTTAACACTTTGTAACACTTGGGCCTAAAGCCCACACCCTGTGAATGTGACACACAATGTGAAACTCAATCCAACACCCTATTGGTTAACACTGTTAGACTCAGTCTAACACAATATGCATTAGTTTAACAATACGAGCCTTATTCCAACACCATATGAGTTATTCTAACCATCTGAGAATCAAAGATCCAGTGTTAACACTTTGAGCCTCAGTCCAACGCCATTTGAGTTCATTTAACACACTGAGACTCAATCTAACAACCTATGCATCATTTTAACAAAGTGAGACTTGATCCAACACCCTGTGTTAATTTAACACTGCAGGACTCAGCCCAATACCCTTTATTTTACACTGCAAGACTCAACACCATAAGAATTCATTTAACACTGTGAGCTTCAACCCATAACCCTTTGTTTCAGTTTAACACTATGAGCTTCAACGCAACACTTTTTCTTTTACACTGTGAGCTTTAATCCAATATCCTGTATATTAATGGAACATTGCGAACTCCAGTCCAACACCCTTTTTTAAAATCTCGGTCTCTGTGTTAGTCTGAGATTGTGGGACTCAATTCCACACTGCAGGTGCTGATTTAACATTGTAAGCGTCACTCCAAAACTGTCCAGTCAATTCTAACATGTTGCTTTTAACAAACCAGCACAGTGACGCAGTGATGAAACCTACTTTTTTTGGTCACCTCGAGAACTGTGTACCCTTCTCCAGCTGCTGATGCTCTTGTTTACGGAGATCTCCGCTCCATGCCCGAAAACAGCCCGTAGTCTGTGTGGACGCCTAAGCAACAGGAGAGCAGCCCTCAGCGGTCCCGTCCAGAGAAAACCAGCAGGTATCAGAGTCCGATCAGCAAACACACACACACCGACACGGGCAGGGCCTTCTGCTTCTCCTCCTGCTCCGCAGCCCATCGCATCAGGGCAGCCTTCATTTTCCGACTCCAGTCCGCAGCGCTCCCCGTCCACACCCGGCCATGACGGAAATCAATAATTAAGCAGATGCACCAGCAGCGTCTTTTTCCATCGCCTCCCTGAGGGGTATCACACCGTCCCGCCGGCGAGTGACTCCCGGTACCGGATAGTCCAGAAGAGCGCTCCCGATTCCCCTCCCGGTTTCAGCGCGCAGACTCCCTCCCTCCGCGCCGGGCCTCGTGCGCGCGCGAGCGAGCGCGTGGAGAGCAGCCGCTGCAGTTCGCCAGCGCGCGCACTCCCTTTTTCTCCCTTCCGTTCGAAGAGCGACTGATGCCGAAGTGAGAGGTCCTGAATACAAACATGATAAAGAGAACCGGACACACAGGCTACATGATCAGTAGAATGATAGACCTATATAACTTATAACCTCTCCCTCTTTACGCAGATAGATAGATAGATAGATAGATAGATAGATAGATAGATAGATAGATAGATAGATAGATAGATAGATAGATAGATAGATAGATAGATAGATAGAAAGATAGACAGACAGACAGGCAGACAGATAGATGTGTGTGTGTGTGTGTGTGTGTGTGTGTGTACTTTTTCATAGGCCTCATAATCTGCAAAAATTCTTATATGCAAATGAGTGAACCTTAAACATATTTATGACATATTTTACAAATTTACACTACAACATGCATCCTATATTTTGACATGCAGGCAATTATTTACCTCAACAGGGGGATATATTTGCCGTATATATTTTACAAACTTCACATTTTTAATATGAGCAGATCCAGACTACGGTGAATAGATGGGTAGTGTGTTAGGAGGATCTAAAGTCAGTCCCTGTGGAAAAATTGTGGCTACTGTCCTCAGTCAGGGTGGGTTCTCAGTTTTCCAGTGCGCTGAGCTGTCAGGCAGGCAGTTTGTATATGAGCCTACAGCTGGAGTAGCCTTTACATGGCACAATGCTGCTGAAGTTGGAATCAGAAGGGTGTCTCCCAAGGAAAGAACTGATTAAAGGAGTAGTGGGGGACACATCTCTCTTCACGATTAAAACTGTGTTTAATTAATAATCCTGCTTTTTAGAACATGACTGTAGTGCTGGAGGATGCTGAGGTAAGAGGAATCGGGTCATGTAACTCGGAGATGATGTAAACAAAGCCAGGCCGAATCCAGGGTGATGGTGGTCGGTCCCTTTAAAAGTGATGCCGCTGCTGCTGCTGCTGGTGCTGATGCTGCTGCTGGTGCAGTGGGCGGGGCAGGTTACTCTCGGTGAGGAGCGGGGTTACTGTCGGACAAACTCCGCTCTACAGCAAGCGGACACACACACTCCGACACACACACACCAAGCCTAGTCTAAAGCAGCGACTGACCCACACAAACCATAAATAGGTAGCAAGTGACACAACCACACACACACACACACATAATTTAAGTCTAAATTAGCGACTGACACACACACACACACAAACAGACATCCGGGTAAAATCCCGAAAGTAAAAACGAACAGAGGAGGCGTTTTTGAAATATAAAATGAAATAATAAAGTATTAGAATGTTTTTTTTAACGAGGGAGGGGCCATATCAACATCCCCTGGCAATGTGCAAAACATAAAAGGCGGTGTTCATTTCTGATCAACTGCGCGCCAAGTTTGTCCGTCCACTGCGCGTGCGCACTGGGTTGGTCACTTGAGCCAGACTTTAAATGTATTATGCTGACTCTGCTGTAATTAATTAACCACATTTAGCTGTCAGACGATCGTATAATTGTAGCGCTCTGGGAAACTGATTTAAGCCAAATTTTCTTCTAGTTTTATGCAAGGAGATGTATATAAATTTGGGTAAACCTAGGACTGTCTAACTAGGTAGGACAATGTTAGACAAGGAAGGGAAAGATAGGACAAGTTAGGTCAGTCTACCCAAAATGCTGATGTTGACAATATCTAGAAATGCCTCAGCTGTATTTAAATCTGGAATGATTGCATGTTGGTTATGTATTTTTACACAGCCACGTGTGCTTTATAGGAGTAAATTAGATGATATAGATTAGATGTAGTAAGGTATGATGTCAGTCATACACCCTGAATATGTGACGGGCCACCTCAAAAAGACTAAAGCTGCTTTAGCCTAAAGCTTGACTACCTTGTGAGAACCCTGCATTGGCTTAAAGCTTAAGTACCTTATGTGGATGTATAGTAGAGTTAGTGTTGTAGAATTGCTTTAATTAATTTATTAATTTGAGGTCTGATGAACATAGATGAGGCTGTATTATTAAACGCTAATATCTCAGCGAGGGCAGCACTGGCCTGGTGGTTAGGGAGTTGAAAGTGAAAAAAGTGAAAGTGACAACCCTTGTCATTGCGAGGTCATGGCACAGCACACATGAACCACAACGAAATTGGACCTCTGCATTTAACCCATGCACACTCAAACCCGTGCAGCAGTGGGCAGCTATTGAAAGCGCCCGGGGAGCAGTGATGGGGACGGTACCTTGCTCAAGGGTACCTCAGGGCAACCTATTGGGAAGTGGTTTGAACCCCCGATCCTCCGATCATGCGGCTAACGCCCTAACCACTAGGCCACCGCTGCCCCAAGGATCAGAAGATCCACCGTTGGCCACAGGATCAGAAGATCGTGGGTTCAAACCCCTTACCAGTAGGTTGCCCTGAGGTACCCTTGAGCAAGGTACCGTCACTGCTCCCTGGGCGCCTTCATAGCTGCCCCTTGCTGCATGGCGTGTGTTTGTGTGCATGGGTTAAATGCAGAAGTTCAATTTCGCTGTGCTGTGTGTTCTCACAATGACAAGAATAGTCACTTTCTGTCTCATGGTATGTGGCATTTAGAGTCCACCTCTGTAGTTTGTTTCTTTTTTTCCTCAATGTAACTAATTGCACTTTAATTTTTAAATGAGAAGGTATTCTTAGTGATTAGAATATAAAACCAATATATGTTTGAGGGGGCGTGGTTAAATTGTTTTAAGAGTAGAAAAAGCTACTCTTTTTCTCCTCCCAGATTATCTCAATTGTCTGCACCACCTTAAAAATGAAGGAAAAATTGAAATAAAAAAACAGTGTAGTGGCCGCATGATCGGAGGATCGGGGGTTCGAACCCCTTCCCAATAGGTTGCCCTGAGGTACACTCGAGCAAGGTGCCATCCCCGTCACGCTGCTCCCTGCGATGGGCTGGTGACCTGTCCAGGGTGTGTCCCCCGTCCTTCGCCCTGTATGAGTTGGGATGGACTCCAGCACTCCCCCGCGAACCTGCTTGGGACAAGCGGCAGAAAATGAAATGAAAACAGTGTAGTTTTTTTTATTGTTCATTTAAGAGATTATCTGCCCCAGTAAAACATAATTCAATATCATTTTTTATTTTAATTAAACAAATAGGTTTTTTTCGCATAATTAAATTAAACATACTCTTCAAATGTAGCCCTCTTCTATTTTCTTCTTTTTACAACTGCTCACCACAGCAGATCATCTGTTTTGATTTCCTGCTGTCCTGTCCATCTTCTTCTTTCACACTGACAGCCTGCATGTTCTTCTCATCACATACATAAACCTCCTCTTCGGCCTTCCTTTTATCTTCTTGCCTGACAGCTCCATCCTCAACATCCCAATATACCCCCTTGTCTTTTCTCTGCATATGTCCTGACACAATGTCATTTCTCTGACTTTGTCTCCAAATCATCCAACCTGAGCTTTCCCTCTAATGCCCTCATTCCTATTCCTGTCCATCCTCATTAGCACAAGACTGACATAGGGACATCAGTACTTAATACAAATCCTAACTCTACCTGAAACATACCTGTTATATTGAAATCCCCATGGCAATTGCCCTGTTTGCTTCAGCAGCAGACTTGGATGACTGTAATGAAAGAGTAAAGTTACCCTCATTAATTGTTTATGAGGATATTCATCATCACTGTAGTGTAGGCTAGACGTAGCAGGTGCCCACAAACTTTTCCCCACTTGCCTGCTAATAGTGTTTAATCTCCTGGGGGGGCTTTACATCAGAGGCTGAGGATTTGATTGCATTCAGCCATAAAAGCATTAATGAGGTCATGTACTGATGTCAAAGTCAACTTTATTGTCAGTTCTTGTACTGGTACAGGACACGAAGAGGATTGAAATGCCTTTCTTCTCTGTTCCCAGTGAGATCCATTTTGGATTGCAAACATTACTCCAGTTTATTTTAATAGTATTGGATGAAGCTTTCCATAGAAGAAAGATCAGTAAAACTTCCTTTGTATGGTGCACTATGGGCACTTTATCAAGGCTCAGCTTGTCATTATCTAACATTCAGTTCTGTCATTCATTCATTTTCTCAGCCGCTTGTCCTAAGTAGGGTCGTGGGCGGTGCTGTAGCCTATCCCTGCTCTTACAGGACAAAAAAGATGGGAAACACCTTGGACAGGTCACCACTCCATTGCAGGGCAGAAACACAGACAAACACACTTTTTCATGCCCTCACACCTAGTGGGGAATTTAGCACTTCCAGTTTATCTGACATGGACATTTTGGACTGTGAGAGGAACTTAGAGCGCCTGCAGGAAACCTATGCAGACACATGAAGAAACTGCAAACTCCACACAACCAAATCCACCTGGTAACCAAATCCAGGATCTTCTCACCTAATTAAAATTTAATCCTAATCCTAAACCCAACCCTAATGCTGATTATTCCACTGATTTCAATGAAACAATAAAAGTACCTGTGTTGATACATGTACTATTAAGTCTGGTGACACCTAGTGCTCATCTCATGCACTTGGCTGCATATGTAAAGGCTGTTTTAGAGAATGAGGTTACAAGAGGCACTGCTGCAGGAATCTGCAAAATTCATAAAACCTGCTGTGGTTGACTGTTTAATGGATTAAGGGATTTCATGAATGCCATCATTTAAAACAGTTAATATTTATATAAACAGTTTGTTTTATAACCATGTTTTATTTTTCTTGAACATTTTTTTTAACTGAAGAAACTAAGAATGCTTCTATAAACAGAGAGTCATTATTAATATAATCAGTGAATCATCCAACAGAACATGTAAAAAACACCTTGTTCTTACAATTAGGTTAAAGCGACGTCATAATCTTTCTTTGACTGTGCAAGAATGCAATGAGCAACGATATTCAACTTTACAGTACTTCTCTCTAAGCATGTTATTTGACATGGAATATTTCACAGTGCTGTGTCTTTCAGTCCACATCATTAGGCCAGTATCAAGTGTTTGTACTCCATTTGTACATAGAAACGCCCATCACAGCACACAACACACTGAGCAAAGCACACAGCCGGGCCAAAGAGGGAGACAAAGCATCAAAGACAGAGAACTGGTATATTGATATAAATCGTATTATAAAGTGTCATGTTATGTAGCTGTTTAAATCTTTGTATCTGAGAATGAAGGTATGTGTCACGTGTTGTTATAGACTGAACACGCAGCCAGAAGTTTTGTGCTCAACTTTATTGACCATCAGCAGAACTCAGGAACCATTTGTACAAAGGAAGTAACGTAAACAATGACCTACGCTCTGCTCTGCCCCCAATAAGGTACACCTGTCGCCTGAATGAGCACAGGTGTGTCCATTCAGAGCAGAGCAACGCCTACCGTGACAGCATGGGGTTATAATAATAGTTTATTACAATATAAAATTATATAATATATACACTGCTCAAACAATTAAAGGAACACTTTAAAAATACATCAGATCTCAACTGGAAAAAAAAAAATCATGCAGGATATCCATACTGATATAGAATGGGTAATGTGTTAGGAACAAAAGGATGCCACATCATATAATAAAAATGAAAATGATCAACCTTCAGAGAGCTTAATTCAAAGTCACCAAGAAATATACACTGAAAAACTGATACGGCAGGCTAGTCCAATTTGCTAAAATGTCATTGCAGCTACTCAAAATGGTACTCAGTAGTCTGTATGGCCCCCACGTGCTTGTATGCTCCTTATAAGATGACGGAGAGTGTCCTTGGGTATCTCCTCCCAGATCCTGTCCAGGGCATCACTGAGCTCCTGGACAGACTGAGGTGCAACTTGGCAGCGTTGGATGAACCTAAACATGATGTCCCAGAGATGTTCTATTGGATTAAGGTCAGGCGAGCACGGATTGTATCAATTCCTTCATCCTCCAGGAACTGCCTGCATACTCTTGCCACATGAGGCCGGGCATTATCATGGAACTCCTCCACCCCCTGCAACCCTCATTAGGATAAGCAAAAGCAGGGTTCATGTTTGAAAAACACCAGGTTGACACTCCTTTAAACAGATGTTACACAAGTGTGAACACATACAGTGCTAATTGTGGGTAGTATGTGCATATACATGCATTTCAGCTATATTATTGGAGATACTTTTAATGTAATGAGTGAATTATCCAATAGAACATGTCCAAAATGTGTTGTTCTTACATTTAAAGCAGCATTGCACAAGAATGCAACGAACAGCGATATTCAGTTTTACCATACTTCTCTCTAAGCATGTTATTTGACATGAAATATTTCACAGTGCTTAGAGAGAACAATATGTCTTTCAGTCCACATCATTAGGCCAGTATCAAGTGTTTATACTCCATCTGTACATAGAAAACATCCATCACAGCACACAACACACTGAGCAAAGCACACAGCCGGGCCAAAGAGGGAGACAAAGCATCAAAGACTGTGCTCCATAAACCCCATAGTGTAGTTCTAAGAAGGCCACTGTAAACTTTATGACCCCAGATAAGTCTTTACTGCAACACAGATGACACAGATGCTGATACAAAGAGTGGGTAAAAAATGCAGAGTGATATAAGAAGAACAGGAGAATGTGTGAGGTATTCAGGCTTGACTAAAGCTGCAATGGCATTTCTGCTGGTTTCTGCTCTGTGCTCCATCACACTTCTGTCCACTTTGGCGCTGCGCCTGCCCCTGCAAACAGGTGAGTGGAAAAGGAATTGTCTGTCTGTCTGTCTATCTATCTTTTTGACAATGTTCATTAACACATATTGTACATAAAACAAACTATCAGTTTGATGCACTTTCTGTCTGTCTATCTGTGAATGTGCTGTAAATGACAATATGTGTATGTATGTGTGAATGCAGTTGGCCTTCGGCACAGACTGCTGTTTTCAGAGCAGAAATTCTCCACTGGGTATTTCTGACCTAGAAGTGTCTGTTGATCTCTTTGCTTTTCTTTCATCCACTTCTTCTTAGAATAAACTGCCTGGTTGCACTGGTTGTGCCTAGCCAATGTGCAAAACTGTAGAACTGAATCAATCTTTTTAACACCACAGTTTCACCCTCTTTTAATGTATGAGCAATGGCAATGCAATATATAGTCATTAAGCCACTCTCCACTTTTCTGAAACAGAGTATCTGAAGACCATACCCATCAGAATAACAGTGGAGGATGAATTTAGTGTTACAGTGGCCTCCTACCAAACTTCAGTGCTGGAGGGGGGGGTGCTATATGGGGCATTGAAGAGACTGGAAGACAGCAACAATGGATTCAAGTAGGGAATACACACAAAACTCCTCAGATACAACATAAACCTTCTTCATCAAATACACTCCTCATCTCTCTTCTGTACATATCCAGACCAATGCAATCTTGCTTCTCTCACTTTGTCTCCAAATCCTCCAATCAGAGCCGTAGCTCTACTATCCTCGCTCCTAATCCTAATCCTAAACTCTGCTACCTCCAGGTCCATCTATTCATCAGCAGCACAGTTACCAACCCACATAGAAAACCATTTCAACTACATTTATTCTAAATTATCATTGCAGTTCTACATTTCTTAAACATAGTCCCTAATATCTTTATCTTCGTTAAAGTAGAAGTTATAAATTATAATTCTTATACTCAGTATAAGAAGATGGATGAAGGCAGAAGTAAACAGCATGGCAGATATACACTGCTCCCATGATACTCTAGAGAATGCACTGTAAAACTGCAACAAATGTAATTTCAGTGTTTAAAAAGCTTTAAATGACCATGTTTACGCCATAACCTAAATCTGGGAAAGTGTATACTCTCCCCATGTCTGCCTGGGTTTCCTCTCGGTGTGTGTTTATCTGTCTTTCTGCCCTTGGATGGACTGAGAACCTCTCTAGGTTGTTTCACTGCATAAGTTTTTTAAATGCATTTTTAACTCATACTTACAGCTCTTTATGTGCAATACCACAGTTACACTCTCACTCATGTAGGTTCACGGTGATGGTGGACCCAAACCTTGGCCTCTTTTTGGAGAGTGTGAATGGATTGGCATGGTCAGAGGTTAAACAAAGCTTTTGGCAGATTCTCTCTGAGCATGATGGCACTGTCACTGTGCTGGATGTGGGTAAGTACCTGTCTCAGTGCACATACACTTTGCAAATTGTTCAAATGTGCTGTTTCTTGAGAAAATGAATATCTTCAGTCTCAGCAAAACAAAAATATGCCCAAACAGGTCACTTTCTACTTACTTTTGATGTATTGGGATATACATTAGTTAGTACAGTAGTTAGTAGATTTAATTTCAAGTAATGTTGGGGCAGTTCCTTTGGTCCATTTGCCACATATGCAAAAAAAAAAAAAAAAAAAAATTAAAGCTGTTTTCAGCGTTTCAATATAAAAGTAATAATTCATTGTGGTTTACAGGTGTTTTGTATTTTGCTCCCAGTAAAGGGTCTCATCCTTAATTTTCATTTAGCAAAGGTTTGTTAATGTTAAAGTTATGACTAATACTACCACTTCGTCATCAGCAAAATCTTGGTTAAAAAAAAAAAAGTTTGCTCTGCCTAAATAATGATGATGAACTCCTTTGGTCTTTAAACACTGGAATCTTTTAGAGATAAAACAAATCAGCAAAAAAATATATAGGACCCAATGTACTAAACCTGTAGCACCAGTTAAAGGTGAAGAAAGGTCAAGTGTCTGTAAAACAATCAAAAAAGGTGGAGATATTATGCATGCAGTTTATATAGATTTAAGCATATCAATTTGGAGTTGTTTTTTCCACACCTTCTAAGACAATGCATAATTTGTGCCTTAACCTTAAAAGGTTGACATCATCAGCAGCTATAAACAAATTCTGTTCTCATAGCCAGATTGTAATCACAGTATTATAGGACAATTTGCTGGGTATGAACTTCTCGGATCTCCTCATAGAAAACTCCACACATGGATTGTTAATAGACACTTCTGGTCTATAGCTGATGGGGATATTTGTTCCTTGATGTAAAGTTCTTGTTTTTCATTGCAAACTTGTTGTATCGTGCTGCACATTGTAATGAATATAGGGATGTGTGTATGTGTGTATGTCTTCTTCTTTTTCTTTCGGCTGCTCCCGTTTAGGGGTCACCACAGTGAATCAACCATCTCCAAGTCTTCCAGTCCTCTTCCTCCTTCAAACCGACCACCTTCATGACCTCTCTCACAACATGCATGAACTTCCTCATTCCTCTTTCCTGGTAGCTCCATCTTCAACATCTTCCTCCCAACATAATCCTCGTCTCTCCTCTGGACATATCCAAACCAACTCAACCTCGCTTCTCTGTCTCCAAATCGTCTAACCTGAGCTGTTCCTCTAATAAACTCATTTCTAATTCTGTTCATCCTTGTCACACCCAATGAAAATTTCAGCATCTTTAACTCTGACACCTACAGCTCCGCCTCCTGTCTTTTTGTCAGTGCCACCGTCTCCAACCCATACAACATAACTGGTCTCAATACAGGAAACAAGCGAAAACAAATCTATAAAAGGCAGGCTACACATATATCATTTTTATATCAGTTATGTCTATTTTCCCTGACATCCATTCCCATCCCAAATGACATGAAGCAACACAGCCACACGTAGAATTAATTTTGGTTTACGGATTTTGTTTATTCAAAGCGATCTTTAGAGACAAAAATGTCACATAGGTCACTTAGGATTACATATGGCTCCAAAAGCTTGAAATCACCCAACATAAAAAAATGGCATTCTTCAATAATGGCTAAGATTGAAAGCTTAAAGGCAGACACCAGATGTTTCATTTGGTTTGGTTATTAAAGAATAGCAATATGACATATTCATAACCCATTCTAGGTGCTAGTTTTATTATGCAACTATTTAACTACTGCATCCATCATTCTAAACACATTTGATTCCCCTTACAAATAACTAGTATCATTACAACAAAGTGACTTACATAGGCTGCTAAAATATGCAGAAATACTGAAAACAAAGATTTAAAATCTTTCTGAACTAGTGTACAGAATGAAAATACTTAGCTTAGAATAATACGGAGAGTCACTTTAATTCTCTTTGATGCTGATATTGTTACAGTTGCTATTTTATGTGAAATTTTTTTTTCCAGGAGTCGGCTGCTACCAGCCCAAAAAAGATGAGCACGTCATCCTGAAGTACATCACTTGGTCTGAAGAGTGAAATAACAACCTATGACTAAAATGTTCTAATCAACACAACTAACAAACCAGATCAAATCATCTGCTGTTTCTCTAAAACAATGTAAGCTCTTAAATATCTAAACAAAGACCGCTGCAATCATGACCACTTCAAATAATTCAGCAGAAAAATACATTTACTGTCCTTTTTTATTTCAATATCCATCATATCAATTCATATCATATCAATCTACTACAGCATCTGCTGACGCACAATCATAGCGACCATTTCTGTCCACAGAGCCATTGCTGGATAAATGTTTTGGACTGGGGGACTACAGTCAAGTCAGCAGTGGAACTAGCAACACTGCTGCACCTTAAACCAAAACGGCAGTGCAATTAATAGCTGCACAGTGGTCACTTCCCATTTACAGATTGAATATTGGTAGACTATTAATTGTTCAGTGATTGTAGCCCTGAAAAGCCTTTGGTGCACCTTGTATGGCATGGCAGGTGATTTTAATAAACTGTCCAATGAGTCCAACTTCTGTCTCCAACTTCTTGGTAAATAAGTCCAGTCTGGCTGTCCTTGAATGTTAGAAGAATAGAGTGAATCTTGTAATATTGTTTTTCAGTTACACACACAGGATGAGGTCCAAATCAAGGTGAAGGTGAGGAGAATATCATCTACCCTGCTGTTGCTGAAATAGAAAAATGAAAGACATATTTCAATTAGGAAATGATTTGATTTGATCTGGCAGATCTCTCTAGTCACTCTTCAGCGTCTGCCACAGAAAGCCACTCAAAGTAGCATTGTTTTTAGCCATGTAATTTATTTCTGTCCATGTTAATATTATATATATATATATATATATATATATATATATATATATATATACACACACACATGCATAAAATAATAATAATGGCAGCTAGCAAATGTAATACATAAAAAACTTGAGATACTCATTTTGAACATTGTATCGACAGAAAAATATCATGTAACTGTTTCTGTTGTTTGAATTTTTACCAAGCTATAGCTCTAAATAGGTCACTGAGAGTCTCACCACAGGGGATGAAGCAGTCACACTCGCAGTAGGCGCAGCGTGAAAACCACCTCTTCCAGCCCACCTCTTTGGTCTGGCAGTTATCAATAAGACTGCAGCCTTGCCTTGGGGAGCCAGAACCTGCATAATTCTTTGCTGGGCAGGTGGAGGTACATGCTCCATCAATTTCCTTCTCACTGACCTCCACACGACCCCGCCGACATACTCCTGACACAGCATGAGATAAAGCAAAAAAGATCAAGCTGGGACATAACCCCAAAAAAAAATAGTTATCAAAGATCATAACAGACCTCTGAAGTCCGCAGTCATTTCTGTAGCCTGTTGCATCTGCTTAAGTGTTAGGATTGTCCCCCACAATTAAAACAGGATATAAACAGCAAAACGTGGTGGTGGTAGTAGTGCGATCATGTGGAGACCCTTTGCGGTTTCAAGATTTCTGCGGGAGATTGCATCAGTCTGTAATCAAAACTCAGGAACAATTGAGGTATGCTGCAAGGCAATGATCTGAAGCAAAAGAATAATCCCCCTCTGAAAACCTTCAAGGAAACAAAATTTAGGTTTTGTAATGTTCTAGTCAAAGTCCTGATTTGATCTTGACCGGCATGTTCAAAAGTTCTCTGATGTGACCATGTTAAAATCTTTTCTGCAAAGAAGTATGAGAAGTATTGTGAAAAAATAGGTTCAAGATTGAGGATTCAGGCTGCAGCTGTTGCTCCTAAAGGTGGTATATACCACCTGATACAGATATTAAATTCTGTATTAGGATCTGAAAAAAAATATACAGTACTGTGCAAAGGTTTTAGGCAGGTGTGAAAAAAAAAATGCTGTAAACAAAGAATGCTTTCAGAAATATAAATAATGATTGCATTTTGTAAATTGATACAAATTAACAAAAGAAAAATCTAAATCAAATCAATATTGGGTGTTACTATCTTTTGCCTTCAAACCAGCATCAATTCTTCTGGCCCCACAGAGTCCTGATCTCAACATCATCGAGACAGAAGGATGTGAGGAAGCCTACATCCACAGAAGATCTGTGGTTCGTTCTCCAAAATGTTTGGAACAACCTGCCAGCCGAGTTCCTTCGAAAACTGTGTGCAAGTGTGCTTAGAAGAATTGATGCGGTTTTGAAGGCAAAGGATTAGATTTTTTTAGAAGCATTCGTTGTTTACAGCATTTTTTTTTCACACCTACCTAAAACGTTTGCACAGCACTGTATATATAGTGATGAATACATAAAGAAACTGTGTATCTAAAACTGTAAAATGTGTATTGGACATGCCTTTTTTGTTTATATTCACTGTAAAAACAAAATCTTGTATCTATCAAATTTTGGATCGTTCACTATTACATTTATGCATCTGCATAAAGACCAGCTGGTCTTTGTTTTTTATTTTTTCTAAATCATTGGCAAATCTGTAAGAATAAGGTTTCACTCTGATAGTGTTTAAATATAAAGGAGTGTAACAATGTTCAAAAAACCAATGAATTGATAATTAAAAGCATCAGACAAATTTCAAACATACCACTGACATGCTTTTCAATCTCTCTCAAGAGTCTCTCATTTGTGGTCTTAAACTACTCTCTAACATAATAAACGAGGCATCTTTTTGCTTCCCTCTAGGATTAGTGTGAGCAAGGAGAAGCAGAGCTAACATTATGCATGCTCATGTTAAAATGACCAAATCTTGGGCTCTGAATAAAAATCAGATAAAATTTGCAAATGAAGCTCAAGAGAGAGCAGTACTCACTGAGACAGGATGGCTTTGGGGTCCATTTCCCACTGGATTGGCAGGCCCGCGCTGGGTCCCCCACCAGCACAAAGCCTGGTCTGCACTCATAGCGCACCACAGAGCCCACCCACCAGTCATTACCGAAAACCATTCCATTAAAGTCCACGTCTGGCTGGCCACAGTTAACTAGAGCATAGAACAAGAGAATAGGAACCAGAATCATAAATGTGCAGCTCATCCATGATATAAAAAGCTTTAAAAGATTCAAAACACGCAGTTATTGCTGATAAAGTTGCAGTATAGTTACTACTTATTGTATAGCTACGTCCAAGCGTTCTACAAGAACTTTCACAATGTACAGTGCATGCAACACGTTTCCAGGCCCTTTTAAATTTTCCACGGCCTACAATCCCGGTTCCCCCCCCCCCCAAAATCGGTCTACACACACTATGCCACAATGACTAAGAAAAAGTGCTTTTGTAAATTAATTAAAAATAAAAAACAGAAATATCTAATTTATATAAGTATTCAGACCTTTGATAGGACACTCACAACTGAGCTCTGGAGCAACCTATTTCTAATATTAGTCCCTAAGATGCTTCTAAATCTTGATTGTGGACCACTTATGTCTCCTTTAATTTATCTAATAAACCAAATTTATGCTGCATTCAATGTACCCAAGACCATGGTAGACTCCATCATTCTCAAATGGAAGAGATTTAGAAGGTTTGGATTATTCAGGTAATCCAGAGCCCATTGGTCGCTATGAATCAGATCCAGAATCAGAGTTTCTAAAAGACACAACAACCTGATGACAATTTTGCCAAACAGCTCTCAGACGTGAGAAGCTTAATCTTCTGCTCTCATACAATGAAGAAAGAAAGTGGTGGGCTTGGACCAAACCAGGTCCTGAGCATCCATCCCCAATCCTACAGCCAAACACAGTGGTGGCATCATGCGGTGTTGTTTTGAGATCCTCAAAACCCAGTTTCAAGTACAGTATCATATAGTAATCCTACCTGAAGTAAAAACAGCACTGCAAAGTCAGTCCAGTGAAGGCTGATTAATAAAAATGCTAATAATACATACCCCTGCAGAGGGACTTGTAGCCCACCCAGCAGCAGTTTGAATCCCCACAGCTATCCTTCTTCAGCTCCCTGTGACGCCCCCTGCAGCCTCCGAAACACAGAGGTGCTGTCCCAGACCAGTATGTGTCTGCCTGCTCCTCTTCCTGCTCCACCTCCAACAGACCTAGCCCACATTTTTAACCCCCATACAGGAAACTCAAACATCTGAACAATGGGTATTATAATTTAAAGGTTAGTAGGTTTAACCCTGACATGCAACAATTCCTACAGTTAGCCCATTTGTTATGCCACAGCTTGAGGAGATATTAAAAGGAATAGGTTTTTTTAAACCCTTCTCTCCTTCTGCTGCACTGCGCTGTATGGTCAGTCACCACAAACAATAATTAAAAACACATTTCCAAGTTAAAAATACAAATTCTGATTACTAGAAATATTTTGCTGAACATTTGCATTGATTATTTTTTAAATAACTCTTCTGCTATAAAAAGTACAGTAAGCTGTATTTCTAAATATGCCACAAAGAGAAAAACAACAACAAAAAAAAAAATCAGATACTAAATTAAATATGTGCATGGGCTAAAATAAGGTAAGCTGCAAAAATGAATATCAATTTTTTCATGGGTATTGCATCTCCTCTTTTAAGAAGTCAAAATAGAAAGACACCTTGAACATGAGCATAATTATCCAGGGAATTCAAAACAGGCTGTGTTAGCAGCTCAGTGTCCATGTACAGACCTGGGGAGTAAATGGGTACATTTTTCCACACTCTGTTTTTATATATATAAAAAAAAACCCACTAGGAGAATTTGTATTTTCCCATGCTATGGTTCCATTCAAGCATCCTCTGCTCGTAGTGAGAAGAGTGGAGAAATATCCTGGACAGGTTGTCAGTCAATCACATGGCAGAAACACAATCAAACAAATTAATTCACACATCTAGTGGGTAATTTAACAAATATCTTATGTTTTAAGCATTTAATAAGCAGCCCCCAACTGGTTTGTTCTATAAGTGTTTTGTTTTGAGTCAGGTTTTCAGTTCTTTTTAAAATCAGCCATATGTTAAAGAGGGAAATAGATGAGGCTGCTAAATGCTAGAGGCACCTTTAAAAGGAACCATAATAATGAATGGAAAAGCACTTTTGATGTACTTACCCCAGTGCTGTAGGAATAGCCCATGGATAGTAACTGCAAAATCAGCCTGTTTTGAATTGAGTGCATAAATTGAGTTCATAAATTCACGTGTTAAAAATAGAACTCCATGTCGAACAACAATAAAAATGAATGGAGAAAAGACAAAGTCCATTTAATTCTGTTCTCCTGTCAAGCCACAATGTTAATTATTCCCTGCCCCAACCAGCTTATCCCGCTCACTGAGGGCTCCATGAGGAGTTGATGAGCAGGAGCTAGTGTGTAAATTGACTAAATTGACTATGAAACACTGCTTGAACATACAAACACTGAAATTGTCTTACCACTTCCTTGGTCGTCCTCCGTTGCTGTTATTTCAGTCACTGCTGTTGGAGTTATTTTGGGTACCTGAGTGGACATCCCACATGAGGAACCCAGAAACAGCCAAAGAAGTGCCACAAACTTCATCTTCATAAAAAAGGATGAATCAGTGCAGAAGACAATCTGGTCCACCACAAAACCTGTCTGTCTTTCTTAACTCAGCTGCAGACCAAAATTATTTCCTTTAGCACCTGTTATTGTCCATTTGCATAGGCTTTTATAAATTTAAGCCCCCCTACAGTCATCACATAACCACCAGCACTACGACCAGAACCACACCCTGGAAAATACATTTGAATAATATGCCATTGGATGGTAGCAACCCTTTCTGCAGCCTGCTGAGTGAGAGTGCGAGAGGCTTAGCCTCTGCTAATCGCAGTGAGTGGACTAATCTTCAACTGCACGCCACAAAGATCAGACAATGCTTAAGGTAACATAGGTCAGATATCGTACTTGCATATGCTGTTGAAGTTCAGAACTAGACAAGCATACACTGTTTTTATGAGATGCAAGATCACAAGACCACAGCATCTCATTCTACAAAGCAGATCCTCATCTGACCTCTAAACACCCACAACAGCCCCCCACCCCCACAAACGGGAGCTAAAGGACGGAAAGGATTATCCGCAGAAGGATTTGCCACAACCATTTTCTCACTTTCACACAAGCAAAAAAAATAAAAAAATAAAACACAATAAACACCCAGCATTAGACACTAGAGACAATTCTGCCTCAAGCCATTAGTCATCAGCACTTCATATATTTCTCTGCTTATTGCTGATAATGCAACTCTTCCTCTATTCTTTATTTGGTATTTAAAATCTTGACTAAAATAATTAAGTTGAAATAATATTGTATGTGCATTTAAGAATAAATAAAAAGATTCTGGTCTAAAAATGTAATGTTTCATTGAGTATACATTGACAAGACTTATTTTTATAGCATATGTGCTGGCCAATATCATCAGTAAACAAACCTTTTAGCTCCATAAAATCAAGATCAATGAAATTAATTATCCACACTGCCAGAAGCGCACTTCTTTAGTCAAGGAATTCATAATTTATTTCAAATCAGCAATTCATTCCACGCTACATTTTCACTTCTTCACTAGAAATAGCAGTAGCTGCTAAAGTAATCCACACCTATTGTAAAGAACATCAAAAAATGTATTAGAATGATGGACTTAACCTTAAACACGATAGGATTTGAGGTGTAAAAAACATGGTCCACTGTTGTAGCCTGTAGTCCATGTCCAGACCAAGAAAACAAGCCTAATGAGACTCAAAAGCATGGAAGAGCTGACTTCAGCACGGAAATCAGAAGAGCACTGTGCTACAGTAAGTAAGGCTTTTTACTGTCCCAAAAACAGGGGTGCCATGAGCTGCAACATGAATAGTGCTTGAGGAAGGGCCAGTTGTTAATGTTGCCACAAGAAAACGATTTACCTTTGCTGAAAAAATGTCTAAGCAGAACACATGACATTCTTCATATTATACTAATTTAAGCCCCCCCCCTCTACATTACATGGAGATTCTTTGTACATATTCAATATTGATCCACTTACAAATATTCTTTAATGAGGCAAAAGCATATCTTGAATTCAGAGCCCTTTCTGTCATGTTGGCTTTGAGAGGGAGTCTCTTATCAAGATTTAAAAAAAAAGCCTTCTTATGACAGCAACTTTATTAACAACACGTTGCATTTTGAAGCAAACAGTAAACTTACTGTGTATAGCTTCTGCAAAAATAAATAAAAAAGCAAGGATTTTAAAGGTTCAGCAAACAAAACCAAACATTGTAGAAAACTGTACAGAATGCTGAGCCACTTACAGAAATGACTGTTAAATTCCCTATGAGGCTTAAAATTCAAGTGTGTTCAGTAGAACTTCTCTCATCTAAACATGTACACTCGCATAAACAAACTTAAAAAAAAAAAAAAAAAATTCACATTGTCTCCATTCTATCCTGTTAGTGCATTAGAGGCAACACAACCACATACCTCACCTCTTGACTAGAGAAAGTCCTCTGTATCAAAAGATCATTTAGACTTCTTCTGTACAATGTATATGTGGAAAAATGGAAGGGGTGCTAGACCACCTCCATGCCCAGCTGTTGGGCAGTGTCCTGCAGCTGTCGCATGACAGACTCCTCCCTTTTTGCCTCAGTCTCTGAGGGAGCTTCACTTGTGAGAACAAGTGATACATTTTCTCTGTGTGCCTCCTGTGTTTCGCAGTCTCTTTGTCCATTCTCACTCATCTCTACCTCAGAGCTTCCGTTTGCATCTCTAACTACCTCCAAATCTTCCCCAGGCTGTAGACCATGCGTTTGGGGAACGGATTCGCAACTGTCCCCCTCTCCTTGTCGCTCCCGCATCAGCTGCTCTGTCAGCTCCACGCTCTCATAGCGGATCAGCTGCAGCCGCATGAAGCCATCCTCATGCTCCTTATACCTGAAGTCAAAAAATAAACAACAAGAGTTATAGAGAAAAACTGACTTGTCTTTCAAATCATATCTACTTTCAAATATCCTCTGTAGTAGTTAATGTTATGAGATAGATAAACACTGCAGAACTTTAAAAACAATGAGAAACTCTGCAAATATACCTACAATGGCAAAATGATTCAGGGCGAACATCCAAACATGATTAACCAGTATTTGGAATACAATTTTAATACAAGTATTTACAAGGCTGCCAAGTCACAATCTCTGCATTATTATCATCTTTATTAAACTCACAAATAAGAACTTAATATTCATTTCCATTTTTCCAGTTATTCATTGTTTTTATAAAGTCTTGAAAAGCAGTACATTAATGTAAATACAGCCTACAGCAGTTTAGCTCATTAAATGTTAAAGTTGCAAGGAGTTTTTATTTTGAATGTGGCAATACAGGGCAGGCACCACAACATAGAAAAGCTATATAAATAAATAAAATCAGATTTTAAAAATGGACAGAAGGAGGGGGGCAGTCTATAGATAAAAAGCAGTTGGAAAATAGCTTTACAAAAACTAATTATTGTTGTTTTATTGCACAAATCAATTTCAAAACAGTGCTTATAAAGATAATAATAGAAAAAATTAAATACAGGCAAAAGTAGGATAAATTGCAAGTAGATGATACAAGCGTTTTGCCTATATATATATATATATATATATATATATATATATATATATATATCCATCCATCCATTATCTTCCGCTTGTCCCAAACGGGGTCGCGCNGTTAAAAAAAGAAATCTTTTTAAAAGTCACTTCCACTAAAGAGAATTCAGATGACTCTCACATCTAATCTATTCATAAAAGGCTCTCACACAAACAAGTGCACACTTCTCCTAAAGATAAAGGGTCATGCAGAATATGAAGAAATTCTGAATTTGTGTAAATATTTAAAGCATTATTCTAAAAATAACTCACTTTAATCCAAATGAAAGAGATTAGGAAAATAGGTTTTTATACTAGTAGTATAAAAGGTTTTCTTTTTCATATTCTTTTTTTCTTGTTTATTGCCCTGTGTGTGTGTGTATATATATTATATATATATATATAAAAATGTATTATAACCTATGCTAATGCCACTTTAGCACAGCTTGAATGGATTTGCCAGCAACATTATTGTACTATATAATTTCAATATATAGTCCAATAATGTTGTTGGCAAATCCATTCAAGCTGTGCTAAAGTGGCATTAGAATAGGTTATGCACAAACATTTGGCAGCTTAAGAACTTCAATAAATCTATATGCAGACATTTGGAGTTTATTTAAAAAAAAAAAAAAAACATACATACCTGAACCTGGGGTGCCCTGAAGGCCATTTGAATTGGTGCTTCTTGCGAAGATGTGCAGTGAGGTTATTCCCCCTGGTGAAGCACTGATCACACACGTGGCACTTGTAGCGTGGAGTGTAATCTCCCTAAACATGCAACACAAGCTGTCTTTTAATATGGTCTGAATGATCTACTGTTCAATGGCTCAGATGATTTGTGTTGCACATATAATATCAGTTCTAGCAATGTGATCAGTTCATTTCTTTGGCACTGTTCGCAAAGGCTTTTAGTGTCTGCTAATTAGCTCACCTTCTGTGTACACCTGCAGTTCTGTTAAACAACGGGCTTACCTCATGTATGCGTTTGTAGTGGTTTTTAATGGAGTGCAGGGAGCGGGTGGAGTAGTCACAATCAGCGAAATCACAGCGATAGGCGGGCTCACTGCTGTGTGTATCCAGATGCTTCCGCAGATCTATCAGATTCTTACAGCTGAAGACACACAAAGACAAAAATGAAAAGAACAGTTTGAGCCCAAAGCCAAAAGAGGAGAACAAATAAATAAATAAACCTCAAATAAAAGAAATTCTTATAAATGTTAAGCTTTAAATAAATGGTCATTGATCATAAATGGGCCCCATTGTGTCTTTTAAGAGGATATGCCACTGTGTATCATTGTACCTGTACTCGCAGTAGTCACAGCTGTAGGGTTTCTCATTGCTGTGGCGGAATTTGATGTGGTTCCTCAGCGAGGATGGAGAGGGGCATGTCATATCACACAATGGGCATTTATAATGATTCACTGTCCACAAAGATAAAAGTTTGAGGAACTCAAAAGCCATATGCACAGATAAAGCTTTAGATTAGTATTTTTAATCTTCACAAATATTTTCTTTGAGCCCTGCGAGCTACATGCCCATCTTACTCTATGTTGTTTGGCTCAATAATACCCAGCACTGGATTAAAAACAGAGAAAATAGATGCAATCTCCTACCATGATTCCTCATGTGGTCCCTCAATAGTCTCTCAGTGGCAAAGCGCTTTGAGCAGTGAGAGCACTGAAATCTTTGACCTACAAGCAGACCATAAACAAAAGTAGGTTAGATACAAGTATATTCAATTTTCAGCAACTAATGCAATAAAACTAGGAGAGTGAAGGTTAAAGGAGTGAGAGAATAAAAAAAAAGTCAGGATGAGGAAAACCATCACTTTCACAAGCACCACCTTATAGCATTTGCAACCTTACTATTCCCTAAGACTGAAAATTAGTGCTTCAAGGAACTAAGTTAAAGTTAAAATTATGCCAAAAGGCATACTGCTTTTGCACCTTCTTGTGCATTACGTAAGTGAGGAAGGGGTCTGCCGCATAAACGCTAAAAAGGACAAGCATCCTACATGCAAAAATCTGCAGAATAACAAATTTTTCAAAAGCATCATGAATTGCATAGTCATAGATCCATTGCAGAGAAAAATAATGACCAAGTACATGATTATTGCACCAGTGCCTGGTTATAGAAATGGGCAGACATAAAATAGAAAGTGTGGCTGCCCTGAGAGAAAACACTTTGTGGTCTCTGTGAGTGCTAAGTCAAAGAAAGAGATCCACTTTCTCCTTCAATTTTGAAAAATTCCATCATAATGAGAAAAATCTGAATGACTGATTTTTATAAGCATATGCAACACACAGCACTGCAGAATATGCTCACTGAGGGGATGAATAAGACACACCACGCTACTACAGTACTGCCCGTTAACAGTTCAAGAATATTATTAATAATGGTTATAAATTCGGCTACTCTGGACTGAGCAGAGGTGGAAAAGGGTGAGGGAGAGAAGGAAGGAGGGAGAGAAAAACAGAAACATTCAAAGCAATTTAGATGCACAAGCAATTAAAACACCATGCAAAAGTTAATTACGCGACTAAATCTTTAGATATTTCATGCATATTATATCCAGTCATCCCAATGTTCCTCACCCTCAATCGAGATCTGCCGTCGGATGTGATCAAAGAATTTGGTGTTGTTGGCAAACATTCCACCACAAGTTGGACAGGCCACCAGCTTCTCCTGAGTGTGACTGCGCATGTGTTCCCGCAATTTAAAACGGCCCTTAAAGGAGGCCTCGCAGTCTGATGGATTAAAGAAACACACAAGTTTTCTAGTGACACCGAGATGCTTCAGAGGTTTCAGTCCATAAGTCAAAATGGATGTTAGACACACAATTCAGCTGCATTTACATTTACTTTTACGGCATTTAGCAGACGCTCTTATCCAGAGCGACTTACAGGTCGTGATTACAGGGACAGTCCCCCTGGAGCAACTCAGGGTTAAGGGTCTTGCTCAAGAACCTGAGCAAGACCCTTGGTGGTAGTGCTAGAGGTGGGATTCGAACCGGGGACCTCTTGATCCATAGGTCCGTAGGCAAGTGCCCTACCACTAGACCACCACCACCAGCATTTTTCTTTGTTTTACTAGAACATGCTTAAAAATTCATTAATTACTTTCATCACTTTTATATAGGATGAATTCACAACAGCATTTACCAGAACATGTAGACAGAATTTAAGGAGAATATAAAATAAATTACTACAATACCACAACCAGATGATCTTCCCAATCTTATGTTAGTCCAAACCCACAAAATGTGACAGCTGTTTAAGTACCTTTCCAACCACAGAACAGAATGTTCTCCTCATTGGCTTCCAGACAGTGTGCATGCATCTCAACGTGCCTATAGAACCACTCTGGGTTGTCCATGTTTGTCTATGAAAAACACATCGTAGCATGCCATTAATAAAACATTTTCTGGCACCTTTATTTTTAAACATCAAGCAAAACTAATCAGTTCCGTTAAACTATGACACATTCTAAAATTTCCCATAACTTCACAAGAGACCTCCCTCACCTCACAATGCTCCCAAAGGCAGAGAAAGCTGTCCTGGACCTCCGGTACAATGTTACGGTTTTGGAGACCCACCGAGCAGGTGCCCATGTCTGGATGGCCCTTAAGAACAGCTAATCCCCATTGCTTCAGCTTGGCATGGTAGCAGTGAAAAAACATATGCCTCAACAACTCTGCACCCAGCTCCACAGAGCAGAAGCCACAGTCTTGCCATAGACAGCTGTAAACATCATCTACAAAACAGAAAGCATCAATACATGACCTACAGATGTTCAGAGTTTTCAGTCAGGTGACTAAAATAGAGTGTTTAAAAAAAAAACAAAAAAACATAGAACCAAGTAGATTCTCCCTCGGTTCCAGGCAAAGTTGTGATTAAAAATAAAATCACTGCAAACTACTGAACTTTGAACTTCTTGTTGCAAAGCTATCATTCCCTCCCGTAAGAGACAAGTCTATTATCATAATTCTATAATATCCTCCTCTGGTCTGTGTTTTTCTGCTGGAATTTTGTACAGTCATAATTTAGCGCATCCAGTTAGACAAGAACTATCCCATAATTTGGCTAAACAACCCTGGTAGATAAGTGGTGAGCAAAGGAAGAAAGCTTTGCCCAACATGCAGGCAGTGCTTCAAGGATTCAACATCATGAAAACTATGAATAGCACTGTGACTTGGACAACATATGTTAAAAACTTGTTGAAATAAGATCCAAGTTTTATTGGACAGCCTGTACATTTACTCCTTCTGCTGACACACACAAACAAAAAAAACAAAACCCACACACACATATCCAGGCATGAATAAATGCCCGTTTATCCGTTTATCCATATTTAGAACAAAAAAGAAAATAGGAATTAAACATCAATAATGAAAATAAAAACCTTTTTTAAAAAAAATATTTACATACAGTTTGTATGGTCTGGAACGGCTTAATCGTATTTAAATACAATCTAATGGGGAAGTTATGTTCAGGTCTCGTCCAACCTGGGTCACGTCCAGAGTTCTGGAACTAATTATGGTCATGACCAGAGGTTCCACTGTATTTCCATCTAAATTACTCAAAAAACAACAAATACATAACACTGCACTTGAAACTGTGTCAATGTAACTACCTAGTACCCAGCTTTGCCTACAAAAACATTCTCACCTGGCATTTCAGGTGTGTCTCTCTCCATTGCTTTATAATGTTTTTCCACATGTTGAGAGAATTCCTCCATCCCACAAAATGTCTCTTGGCATGAGCCCCACTCGCATGCGAGCTCCAACATGAACTCTTCACGGCGCGGTGCACGTTTGCCCGAAGGGGCCATAATGCAAGTCTAACTGAATGTTAAACTTGGACAAGTATCTGAAACACACAAACAAATCTACAGGTTATTACTGTCAAGTTTTCTTTCTGAAAATGAGGTTATATCCCGAATATTTTTTGCGGCCTAAAAGTATGCATGTGAATCCAGAGTTTCTGTCCTAAATCATGGATATTAGCAGGAATATTGTCCACTTTTTTGCTGCTGTAGCAATCATTACTCTTCCAAGAAAGCTTATCAAGGGGAATGGATTTATTGTATCATTTCTCAAATGGAGTACTTGGAAGCTTTGCATCCCTCTTGCTGACACTTGGCATTGGCATGGTGATCTCAGGCTCACGTACAGCTATTCCAGTTACCAGATATACTCAGTCCAAGATTCATATGAATTTGTAACAGCTCATAGTTCAATATTAAGACAATATTCAGAATGACAGGTTATTGATTACACTAGAACTGGAAGGCAAAGGGAGAACAATAATTTTTGACATGGATGTAAGTAATGGGTTGTTGAATTCTTCTTGGCTGCTACCATAAGGAGACACCACAGAAGATCTCCCAATTCTTCCTGTCAGCTACATCGTCCTCTTTCACACTAACCATCAACATATCCTCTCTCACCACATCCATGAACCTATTCTTTGGCCTTCCTCTTCTCTCATCTGAATATATCCATAACAATGCAATCTCACTTCTTTGTCTGGTACTGGGTGAACACTATGATCAGCGCAGTTACATGTTGTAACAATGTCTCATTTCCAAACTGCGCACGGTCATATTTTTGCATTGCAATATCCCGTTACTTCAATGCCTTGCATCGCCCCAAGTACACCGATAAAACTGGTGAATAAGTCGGTTCAAAGTTCCTAATTGTTCGTTAAAGAGATGCCTGCCTAAAATCAGATCTCTCCCTAAATATTCAGCGTGTCATTAGAGACAGCTGCTTGCGATCTTTTACTGGAGGAGATGATTCTCCTCAAGAGAAAGAGGAGTAATAGATTACACACCTGCATGTTGGCTAGTTTCCAAACGTACCTGCTGTAAATCACTGATGCAAGAACACATAACAAGGCTTTACTACACACAGCAGCAACCTTAATGTGAGTAAACGACGATGACAAGCAATCGGAATTAACGCAGTCCTTCATTACGCCCCTGTCCCTCACTCGCCTTTATCAGCAAAGCTTAACGCTACTTCAACACGCAGGCATACAGTTACACGCAAGCGCTAAGCGACCATTTCTACAAAATAAACGAGAACGCATTCACATCAGATCAAAGAAAATCTTTCAAATTAAACGCTTTCTAAATTTCACGCAGGCAACCGCCACTCCGTCCGGCCAGAGGATGGGGTTTAAAATGAGCTTGATAGCAAGTTAGCATGAGCATGCCAACTTCAGTTAGGCATATTGTTGCGCTTTTGGTGCACATGGAATAAAGTACAGGAATTGCGTAAAATTTAAGGCTTACGCTTTAATAGGTACTTGTTTGAATTTAACCAAAAAACACATAAAAGGACTCACCTTGCGCTCTTGTTTTTGACATCTCTTCAGCACTTCTGTTTCCCACAAAAACAAACGAATCAATCAAGCTCCTCCCCTCCCACGCCTCAGCCAATCAAAACAGACTTCCCTCAGTCCGTCAGATAATCTTCCCCCGGATGTCTGGACCCGCTTAAGTGTTCCTGTTTCAATGCTGGTCTTCTATACACACTGTAGAAGCCCGTTTCCGCTACATAAAGAAAGAAATAAGAAAGAAATATTATATTATTATATAATATTGTGTTTTTATATTGTAAATACACCAACTGCATATTTTTACAATCACTGTATATTTAATACAACTTGTGCGTTTGGCTATACTACACATATAACCCTCTTTAACTCCGCCCACCTCACCTGTTTAGAACAGCTGTGATCCTGCTCTCCGTTGGAAGTGGAACTGTACATACTGTTATATAATGCATTGTTTCTCCTGCGTTTTATTGTAGGTTATACTATTCTTTGCACTGTTGTCTAGATACCAGCTGCCTTTCATGGGCTTTGTACCTGTTATCTACACAATGACAAAGTTGAAACTAATCTTATCTACTTAGTTCCTTCTGCTAGATGGCAGATCTTTATTGGTGAACCAAAACAACCGTGGGAACCTGTACCTCAAAAAAGTGAAACAGCCTTGGTTTTGTGAAAGGCCATACACCAGTGAATAATTAATATTTAAATATAAGTATTTCAAATCCTACATCTCTGCCAACTGCTGCATTTTAATAAAAAAATACTACTAGTACTACTACTACTACTACTAATAATAATAATGTTAAGAATAAGACTGTCATGGATTCTACAAGTGTCTGGAGATGTGCGGAATACCCCATTTTTCCAAAATATATTTTGTCAGTGGTAATAGGTGGCTGAAATGGTTTTTAACATATCCAGTATGCTTAGATTATGTTGTACACGAATTCATTTTACCAGCGCCACTTACCACTGATCAGGACCAATGAACAGGTGCTATTTGGCTGGTGGACCAATCAAAGCTAAATACGTATAAGAAATGAACAGTTTGCTAGATTTGAAGTTTTATACTTTGGAACTGCAGGTCTTCAAAGTCACAGGCTAGTGACACTGCTCTTTGAGAAAAAACTAAGTTAAAATAAGCTAGGACTAATGAGAAACTGCTTTCATGATTAAGTATTACAGTCATAACATAAAAGAGGTGAAATAAAGGATGACATTAACAATTGTTAAAACATGTTTAATTTCAACCCAATATCTCTGCTATTGGGAGAGTAAACAATCATTCCTGACACATATTTGGTCCAGTGTCAAACTGATGCATGTCCATCAATGGCTCAGCGTTACATTTGATAAAGAATAAAATACATATTTGTATGCATATCACTTTTTCTCCAAATGATGCCAAGAACTGCTTCAATAACAATTTGAGCTCTGTGCATTCAGGCTACACTGTGTTAAAAACCCAGGCCATACACACCAACCCACCAAAAACCTACCTGCATTTCCACCCTACATTTCATCAAATCAGAATTCATAGATTACTGTTTATATGTGCTGTATTTTTTACATGTATTTTTATTTTTACAAGTAAAATTAGATGAATCTTTTGAAAATCAATCTGATTTTCCTCAGATTGCTTGCGCAAGAGTGTAGAATGATAAATGAGGATTATTAAGTGGAAGAAATTGCATCAGGTATATAAATATAAAGCTGAAATCTCTGAGTGGTCCTGCCTTTTAATTTACTCATTTAAATAGTTACATTCTCCAGGCAGTCTCGCTCTGAAATAGCAATGTTTCTATTCGAAATATACTCCCTCAGTTTTACTTCAACCACTGCCTCAATACTAAATTAGTTCTGACGGAGTTAATGTGATGTTCAATTATTCCTCTGTATCACATTAAAACCAGCACATTTAACAATCATTTCACATTCAACAATCAGTGCTGCCCCTCTGACAATGAAAAGAGAAAATGCCAGATGAACCACTGACACTGAAAGGCTTGATTGTGCACCTTCACAAAGGCACAAACTAACACAGCAGCTGAATCACATGGTATTGTAAATTGAGCCTTACGTAAGTGGCAAATGACAGGCAGGTTAGCGATCATTGAGAACCATTCTTAATCTGATGTGAAGACATGCGGCAACGCTATTTCAGGAGACAAGTTCCTGTGCATTCTGTGTGCTGAGGTCTAAACATCATAAAAGAGCCGAACCAGATGATACCGGATTCCAAAAGCAATCACACTTCCCAAGACCTGTGCAAGACAGGAAATGACGTTAAAAAACGGCATGAAGAAAGCCTTGAAAGTGAACAGCATATATTAAACAGTGAAACATTGGCTATATAAAGCTATTTTACAGAAAAGGCCTTATTCAGAGATCCCACTCTAAGTCCGATGTCAAATTCTCTGACTTTTACAAACAGCTTAATTTCCTTGACCTATAATGAACTGAAAAACATGATGTCTTTGCGTTGTGCAGAAAAAAAAACATTCGAAGTATTTCAAACCCATAGCATGCAAGGGGGGGGGGACGACGACTCTGTGTATTGTTAAAACCCATTATTGTGCACTAATCTATTCTTTTTGATGGGATAATTTATGTTTGGAAAAAACTGCCAGTCATTAGTTCCCTGCTTGCACATCTGTTCGTAACACCTAGCTTATACACTCACCTGTATTAAAAGCATAATAGCTGTAAGGTTTCTCTCATGTGTGGGCCCTAGCATCTTCAGCACCAGGTTAATTAGGGTCATGTTATTACACTGAATAAACTCATCGTCTCCCTCCTGACCTCTGTGAACGTCCAGTAACCATAATGCTTCTTCCACCTGCAGGACAATAAAAGAAAAGCCTGTCTTTCAACTTTCCTACATGATCTCCAAACAATCTCTTTTACATTTAAAAAAATAAATATGCATTTTTGTTTCATACCTTCCGTTAATAAAAGTAAGTCCATATACAGTTTAGAGCATGTGCTACTGCTGAAAGTCTACTTTACTTACCTTCAGGACAAGCTGTCCTAACTGGCCAAGGTCCTTCTGTTTGAACTTTGAGTAGCTCATGCCAAGCTTTCCAGTGTCCGGCTGCAATCTACAGACAGATTTTTCATATTTACATAACAATCCTCACTCATTTATATTCGGTCAATACAGTGCACAAACAGAAATGTATGCAAATAATTTTAAATTAAAATCTGGAATGCGAACTTTATTAAAGTCTGAATTGTTTAATAAAAAAATTATAATTAAAATAAATATATAAATACTTAGAAAAATTGCAGATGGAGGAAGGATTTTTATAGAAACCCTAAAACAACACAAATTTGTTATAGAATAGTATATAGAATAGAATAGAAATAAGGAGTTGGGCACTATACCAGACATTTATGTTATGAACCAAACATTTGTACAGTTTAAGAGGCATTCAATTTTTGAAGTCATTTTTAAATAAAACTTAGAGCAAGCTGAGCCAAATAGTACGAAAGGAGATCAACATGCATTTTGATAATATAACTTACGTCAATTTGACAGACAAACCTAATGACTAGCAGTTAGTTTAAAATCATATTGTAAAATAACTAGAGCTTCAATGTGTGTATAGTACTGTAAACTCTCAACTTAAATTTATTATATTTTAATTATATGATTTGTGGAGTACTTCTGTGAAACATCATTTGGTTCAGGACAGAACTTCAAGGTGTTACATTATTTTAGATGAGAACCAAATTTCCCCTCTTGTGTATAATAAAAAAGAAAACTGCTTAAGGGAATATAAAACTGAGCATAATAGAACAGCAATTGCCTATTGTGTAGCAATTTGAATCTGAGTAATTACAAATAAATAATTAAAAGCAAACACATACAAATGAATTACCTGGGTAAACGATGTCTAGGACATGGTACTACATGGAACAGCTGAGGCAGTGAATATATGAAGTTCACGATTTGTGGTAAAAAGAAGAGCAGCATGGTCTTGCTGAAATGGCCGAGAATGCCCACCACAGCAAAGGTCATCCCAGCAAAATAACAGAATGTGTCTCCAACAAACACTGAAGATGGGTACCTTCAAGGGCAGGAAAAAAGTGCCAAAGGCAATGCAGACATTTGCTACTGATGTATGACCAATTTAGCATTTTTTGAGTTGCATATTCTACAATAAACAGAATGTGTAAATGCTTCATATCGCAAACATTTAATGATGTTAATATAATTTTAAAAATCAAAGAAAACAAACCAGTTGTGGTAGAAGAGGGCCAGTGTGGTGAAAAAGAAAGGGATCATGAAGTACAAAGAAAAAACATGGTCATCTCTGTAGTCTCCTGCCATGCAAAATGCAAATAAGTGGGCGTTAGTTATATTTGTTTTAAATGTTTAATACACAATAAAATTTATTAGAAGAAGACCATATGTCCTTTTGAACATGAATCTGATGGAAGAAGGATTTTCCCATTGCAGGAGAGCTTGTGCATAAAAACTAATTCAAGCACATGATATACCACTGGGGAGCACTTCAGAGGAATGAGCTTTTGGGCAGTTTTGGGTATACATATTTTTCTCTCCCTGATCTGTATTCTAAGCTCTTAGGCCTTATATGAATAATTTTGGTCTTGGAGATAGAAAAAGGAACATCAGCTCACCATTAAGCTCAAGTAAATTAAAGATAATGATGGAGCCAGAGATGAAGAGGGCCTGTCCAGACTCAATGCCATTGATTCCAGCCAGAATGTTGATAGCATTAGTGCAGAACACAGCCAGCATGCCCATATACACATAATACAGGATACCTAAAAAGAAAGATAAAAAAATCATTAAAATCAGTCCTTACAAAATGACAGATGTTTGACTATATTTTTGAAAACATATGGTGATATGTTTATTCCCCTCAGTACTGTTTAGAACCTACTACATAGTCCAGTCTCACAGCATGTAAGTAACTTTAAACTTTAGCCATTTAAGTCATTATACCTGAACCAGTCCAACTCACCTAGATCCAGATGCATCCCTAGCAATGCTCGGAATGGTTTGGGAACCACTATTACAGTATTGCCAAAGTTGGTGAAATAGACCATGAGGAGAGGCAGCGAGGCCATTGTGGGCAGCAACAATTTGTGCCTCCATCGCAGGTTCAGAACATCATCAGCGAAGCCAAGGAAAATCATACAGCAGATGGCTAACAATGCACCAATCAGCTGCACAAACTGCATCAAGAACACATAAATAGTTCCTAATTATTTATACCAACCATATTACATTAAACCCAATATCAATTTCTAAATACAGCTATCTGTAATTTAAAACTGAAATTAGGTGTAGCTTAAAAACTTAAAAAAAAGTGTGAGGTGGTGGAAATGGGCGTATTTACTGAATTCTACAGACTGCAGACAAAAACTGGAAACACTACTGTTAATACACGCATGGAGAATTTAATTTAGACAACAAATCAGCAGTCTGCTTTTACCTCATTGTGCGGGAAGCTGCGACACTGCTCTCCCATGAAGCAACCAAGAAAAGGCACAGGGATGAAGAGGAAGAGGATGATGAGGAAGACTGTGCCACTAATCACACCTTGAGATTCTGGCCTGAGAGAATGGAAACTAGTTAGAAGATTGATGTTGATTTATGACAACTCATGACACTGTCTAAAAGGAAAAATATTGTACATTACAAGAGCAGTGTACAAAAACAAACAAACAAACAAACAAAACCTTTAAACTTACACTTGTTTTTTCATAGTTTTGTTCAAGTCTAGCCCATAGAGTCTGGCAGAAATGAAGTGCTCCTTGAAGGCTGGAATGAGCTTGAGTGTGGCAAGGCACCCAAGAGCAGACATGCAGCCATTGATGATGAGGGGTAGGATGGGTATGGGGGACATTTTGTCATAAAGCTACAGTTATTACAGTATATGCTAATGCTTTAGAGCTAGAATGATGGAAGGTACGAGTTTGATTGACTAGTGAAGTAGTGGTTAGTTGTCACTACACGAACATTTCTAACTTAGAGGTAGTTTTTGTGCTTCCTATTCATAGAAAACAGAAGTACGTATTTTTTCTAAGTCTGTCAAACTATGAACTTTAACTTGCTAACATACCAACAAAACCTAGTCGGCACCATTAGTTCATCTCAACATAAACGCTTGCCCTTACAAACAACGGAATTTGTGATTTTAGACAGCTGTTGCTCCATGGCTTTCCACAAAGTTGTACCTCAACGCAGGGATCAGACTCGTGAATGACAGGTTTGGCTAATGCTAATGTAGCCGCTAGTCTAGATAAACTCCTGTTTTCCCAAGTATTCCCGTTGAATGCTAGTCACATTAGACACTACAGAAAGCAGGCTGTAAAGTTTTATGGCTGGCCAAAATTAATAGCTAAACATGACAGCAGTTTTAACGCCCCTATTTGAGAAATCGGCTAAATCTGACAGAAACGTTTTTGTTTCCAACCGAACCATGGGACGACCCAAAACCTCCACGTCTACTTCCGTCAACACGATGTGGGCGTGGCTAACGTTAAAAAACGTTATTATTATTTTTATTTTTAAATAACGCAGTCATGCTGGCTCTTTATTTTTTCATGGATTAACATGCTGTGTTTGGTTTTTAAAAATAAATGTGAATAGTGGCGCGGTTCTGTGTAGCTACTGCTGTCAGGCTGCAGCGCGTTGCCTGTAAGCGGGGGTGGCACTGCGCCAATTCATATTTCAGACAGATTATCGACAGCTGTGTGTGATAGCGACTGTTTATTGTGAAAGTGACAACCTGTCATTGTGAAACACAGCACAGCACACAATGAAAGGCAACGAAAAAATGCAGCCACTGCTTTTCACCCATACACACACCGTAAAGCAGGCGGCAGCTATTTAAAGCTGTCTGGGGAGCAGTGATGGGGACGGTACCTTGCTCAAGGGTACCTCAGGGCAATCTACTGGTCTTGGATTCAAATCCACAACCTTGCGATCCTGGGGTCTAGTGCCAAACCCCTGGGTCACCGCTGCCCCACACCTGATTGTAATGCACTGCAAAAAAAAAGCAAAAAGCAAAAAAAAAACCTGTCCTTGTACCATCAGTGAATCAGAGTTTATGAATATAATGCCATACCTGCTGTATTGATGTTAAAATAGTGGTGAAGTATTTTCTTTGCATTTACCTTCCTGATGGGTTTAAAAATATGGCCTGGGCCAAAACCTTTGCCAAACAATGGCTCTGTCTCAAAACCTTACTTAGAGAGCGTTCTGAGGTAGGAGGGCACTCGTTTAAGTCGTTTAAGAACACCTAGTTCTAAAGCTGTGATTAGTTAGATGGTGCGAGGAAAACCTAAAGACAAAGGCTCACCCACCACGCAACATGTCTGTAGCCATGTAACTTCCTGATTTTTTGGGATGTTTTTTTGATGCATTCAGAACATTTCAGATGTCTGGTTGAGTGTTATTCATTTTTAGATTTAAGTCACATGACTGACCCAGAGCCCAAGAGGCTAAAATCTGTTGATCCACAACATGTGAAAGTACATTTCCCTGTTTCCAAACAAATATTGGGATCTCCAAAAGACAAAGAAAATGAACCTTCCCTTTAACTAGATGACTTGAGGCAGCGGTGGCCTAGTGATCAGAAGTTTGTGGGTTTGAATCCCAGACCAATAGGATGCCCTGAGGTATCCTTGAGCAAGGTACTGTCCCCATCACTGCTCCTCGTGTACTTTAAATAGCTGCCCCTTGCTGTAGGGTGAGTTTCGTTTTGGTTCACTGTGTGCTGTGTTGCGTTTCACAATGACAAATATAGTCACTTTCACTTATTTAGCTACTGTTAGCTACCTGTAAACCTAGCCGTGGTTACTACCTGTAAACATGACTGTTGAAGGGAATGGTGCTGTTTTGTGATGCAGCCGAAAACGAGCTAGGACACGGTAGCAAAGATACAACTAAAATGCGGTCATTAATTCCTTGAGCTTTTCTATGCAAAGGAAGAAAGCTTTATTTCGCCCTCCGCGTGGGCTGTCCCTTTTAGAGTGTGACGTCACGTCAAAACTGTCAATAAAAGACAGGTGGCTGAGGAGAAATCGCGCGCGCGACCGAGGACTAATACGTGTCCCTTTAAATGCGCGCGACATGTGTGGGAAGTTAGAATCAATTTACCGAACCGATTCTTTCAAACTGGATTCTTTTCGTGAACTGAATGACCGATTCAAGGAATCACAGATCCAAGTCAAGCGTTACATTTACATTTACATTTACATCATTCAGCAGACGCTCTTATCCAGAGCGACGTGCAGCAGTTCTGTTTCCATATTTGATCTTCGCATTAGTAACCAGCTACCACTAGTTAACTTTTACAACCTAAGTAACAAACATAGTAACCCTGTGAATAGTACAAAAAAGTGCTGTTAGTGGGGGTTTTTTTTTATAAGAAAAGCAAACTATCCTCATCTCCCCACAATGTCTTCTGATTGTTTTTTAATTATTTACTTTACTCAATGAACCACACATAACACAGATATATTAATGAGAAATATAATTAATACTATATTAATTAATATAACGAATTAATAATCAATTATATGAATTATAAGCAATTCTGGGGGGAAAAGGTTTCTGTGACAACTACTCAACTCATCTCTTTAAATCAAAATCCGTCATTATAATGTATAAACGGCCATGGAAACAACATAACCTAAAATTTGCCTATTTTTTAATGACATTTGGATGTCTCAGGAGCAATTACTATACATTTCTTTGCAAATTGTACTTTTCCTGGGGTGCAAATGTGAATGAGACAAAATGAAACTTTGGGAACCAAATTTGACGATGCTGCTAGAAATGGTGTTCACTAACTGGCATTGATTTAAAATACTACAGAAAGATTCGAATCAGGTGTGAGTCGATTCGTCGAAATGAATCATTCAATGAGTCGGACAGCTCCGTGTGCGCGCGCTGTTTGTGCTGCGATTTTGACAGTTGCGCCCGTTTCTGTTTCATTCGTGCGGGAGCGCCGGGACGGAGATACGCGGTCGACGCAGCGGCGGCCAGACACGAGCTCAAAAAGTAGCGTTCCGGAGCGAACTGAACACTACAGTGTGGCCGAAATGGTTCGGAGGAGACACGAGGTGGAAAAACGACCGTAAAGGAGCGAGAAAAAAAGGACCTGCTTGGAATTAGGAGCGAGATAATACGCGGCTAGCCGCGGTGGCTAACGGCGGTTGTCAGGCTGCCGCTTGCCGCACTGGTGCTTTTCTGTGGGATTTTTTACAGACTTCTTACGACATTTGATCATCGTGTAATTCGGAGAAAACGGTAATTATAACCTTGCATCTGTTCTTGCGAGCTCATCTTGTCGGTGTTTATATTTGACGAAGCTAGCCTGGTGCGCTAGCCGCCGGTCGTAAACAGCAGGAAAAAATAAACAAAAAGGCTTCGTGTGGGTAAAGATGCTCGTTTTGGAATGAACGTATAGATTATGTAAAGCACGCTAATAGGCGTTCACGTGTAGGGCTATTACATATCCGGACTGCCGAGCCGCATTGCCCCGCAGTTGGCTGGCCGCAGCAGCGCTGGTGTGGGGAAGCGAAACGCCGCAGTTTGACCTGCCTGCTGTCCGCCGAGAGGGAGCCGCTGGCCAGAGAGCACAGAGCACCCCGGCCTCAGGCACAACCAGGAGCCTGATACGTGGCGCACAGCGGTTTGAGTAAAGCTAGAATGAAACTTTCTTCCTTCGTTGATCTCGTGAACATATATGCCACCCATTTAGCTTTCCAGTTTACTAACCAGTTTAGTGTCTACATAACCACATGCTCGCAGATCAGGTGTCAATGAGTATCGCTGCTGTATCTGCTTCAGGTTATGTGTGCCTGGATGACACACGGTGTTCTTTTTCCCATTTTCATATTTGTCCTGTTTTTCCAAAGTCTTCTCTATAATACATTCAGAAAACATGTAAAAGAACTGGCTCTCTACCTCTAGGTTTTGCATGTCTTCTATTTCACACACCCTTTGTGTCTCTACAGAGTCCCACCTCGATGAGAATCAGGCCGTGATAAAAATGCGACTGAAGTGATTGGCAAGAGGGGAGATGATGAGTTTCCAGGACGTGAGCTGGCTGGTCCTCGTGGCACTCTTCTGTGTCTCGCTGCTGGTCGTGCTAGCCTGGCTCGTCCAGTTCTCCCTGGCCTTGCTGAGGCCCCGGAGAGGTGCTGGGTTCCAGAGGGGCGAAGAGACCTCGTGGCAGGTACCACTCAGCCTTACCCATCAGACGCTGACAGGCGGAGTGTGGGGCTCCCTTCTGAGGCTTCGTTTTGGACGTGATGGCTCGGGAAGTGACACAGAAGCAGGTGTCAAAGGGCTCCTGTCATCCCTCTTTGCATTTAAGTCGTTCAGGGAGCACTGGCAGAGGGCCTGGGTGAGAGCACTCAATGAGCAAGCCTTCAGACAAGGGGTGAGTACAATCAGATGTGTAGGATGGCAGAGAATGAATGTCATTGTGTGACATTAGTAAGAGTGTTTTTGTGTGTATGATTAGTTCTGAGACTGGAAAACTTTTGGACATGTGCTATATGGCATTTTATGTAGGTTTTTGTTGTTGTTTTTGTTGTTATCTCTCTCTTTCTCTCTCTTTGTTACACACACACACACACACACACACACAGTACCATGCCATAGCTTTAGGCAACTGAGCAAGCTAGCATTTATTTGCTAAAAACAGTAATGTTAGTAAACAAATAAATACACGTACAGATATGGGAGGTAAGCAATTTTAAGTCTTTCAAATTCCTTTTCTCTTCAGTGAATCTATATATTTGAAGAAAACAATGCTTCATTAAGGTAAATCAGAAGTGGTGCTGTTAAATTTGTACAATTTACTGTGTTATGGTTCTGAAATCTGGAACTAAGCCTGTCTTCTCAAAACCAGCTCTAAAGACATCAACCACATGAAATAAGACATTCTTACAATTTTTCTGAATTTGTCTATATTTTAATTCATTCTGATGATGTGTTATGTTACTGAAAAACAATGTTTTTAGAGTCAAGATTTTTGCACAGTACTATGTAAATAATATATATATACAGGAAGACACTTGTATATCCTGCTTGAGACTTATTTAATTTAGATTAATACAAACATTTTGTTTCAATTGATGAGTTCCTGGAATTATATTTAACAGCTTTAATGGTCACTATTTAGTTCAAGCTGTTAATTTGGCTTTACAGACTTAATTAAGTATGCAGCATAAGTCATAGCTATAACAATGTCTGTACCTCACAGATGTTTCACTATGTGTTTCAGTTTTCGTGTTGCAGCATTCATGGGCAGGCTTTGGCAAGCCTCTGACTGTTCATCCAAATGGGAAATATCTCTGATTTGCTCTTTATTGTTCTAGATTCACCAGGGAATTGGTTGTATTTGTATTGTGCTATAAAGCCAGGTTCTCCTGTTATGCTCAAAATAATTAAAATAATTATAATAGGTCTGAACTGTGCACATAAGTGTCACTTCTACTCTCAGTGAAGCCTTCTATCAGATTGTTCGATATTGTGAGAGATGGTGTGTCCAAAGGTCTCCTTTCCTATATTTAACTTTGTCTCCGTTTGATGTGCTTGGGTTTCAAAGCTTAATGCCGTAGACTGCCCTCTGAGCACAGAATGAGAGAGTGAGTGATGTCCTGCCTCCCTCGTTCTTCCCATCCCTTGACTTAAAAGTTTAAAGGAGTCAGATTAAACCCCAGTCAACCCTCCATAGGGGAGAAAGATTACACTTAGTAGTGCCTCATTTTCTCTTTAATATTAAATACATTGATTCTGTGTTGGATGAGAAGAGAATGACCTGCTCAGTTTATAAGATGATAGACATCTACACAGTCATTCTGATCTGTTGGTAAGCTGACGATTTTCTGTATGCCTAGTTGTTTGTTTGCAATATCTTATGCAATGCTGGCTTTCATTTTTCAAATGCACATTTCGGTTGATTTAAATGCTGCTAACTCTCCCTTTGTGGTATACCTATAATAACATAGGCAGCATAGAGATTATTACTCCAAATATCTTCTTCCACCCCATTTTTGTCCTAAGGTCTCTTGCCAATAGTTGTGCCAGTTCAGCAACCTAGTTATTTCATTAGTTTGTCAAGGGGAGGTGTTGTGAGAGGATATGGTTATGCAATTCTAATGTCCTCTAGTTTCAGTTTCTCCATAGTCAGTAGGATTTTTCAGAGAAAGGTTGAAAAATCCAGCAGAAAGCCATTTACAGGACCTACATTTAATTTCAGATGTGGCTGGGAGCCAAGTGCCGAAACAGCAACTACCGTTTTCACTATGTCAGTTGCTGTGCACGATTCTGCAGAGCAAAATGCACTGTGCTGTTGTGGAGTCAGGGCTTTCTTAACGGAGTCCTTTCAATTCTGGAGCCTCTTGTATAACTGGAAAAAACTAGCAAATCTTTGTTCAGGAAGTATTTAAATTGTAAATTACTGATAGGAAGTAATGGCCTGAATTTGGAGTTTAAAGTGTAAGTGTTGCTCCATGGGATTGTGGCACATTACAGTGTTATCTTGCTAGGTCCCTCACCAAAGAGAGTGCTGCTAAATCGCATGTTTCTTCCTTTAGGTTTCTCTTATCTTACACTGTCTGTGTCATTTCAAAGACAAGTGACTCTAAAACAAATACATTTTTCCAGACAAATATAATAGGTCACAGCCTTATTTTACAATTTTCCAAAACTGACATTTTCTGAAAGCGCTAGTCCTTAAACTGCAATGTGATTTTCACTTTATATTCACTTTATGTTCAGCTAAGTAGAAATATCATTCCTTTTTTTGGTTGACTTGTTGGAATCTCTGTTAGAAGATCCTTCTTGCATGTTAAAACCAGTCATATCTTCATGGAGATGGTTTCTAGTTTGGAACCTTCTGAAAACATTTTCCATATAAAATAAGCCAACATTATATTTTAAGACTGTTTTATATCATTTTACAATAACAGTGAATTCCTCTGCTACAGAGATGAGAACGTAAATTCCTAAGATATATGTTGATGATAGGTTCATACTCGTTATGCCACCACACTTGCTGCCCTGAGGTCAGTTTCTTAGCACTTCAATTGCTGAGAGGCAGGTAAAATGAATGTTTTCCAGACTAATTCTTCATGTTCTCAATATGTAATCTTCATTTTGATATAAATCCATAATATTTAGCATAATCCATCAGACCTGAAAAACCTGCTAGTTGGATTGCAGTGTATGTTTGTATGTGCTTAGAAAAAGAGAGAGACAGAACAATAACTCAAGTCAGCAGTGAAAATAATAGCCTATGTTAGGTCATGCTTGACCACCTTAACACACAGAAAGCCTCATGTTGGCATAGCTACAGGAAAACTGATATCCTACCAGAGACACAGGTGATCTGCTTTTTACAGTGTGTGTGTGTGTGTGTAATATATATAACATACAGTACTGTGCAAAGATGCTGTAAACAAAGAATGCTTTCAAAAATGGAAGTCTTAATCATTTATTTTCATCAATCAACAAAATGCAGTGAACGAACACAAGAGAAATCTAAATCAAATCAATATTTGGTGTGACCACCCATTGTCTTCAATACAGCATCAGTTCTTCTAGGTACACTTGCACACAGTTTTTGAAGGAACGCGGCTGGTAGGTTGTTCCAAACATGACTGTGTTTCAACCTACGTGTGACATTGATGATCATCAGTACCTGTTTGGTAAAATTGGTTGATCATACACCGACTATAATCCTACAAAATTCCTGACTTTTTGCCTTCAAACCAGCATCAGTTCTTATTGGTACACTTGCACAAGGTAGTAACCAAATATTGATTTGATTTAGATTTCTCTTTTGTTCGCTCACTTTGCATTTTGTAAATTGATAAAAATAAAGAATCATTATTATTTCTGAAAGCATTCTTTGTTTACAGCATTTTTTTTCTCACCTGCCTAAAACCTTTGCACAGCACTGTGTGCATGTGTGTATATAATATATATAAAAATCCAGACACAATATTTTAAAAACAGGTTCTTAAGTTGTTGATAAATTGGAAGCAGAAAAAATGGAAAACTAGAAAGATCTGAGCTACATTGACCAACAACCGGGTCAAAGCAAACCTAAAATGTTAGGTCTTGTAGCATGCTCTTGGTATTCAGTGGCTAGTAACTAGCAAAAGTGGTCCTGGGAAGAACAACTAACTAGCCAACTACTGAGTCATGAACACCCAAGACTCTCAAATGTGCATGGACAGTAAAAGTTAGCCTTTCTGGTCTGATCTCGGAAGAGTTATTATAACGCAAATTGCTGAAAAAATTAAAGCTGTCCTATAAAAGGGTACACTCATACAATCTTGCTGCGAATGGGGAAGCTGACCAGTCAGAGTCCAGGCTGAAAGGTCCTACATTTAGCAGGTGAGCATCAGAACTGGATCATGGAGCAATGGAGGAAGGTGGCACAATTTTTTATTTATTTTTTATGTAGGTGCATAGTTCAACTGGGGACGGAATGGCACCAGTGTGCACACTATGGGAAGAAGTTAAGCTGGAGGGAGGCAGTGTGCTGATGCAAGTTTAATAGACAAATACACATGTACAGTCATGTAAAAAATGGGACACCCCATTAAATATTCAGTTCTTTATTAAGAAATGTTCACATGTTGATGTCTTATCTTGTGTTTATTTATCTCTGGAAAAGAAAGTGATTTAATTGCAGGTAACCTACAAAAATGAACCTTGATTTATTCATTAAACTAAATATATGAACAAAAATGTGTATTCTAACTGAGGAAAAAGTTAGGACACCCTACCCCCTAATGGCTATTGTTACTCCCTTTGGCTGAAGTAACCACAGTGAGACGCTTCTTGTAGCATCTACCAGTCTCTGACCGGTCTGAGGAAAGTTTGCCCCACTCCTCAATGCAGAATTGTTTAAACTGTGAGATGTTTTGAGGGGTTTCTTGCATTGTTCCAGAATGCCTGGTCTTTGTCTACGTTCTCTTTCTGATTGTAGAGGCATGCACTTTCACATCACTTTTAGACTTTATTCTGGAGAGTGCAACGGCTGATAGAAAATTGTTTTGAGATCTTTTTAAATCCCTTACCAGCCCTTTTGATCTCATCATGGTGTTCACTCTCACCTGTTCTCTCTCATCTGTGTGCTCAACAGTCAGGAGCACACCAAACTAAATGCTTGAGGTTTAAATCAGGCAAACCTCCTTCAAAATGCTGAGTAACGATGTTCTAATCATGTGAACCTGATGTGCTACACCTGTGATTTGATTATTCCCAATAATCAAATCACAATTTCAATGGGAAATAAAGGTGTCCTAATTTATTCCTCAGCAGAAATCACATTTTTGTAGAATTACAATTTAATGAAGATTTTGAAAAGACTTTTATTCATTTTTATTTGTTTAATTATATTACTTGAATCTCCTAGTGTTGTTGAGATTAAATATCCATATGTCAAAGTATGTTACAAAAACACACAGGCTTTCATAGGGTATCTTAATTTTTTCACATGACTGTGTTTTGATTGTTGTGCCATCACAGAAACCAAAATGGGCAGTTTTTTGACAATAATGTTATGTGTATTGGTAAAGTGGAAAGGGGAGTGGATGATTTGTTTTAATCGAGACTGGAAAAAAAAAGGTTGTTTTGATAAATATATGTAAATTGGGTGTTTACAAATTCTGTGTAATCATTGCTTAAGTCCATAGATATTGGAAAGTCCTGTATGTCCTTTATAACTTGAGCAGTTTCCATTTATTCCAAATGTGGGCAACAAAGCCCTAAACCTCCAAAAAAAAACTAAAAAAAAAAACTTAATATACATAAGATGAGTTTTCAAAACATAAAACACAAACACCGTATCTTGCATCAAAGCTAATTTCTTGTATTTTTTTCTCAACAGTTATTTAGAAGCTGTCTGCATTTTTTTAATGTGCCTATCATTTTATTTTCATTATTACATCACAATTCTGTGAGTTCATTAAAAATGATCATGAATGTAAAGGATTTGTTTAGTTAAAATTCACATTTCCAGTTTGATCCCTACATATTGACTTGTTTATTAATGATACTGGAATGTTCTTAATGGAACCACTACTGATCCTTGTATAGCATTTATAAAAAAAAAAAAACAGTTAGAAAAGAAAGCATTAGAGAAAGAGTTTTAAAAAGAAATACAAATTAGATTGCATGTCTTGAGTAGCAGTGTCTGCTCTGGTGTCTCATGACATGTGAGCACTGTGACTATATGAGGAGTGACAGCTAGAGAAGGTGAAGAGGTCGGAGATCATCTTGTGTGTATAATTTGAAGGGGGGCATTGACTTATGACTCATAGGGAGTCAGATCTCTACACCAGATCACTACACACAGCATGACACCAGCAGTGTCCCCTTACAGAGAAAGCCTTTGATTTTAACAGTACATGCTAAGAGAATCACATCAACTCCATGTGACCTCTCATGAGAAAGTGGAAATGGGAATTTGACTGCCGGTTAATCTTTGCTATGCAATTCACATTGATGTCGTATTAATCAGATTACTGTTACAGAGTGAGTGTGAAAGAGATGGTGGCTTGAGTGCCAGATATATGAGAAAGAAGAGATCAGTGCAATGTCTAACTAGATTGTAGAAATTGAAATTGAAATTAGGCTGGTGCACAAGGTTGTATGAAATTAGTGTGGAATTACTGGCTTTAATTCCTACTAGACCAATAAAAATAACATTTTTAGAATAAGTAACAAAGATGTCACCACCACTGTATTGTGAAGCCTTAGTGTCACAGTGTGCCTGGTTAAAGAGGAATTACTATGATTAGATGTAAATATAAAAACAACGTCACACATTTAATTTGATTTAACATACATCACATAAGAAAAACCTCATAGCATCCTTCATCTTGACAGTTGTTCTTGAGATGGATGCAGAAAAATGATTCAATAATGTGCTCAGGGTCTCCGGCTGGAGTGAAGACCGGCTTCGGGAAAACTCAAGAAAACTCTGAGTCATGGAATAGCCCAGCCACAGTCTGGCCCTAAACCCAGGATGACATCTCTGGAGAGGCTTTAAAATGGCTATGCATTTAAGCTTACCTACTAATCTGATTGAGAATTAACAATTTTTCTAACAGGAAAAACCTTCAAAAGAAAGGTATGCCAAGCATGTAGGATTATTCTCAAGTAGTTTTTAGACTAACATTGCATCCAGAGCTTGTCTTACAAAGTATTGATTGTAGGGTCTTTATAAAAAAACCTGTTTGGTCAATATTTGATTAATTTGATTAATTTTGATTAAGAGCAGAAAAATGGAAAAAATAAATGAATAGTTTAAAGATGAGTCCAAAGCTGTTGCAGCTGCATATTCTTGACTCTGGGTGGGTCCATATGTCACCAAGAATCTTGCTGTATCTATCTCTCTCTTTCTCTCTCTCTTTCTCTCTCTCTTTCTCTCTCTCTTTCTCTCTCTCTCTCTCTCTCTCTCTCTCTCTCTCTCTCTCTCTCTCTCTCTCTCTCTCTCTCTCTCTCTCTCTCTAATCCTAGGATTTGGCAGAAAGAGATTGCTACAGCTGGTGACGTGTGACTATGTCAGCAGAAGGACAACCTCTTAGTGTTGATAAACTCACATATCAGCACACAGACAGATATGCGCACACACACAGTCTCTGATTTCTAATCTAACTGTGTGTGTTGTACACACATTTACATGTACCTCAGGCCAGAATCTGCGATCTGTGATTAGACACTGGCACAAAATCTCTCGTCGTTAATTAATTTACTGTCAGCTAATGAACTTGATTTGAATTTTTGGGCAACACACTGTTGTACCTCCCTGCAATAGGCTGGTGACCTGTCCAGGGTGTGTCCCCGTCCTTTGCCCTGTGTGAGCTGGGATGGACTCCAGCACCCCCCGCGACCCTAATTAGGACAAGCGGCCCAGAAAATGACTGACTGACTGACTGACTGACTGACACTGTTGTACATTCATTCAGGCACAAATATCAGCCTGATTCAGTGCATACTTGATATTGTATAATGACTGCTGTCTGCAGAAACATATGTCCTGAATTTACATGTACACACAAACTATGCTTAATATACTCACTCTCAAATAGGCCGTACAATTCAAGATGCTACTCATTTATCAGAAATGATTACCAAATCAGTTTTATTAAATGTTTCAGAACATGCTGTAAGAGATGGCTCTGGTGTATGTATGTGTGTTTTTATGTGTGTCTGAGTTTGTATGTGCACTTCATGCTGTATTTGTGTTAGTCATGCAATCACCCAGAGGACATGTTGAGTGCAGCAATAATATGATGGCATAATAGAGGGCAGTTGCAAATAACTGCAGATGTGACTGTAACAGAGCTTGTGAAAGTGAAAAGTGAAAGTGACAACCCTTGTCATTGCAAGGTCATGGCACAGCACACATGAACCACAACGAAATTGGACCTCTGCATTTAACCCATGCACACTCAAACCCGTGCAGCAGTGGGCAGCTATTGAAAGCGCCCGGGGAGCAGTGACAGGGACGGTACCTTGCTCAAGGGTACCTCAGGGCAACCTATTGGGAAGGGGTTTGAACCCCCGATCCTCCGATCATGCGGCTAACGCCCTAACCACTAGGCCACCGCTGCCCTTGTACCTGCCATCTTCCATTCTGTGTGCTTCACTAAACCTTTAAATGATCTTTTACATTAAGTGATTTAACACACATTGTAATGACAACTAAATTTCTTAATAGATAAACATCAGCGTAAGTGGAACATCTGAACTGGAACAGTGTTCAGATTTTAATGTGTTATTTTAACACAGGTGGAAAAAAAATTTGCTGCACACATCCTATGGAACACATTGTCCATTTTTAAATATGTGTGAAATCATCATATTTTTCACAATACATTGCAGTATAATTTAAAGGGCCCTTTTCTAAAAATAAATAAATAAAATAAGTTTATTGTAAAACTGAATTGTGCGCAGCAGAAGCGGTCATCTTTTATTTATGGCTTTATAGTCATGAAAATGTGAAAAACATGTTTTTAGCATTGCATAATTTTCGCATTCCCATTTACTGCGCAGGGTGACCAATCAGAAGAGATAATTTATATGGATCATTTTTGAAGGAGCAGTCTCATTGAATTTGAAAGGATAATACATGAAAATAGTCATGCAGAAATAATTTAAGAAAAAAATATTTAAGAATAATGAGAATGACAATGGCAAAATATAAGTTCCCTTTTTTATAATTAAATTAACTGAACATTTGTTAAGTTAAAATACTTTGAAAACTGCATTTGTGTGTCTGTCAAATTGAAAGATGGCATATTATTATGCCTCTGGTGTAGAATATGTCTCTCTGTGTCTCTGGCATCCCCTCTCTCACTTTATCCTTCTCTCTTTCGTGTTGATGACTACTTCATATGACAGAATGCCTGTTATAATTAAACTACACTTGCAGCATTTTTTTATTTTGTAGCCTAGAACATGAAACAGATTTTACCCTGTTTTGTCTGTAAATATTAGAGCATTTGTCACAGCTGAAAGCATCATCTATGCTTGTTTATTGCTGCTGGGAAGTTCCAACTGAGTTTAGTTTGCAACTGCTTTCAGATTTTCAAAGCCAGTAGCAAAATGGCAGAAGAAAATCTGTTGAGGCCAATGTTTCCATATGAGCCACTGGTATCTTCAAAAATGTCTGGGCTGGTTAGAGGACAGCTTAGAGGTCAGATAGTGTTTGTGGGAAAAGTTAATCTTAGATTGGCATAGAACTCCATTTTATAAACATTGGAGAACAAAAGCATCACCTGAATGCAGCATGTGTATGGTTCCCTCTTTTTGCTTGAAATGGCAGGCTAGGAGATGTTTTTTGCAGTCTTGGCATTGTTTCTTTTATGGTTGGTTGACAGACTGGTGGTGTGTTCGAGGATTATATTGGGGATTGTTCACTGGTTGACATGCATTACTCCCACCATATTATAATCACTGTGAACTGTGTAATTTCAGACAGACACATACATAACCCCTCCAGAATTGAATGATAATGAAGTTTATATTTGAATGCCAGAGTAATGATTAACCTCAAGTCCCAATGTAAAGCTAAGCCAATAACTTTCAAAAAAACATGTAAAGTGTACAATGCACAATGCCTTTATTTTCTTGTGGTTGTTTTTTTGGTTACCGGGTGATGTATCTGATAAGGAAATCTGTGCAAGGGTTTTGCAGCTGCTATGCAAACCTTTTAATGTAAATTTGGAGGGTTTGTTGTTCTATGCAAAAGATTTCTACTGCGGTGATGTCTGGCATTAGTGAATTTCTGTTGATATGAGGGCCACTTTTTATATGCATTAAAAGAGGGCAATGAATGATTTAATGGTTTGCCACAGATTCCTCTTTAGTCGTAATTGGTCTTGATTAGAGTTCAGAGAAAACTGAGTCTGGTATTATTATTAATAATAATAATAATAATAATATTATGGTGTTATATAAAGCCCATTGCTTTGGAAAGCTTTTTCATAGTGAACAGGGAGATGACAAGCATTGGGTGGGAGAAAGGTGTGGGTGTGATCTCATTGTCTGTAGATGGCATCTTACAGAGGCAACTTTAGTGTGTTTTCAGCTGAAACTTCATATCTCATTTTAGTCTAAATGGATGGAGGGCAGTCAGCATGCTTAGTCACCCTCATACACCACACTGAAGTTCCAGCCATACCTTAGCTTTCGTTGCAGTACTGTCTGGGACTGAGTACATGCCGGCATTTAGAGCAAGCTCAAGTATTACTTTTAATACTTAAGCTTGCACATATTTCATGTTTGTTTGACAGCATATACGTTATACATTTAACATGTATGCTGTTGTTTTTGCACCATAATGAAACACACATTTATTTGTGTTTTATAATACACATAGTGCAGAGATGTTTCTAATGGGTAGATCTAGTGAAATCTAGTGTTTTAAAAAAGAAAAAAGTTATTCATTTGAATTTGTTAATGTCTATTGTTTATATTTGATATATTGACAATATTGTTAAGCTTCACTTAACAGTATATATACAGTGCTGTGCAAAAGTTTTAAGCAGGTGTGGAAAAAATGCTGTAAACAAAGAATGCTTTCAAAAATGGAAGTGTTAATCATTTATTTTCATCAATCAACAAAATGCAGTGAATGAACAAAAGAGAAATCTAAATCAAATTAATATTTAGTGGGACCACCCTTTTGCCTTCAAAACAGCATCAATTCTTCTAGGTACACTTACACACAGTTTTTGAAGGAACTCGGCTGGTAGGTTGTTCCAAACATCTTGGAGAACTAACCACAGATCTTGTGTGGATGTAGGCTTCCTCACATCCTTCTGTCTCTTCATGTAATCCAGACACACTGGATGATGTTGAGATCAGGGCTCTTTGGGGGCCAGAAGAATTGATGCTGGTTTGAAGGCAAACGGTAGTAACACCAAATATTGATTTGATTTAGATTTTTCTTTTGTTTGCTCACTTTTCACATTTTGTAAATTGATACACCTGCCTAAAACGTTTGCACAGTACTGTATTTATATTTAAGCAATAAATATATATATAATATAATATACAAACACACACACACAAAATAACTTTTACTATTTGTACAACTCCTTATACTTCCACACTGCCCCCTGTATGTTATTATGAGAAAGAGAGAGATTGCTATAAAGTGATGATGAACATATGCCATGCCACAACAGGGGATTTGTGTCCGCTCTTCCTCTCCTCCACAAACACTGAGCTCAAGCCAGTTGAACCAATCTAGTCAAACACAATTACTAATCCCTTTGGCTCAGACAGAGAGAAAGAATCTCCAGAGCCTTAGCATTTAAAATATCTTATATTGCTAACACTACATGATATATATTTAATTAAACCTTCATATACCTGAAGGTTTCATCAAGAATTTTACTCCCCCCCAAGGGTTGAACAATATACAATACTGTGCAAAAGTTTTAGGCAGGTGTGAAAAAATGCTGTAAACAAAGAATGCTGTCAAAAATGGAAGTGTTAATCATTTATTTTCATCAATCAACAAAATGTAGTGAATGAACAAAAGAGAATCTAAATCAAATCAGTATTTGGTGTTACTACCTTTTGCCTTCAAAACAGCATCAGTTCTTCTAGGTACACTTGCACACAGTTTTTGAAGGAACTCGGCTGGTAGTTTGTTCCAAACATGACTGTGTTTCAACCTACGTGTGACATTGATGATCATCAGCACCTGTTTGGTAAAATTGGTTGATCATACACCGACTATAATCCTACAGAATCCCTGACTTTGTGCAAGTGTACCTAGAAGAATTTGAAGACAAAAGGTAGTAACACCAAATATTGATTTGATTTAGATTTTTCTTTTGTTCGCTCACTTTGCATTTTGTAAATTGATAACAATAAAGAATTATTATTTATATTTCTGAAAGCATTCTTTGTTTACAGCATTTTTTCACACCTGCCTAAAACTTTTGGACAGTACTGTGCTTGTAGAGGTATTTGCAGATTGAGTTCTGGGTGTCTTTGTGGTCAAGTCATCACTCTTTATCGTGGTTCCTAAACCACTCCTGAACAGTTTTCAGTGTGGCAGGGAGTATTATCCTGCTGAAAGATGCGACTGCCATTGGGGCAAACTGTTATAATGAAGGGGTTTACTCTGTGTGCAACAGTGACTAGGTAGGTGGTTAGTAATATCTATACAAGGGTCCAACAGAACATAGCCCAGTGTATCACATTCTCTGCCAGCTTGCTGAGTTGACATGCACTGTGTGTTCTTACATCTTATCAAAGCCAGCATTAACTTTTTAAAGCAGTTTATCTTACACTACAGACTTGAATTAATGACCCAATTTAAAGTTCACTGTTATCTTTCTCAGAGCCACTTCTGGTTGCTGCTAATCAGTACAGATCTAAAACTCCCACTAGACCTGCCATTTTGAAGATGCTGTGATCCATTTGTCCAGGCATCACAAATCAGCCCTTGTCAAATTTGCTCATTATACTTGCCCATTTTTCCTTCTTTCAAGACATTAGTTTAAAGAGCTTTGCCGGTTGCCTTACATACTCAAACTAATCCCTTGACAGATTAATGTTGATTTTAAATTTAAGGCTATGCATGACTATGTTGCACTGTAGCTAAATATGTTATTTGCAAATGGAAACAGTATTGGGTCAGTGCAGTTTCTGATCCCAGTACTTTATAATAGGACAGTTACACACAGCCTGACTTTGAGTAGATTCCAAAATTTGAATGGATCCCTCGATTATTCCTCCAGCCCATTACGTTAAAATAGATTCCTTTCGAAATTCGAAAATATGTTTTCTGGTTCCTAATGAGGAGTTAGGCAAGAAAAGCCAAGTTTATTGAATAGCATGTTATAATACACAGAGGTCATTATGTGCAACTTACAGGTATAAAGCTATAAAATAAATATAGTATCAAGAAGTAGCATAGACATTTTAATAAGCTGATATGGATACAGCATGATGTATTAATGTGATCACTGAATCCAATATCCTTAATCCTGATTACCAAATAGGCACAAAGTTGCAACCTTCTTTCTTTCTTTCCAAATAGAGTTGTTTTATCTTTATTTAACTGAAAATTTTTAGGATCTGTGTGGGAAGCCTAGGATTTGAATTTGCTGTTAAGAAAACTGGTGGTCCTGTTACTGATGCTTCTATATCTCTTCCTCATTGGCAGGAGGGAGATGTGGTCAGCTTTTTGAAGGTGTCCTTGCTTTTCTCACTGTCCAGCTTTGCCATTTTTGTTTAACAGTTGTGCAGTTGTGTAGTATGATAGTGTTTTAAAATACATTAATTAAATGAAACATCATGTGATATTAGTGATACATTTCTGCAGATACTTTAAAACATATAGTAGGTACTGTGTATAAGATTTTTCATTGTTTGATGTAAAATACTGTTGGTTTTTCCTATCATTTCTTGAAATCTTTGCTTTTTCAGAGGGAGCTACACTAATATTTGAAGAAAAGATCCAAGGAAAGAAAATCAGGATGTATAATTAAACATCAATTCTCTTTTGTACTGTGCCCCAATGAACAGTAGTTATAGACTTGGTTCACTTGTTTTGGGAGATGGGATAGATTTAGCTAGTTTCATGCTAAAATGTTGCTTTTAATTTCCATTAATTGATTTATTGTGTCCTTGATATTTTGTTGGCCTTTATCATGCCACTTTTGCATTTATCAAAACCTGAAATCTCTGTTAACTTTAATGTGGCTTGGGACAGAGCTTTGGCTGGAGGAAGAAGGCCCTGAATCAGCTCTTTCTCACTTGATGTAGACTTTCTCCATGCTGCAATATGTCCTTCTGGAAATGTGGTGTTCTGGCTCAAACAAGTGCACTGGCAGCTCTGAACCGTGGCTGCCTGCCATCAGTGATGTCATATCCTGGGCTTTGCTGATCAATGTTTCTTGGCTTGCATGGTGGTCTGTAAAAATCAGCAGGAATTGGGTTTGATTTTTGCAATGTATAACCTCAATTGCTTGTTATATAATGGCTCATTTAGATGCGGAATGGTGGCTTGTTGGTCATGAGAGATGGCTTTCATTGTTTTAATTTCAAAAGGTTTGGGGGATGAGATTGCTTTCTTAAAGTCTGGAGGTTTTTTTTTTTGCTCTTTAAAGTCATTGGGCACAGTACTTCCCTGCAATAACCCCTATATGTTTCATTTCTCTCCTGAGCAGCAGAATGATAAAAAGAGTTTTGTTTGTTGGCATAACAATACAGATTTTCTCACTTCCTCTCTCTTTCTCTACCTATCAATACCTCCCTTCTCCCCTCTCCCTCTTTAGAGCTCAATTCAAATCACCTTTGATGACAGCCTTCAGCTCCCTACATCTGTGTCCATCGACCATGTGACCTGCACAGACCAATCAGCACATAGCATGGTAGGTCATCAATATTCTCTATAAAAGTTGAGTTTACATACAAAAAAAGCTAATGTTCAAATTCTTTTTGAGTGCATCAACCAAATACCTTGAACTTTAAATAAGTGATATTTTATCTGTATTTAACCTGTACTGTGTGATGTTATGAATCCTCTGTACTGATTATCACTCATGTCATTTTTGTGTTCACTGTGAATTTCACTGCCCTCTCTTCCAGGTTCTGCTGTGTAATTGTTCTGTTGACAAGGTAACATTCCCTGTGACTGTCACTCAGCAGTCACCGGTGGCTGTCTCCATGGATACATACCAAGTCACCATGGAGCCCTTAAAGGCCCAGGTAAAAAACTAAAAATGAGGAATGTAAATTCAGGGGTATAAATATATGGTTATAGCAACAATACCAGGAATTATGTGGTTAGTTGTATTGTTGTTGTTGTTATTATTATTATCATATTATGTTGCAAATTAAAAAGACCCTAAGACTGTGATTAAGCAATAGTTATTTGTATTATTATTATTTTGAAGTTAATAAGCATGAGAATTGATAAATGAACTATTCATTTTGCAATCAAGGATCAAAGCCATGATAATCAAGGTTTAATTGAAGTATATACTCTCTGTCTGTTGGTCAAAGTAAAGCCCTGGAAAATGTTTCTTGTGGGAGACATGCCTGGCTATCAGTTTACATGAACCTCTCATTTTGCAATCTCAATAATTTAATGAAGCCTTATTGTGACTGCAGGGACTGTAGTTAATGGAGTTCTTGGAAACAAGAGTCATTTATTTACTATAATGTGCTTTTGCATTGTTCAGACTGGATGTGTATAGAAGAAAAAGTTATTGCAGTTATTGCAGCTGTAAGAGTGATTATTGACTGTGCATTTTAGATATTCATTTAATAAAACAATGTGAGTTCAAAGGAAACTTACAGGCCATGTGAAGGCCTGTAATTTATCAGAACATTTTTCATAGTATTTGATGCATCAGAAATCATTAACCTAGCAGCACACTCAGTAGACTGAGGTCTTTAAAAATACCTGTTCCGATAATTACATTATCCACAGTATATCTAGCCATACCTTTGTCAGAATTAGTTTTGCTTTGTAGTTATTAAAGATGCACAAATGCTGCTACCTTCTTCCATTACTGCCATTTAAAGTACAGGTATTGCACATGCTGAAATTGAGTAAACTAAATAATAATTCTAATAATTGCTCCTCTTGTAAATGCTGGCATGTGGGGATTACTCCAGCTGCAGGTTTGTCTGGAGGAGGTGGAGGAAGAAGGCTTGCTTGTCTCCTGGACTTTTTCCCAGCAACCCCTGTCATCTTTAATCGTGATGCCACAGCAAAGAGTTCAGAGAGAGGTAAGGGTCTGTATAATTACACAGCAGTTTATGATTTCTTTGCATTCTGTTTGCAATAAGAGGATTGCAATGCACAAAATTTGTTAATGGTATAATTTTGCCATCAATGGCTTTTATTTACATGATCTAAATATGCACTGGTCAGCCATGATGAAAACTACTGACAGGTGAAGGGAATGACTTAATTTCATTACCATGCCACCTGTCAACTGGTAAAATATTTTATGCAGCTCATGAAAAGTCAGTTCTCAAAGTTGATGTGTAGGGAGCAGGAAAATGGCCAAGATTAAGAATCTGTAAATAACTTAGGAGCTGAACAAGATTTATTGCTTTATTGGGAGAACTAAACCGTGCAATGCAATGTTGAATTTGGACGCTCAGAATATTCAGTGATTTTAAATAAATATACCAAACACATTTTGGATAAATCTGGAAAATATAGGCATTAGTATTATTCCTGGACCAGTAGGAATCTTTTAAAAGACTATAATATTATCTCTAGAACAGGTAACTGATGTAGAGTTATAACATGTACTTTGGTTTTTGACTTTGTGGAGGGCTCTGAGGCAGAGGTGGATGTGGATATGATCGCTAGGTTGGTGGAGGACACATTATATGCCACACAACCTGCCATGATCCTCAACTTGAGGGCATGTGTATCCAGCCCTGCAGTAAGAACACACACACACACACACACACACACACACACACACAAATAATCAGCATCCAGCTGGCTCATTTCTACAACAAAGTCTCACCCTAATGAACAAACTCTGAGTAGATTTTTAAATATAAAAGATGAATACAGTACATTGTGTATGGCATCATTGTATCTAATCTTTTCCCACCTCTGCAGTTTCCCAGAGAAAAGCAGGAAAGGAACCAGAATTCTCCAGAGCTGAGCAATGCTCTTAGACGCCTTCTGGTGCGTCAACTCAAGGCTTCCAGTTTCAAAAAAGGTAGCCTTCCTTTTAGACATTCTACACATAAACATATAATAGATAATTTGCTTGTTTGGTCTGACCTTTATTTGCTACATTATATTTTGGATTTTCTGTTCTGTGTAATTATTTATATTAAGTCATTCATTACAAACAGTATTTCTCATTTTAAATAAAGGCCTTTTAACTTTTGCAGCTTTCTGTCACTAATGCAGTTTGTAGTTTCATTTTCATATTTTCATATTTTCCTTCATCACTTTTGTCTCACAACAGTACCCAGCAAGCATTAGGCAAATGCATCATACAACCATTGGAAATCTCCCTGTTGCTCAACCAATCTATGCTAACTTTGCCACAGATCCATATGCTAATAAAAACAATCAAGTTACATTATTGTAATTTTACTTTAGATGAAGAACAAGATGTTTTTATCAAAGACACACTATAATGAACACATTTTAATTACAAAAGTAGCCAAATTTGAAAAGAAATCTTGGTAGTTAACCTTTTAGTGTCCTTTTATTTAACTGCTCATTTGTCCGACTGATCCATTTGCTCCCGCTTAATGATCATTTGAAGACATTTGCCACAGCCTACATCCAGAAATTCATGCTATGTGTCATATATCTTAAGGTTGCCAGGGTCATGTCGGGGAGTTGTGCTGTGTCCTGACCCTGGATGTCCCAGCACTTGAGAAGAGAACACGCTTCCTCACCCCCTCTTCAAGCCCAGGAGCCACACTGGAATGGGGAGAGGACCTCACACTGTGAGTATCGGGCAAGTTGACTGCTCAATGTGAGCCTTCACTTATTTGCTTAAACTAGGTGATGCTACTCATTGAATCAAACTGATTGTTTGATAGCTACAAGTAACAAGGCAAAGCAGAGAATATCAAGACGTTTACACATGACATTAAAATGCATCAGTGCCTTGATAATGATGATCTAGGGTCAGCTCCCTCTTCTTTTCCTGGGGAAGCGGCCGAGTGGTTAGGGAGTTGGCCCCAGGATCAGAAGGTCATGGGTTCGACCTTGAGCAAGGTACCGTCCTTGTCACTGCTCCCCGGGCAGCTTTCAATAGCTGCCCCCTACTGCACGTGTTTGTGTGTAGGTTTTAAATGCAGAGGTGTAATTTCGTTGTGTTTCACTGTGTGCTGTACTATGTTTCACAATGACAAAAATAGTCAAATATACTTTTCACTCTTAATATATAATTATACTTACCATAAAACTATTTTTACATCAGTGTTTTTATTCCAAGGAACATTCAGAAAAACAGATTGACATCAGACTGAGCCATTAGTCTACTTTAATTAAATTGTTGACGAGTATGTTCACACACTATTGCTGTATGTATAGCTGTATTTTTCTTGAATAAGAACAAAATAAATTGTAAGCAGCAGCTTCAGAATTGTTAAAAGAATTAACCTTCACTTGTATTGTTGAAGTGACTTAAGTGGCTTTTTTATGTTCTGAATTTCAAGACATGACCGAGCATCTATCACAGTTTTCTTTTTTGTTTCTTTCAGAGATTTGCAACCGGAGAGCAAAGAACTAAAAGTGAGACTCGTGGAGCGCAATAGTAAAGGGGAACGTAAGTCAGGCATTCTTACCCCAACATAAATTAATTTGATAATTTTTTTTTTAAGTATTCTGTTTGGCATGTGTTTACTAAGGTAAAAGGTGTCTCAGCTTTGGACTTTGAGACCCACTGCCCTGTATAGTTTCATGTATCGCCTGCCACAACACTTGGAATTGGCGAGGAATGGTGAAAAGCTCAGCATGTTATTTTCAAGTTTGTTTTTTTTTTTTTTTTTTTTTTTTTTTACCTCTTCTGTTTCATCTGGCAGAATTCTTGCCGGGTCATGCATGCTTATCACTAGATCTCTCTAGGAGGAGTCCTAATGGACTTCACCAGCTGTCCATCACACCAGGTCATGGACTGGCACCAACAGCTACTATTACCTTGGAGGTGAGTGGATTGGTCTGGTATTTGGTCTTATAGGCTGCTAAGATGAGTATATACAAATCAAGATTATTGTCAAGTTTACTTTATTTGTGCTAAACCTATTTAGCTTGATCATTTTGAAATAAATGTGTTTTGTAAAAATATTACAAACATTTTATTATTCCGTGTATTTATACACACATTTTGGGTTAGTATTTAGTCTCTTGTTTACACCTTCTAAAAAGGTTCAGTGAGTGTCTTGCAACACTGATATGAGTTGTGATAAGGCACAGTCCAAATGTCTGCTTGAATTACTTAACAGCATATCTTATAACATCAGATTACCAAGTAGACGGACCGATTGTACCTGATTAACTTGATACCTACACATCTCTTTGTTTCACTTCTCTGTGATCACTGTCACTTTTTAAACCTAACGAGGGATGTTTTTTGACTGTATCTGAGTGTCTTCTCTGGAGATTTTGTTTTTGTTTTTCTTCTTCCTAGCTCCTGTACATGGAGCTCAATGATGTGCGTGGGTGTAACAATGCCACACCACTTCGGTCCTCACTCACACCATCCAAAAAAGTGGATGTTGACCGCACCATCATGCCAGATGGCACAATTGTCACAACAGTTACCACCATTCAGTCACGACCAAAACTGGACCGCAAACTAGGTATCCTCGCTATCCTGTTTTCTCACCTTTTATCAGAGCCTGTCCAAATTACCATAAAGTACTCTTGGACACCTGAACAATATCTTATTTGTTTTGTCATAAATTTTAAAATTTCTGCTTAAACACAGTTATTTATATTTTTGAAAATGCCTTACAATCGACACTCCGTCATATGACCTGTATATCTTTTATCTTTTTATCTTTGAATGTTTTCTTTTTTGCATGTGTGTGTATGTCTTCAGGAGATTCTCCTTCTAGGTCCCCTTCAAAGGTGGAGGTGACAGAGAAAAGGCCAACAGTGCTTTCAGAGAGTTTCCACAGCCGAGCCAGCATCAGCCCCACACCTAGCAGTCAGTTCACATTTAGATTGTGCTTATTAAGGTTTTTGATGTTTAGACATTTCTACAGTCTGCTGTATGTGTCAGTCTCAGTTATAACCATCTAAGGTGAAAGAAAATAGTTTCTGAAATTTTATGTAAAATTGTTCTTGTGTGTGTGTGTGTGTGTGTGTGTGTGTGTGTGTGTGTGTGTGTGTGTGTGTGTGCATGGTCCGTATTCCAGCAGAAAGCCCCCTCTCAAATGGGCTGGACCCTGTAGCAGAGACGGCCATACGGCAGCTAACAGAGTCAGCAAGTAAGGCAGCAAAGAAGACTCCCACTAAACGCAGCACACTTATTATCTCTGGAGTGTCAAAGGTCAGTGAATGTTACAATATAATTTCCTCAGTCACTGACATATGCCTAATGCAGTAAGCTATTTTAACAACTTTCAGTATATTTTTTGTGGGGCATTATGTAGGCCAGCTTTTCATCTCTTGAATAAATCTACAATATAATTGTATCTCAAAAGATCACAGAAATAGCTCCAAGATCATGTTGCCTGCTCTAATCTTTATTTTCTTTTTCCTGATTCTGTCATGAGTCCCTTCTAGGTGTCTCTATTCATTGTAGATCCTTCTATAAATGTAATATTTTATTTTTAAGTCAGAAGCAAAAGCAGTGGCACAGCTTAAGTTCTGTTAGCAGATATCGTGATCATCTCACCATAATAATAGGGTGCTAATTGCTTTTGTCATCTGAGTGAACTACCCAATTTAACTTGAACCTGTTTTAAAATATGTTGGGGCTAAAAAAAAAAAAAAAAGAATTTTAAATCCCCCTCTTTCCACTCTTATCTCAAACTCCCAGGTTCCCATTACAGAAGATGACTCAGCATTGTCTGTGGGCTATGCTGCAGCCATGGATGCAGCTCTGCAGGGGGAGCACTCTCCGAGTGGAGCCCCAAACCACCACGGAGCTTCTCCCCACCAAGATGCAGATGAGACCACGCCATCCGACATATCTGAACGGCCATCTGTGGATGATGTAGAATCGGAGACAGGCTCCACCGGAGCACTGGAGACACGCAGCCTTAAAGAACACAAGGGTGTGTTATTCAGGATGCCTTTATATCAGCCATAACATTAAACCACCTACCCAGTATTGTGTAGGTTCCCTTTAGCTGTTGTATCTCTTGACAAATGCCACTGTAAAGAGAAAATGTTATTCACTTGACCATTCAATATTTGAATGTTTTGGCTGGTTGTTTGTTCTGACAATATTGAAGATATATTAAGGCTTAATGTTTTTCTGTTAAACAAACAATAAAAAATGCTCTTATTTGTGGCAAGAAGGACAGCATGACAAGAAAAACTGAATGTTATGAGCTATATTTCACAGCTTAACATTGGCTGCCACAGCTTTTTTTTCTTTTTAAAGATAGTCAGCAAAGTTAGCTCTATTTTTAGTGCTCTCTACGGCTTAGAGGTTTGCCCAGTGCGGCAAATATCTCCAGCCCAAATTCTGGTTAAATGCCCCTCTAAAAGAACCTGAACATTTATCATTTTCTCCCTCTACAGCACTATTGAACCTGGAAACACTTAAGGGTGGAAGCTTGTGCATCAAACACTCCATGCATGAAAAGTGCTCCATTAGAACTCCCTTAAGTCTTTAAATCTCACACATGGATGGATTGAAAATGTTAATAGTGGACATTTTAAGAGATAATGGAAAGGTTTTTTTTTAACACAAGATTTTACAAGTGCACTTGGGTGCCAAAAATATGTGAATTACAATTTTCTGAAAAAGTTTGGCAGTGTATTTGGTAAAGCATTTGTATTAACCTGTTTCAATAAACATTTCTGACTCTGATTTTGTATTTTAGTGGGCTTCCTCCGCAGTGGAACGAAGCTACTGTTCCGCAGAAGGCACAGACAGAAGGACCCAAGCTTCAGCCAGTCCCATGAGGATGTCTGTAATTTGGGCAATGACTCTTCCACAGCCTCCTGCTCCTCCAGCAGTCGGAAGAAGTCCGGAAGCTTCTCGCGCCGCCTCATCAAGCGCTTCTCCTTCCGTTCATCTAAATCCAAGGGCAAAAGCAGCACCACCAACGGAGGGGCCAACACAGCTGACAATTGAGGCACAGACAAAGTGTGAAAAAGATACTGGAGAGACATGGTGCAGGCGCCAGTCGAAAGAGTAAGGAGCAACTAGAGCTTTTGAGACAGTTGCAGGAACAAAAGCTAGTCTGTGCTTTGCCATCTTTGTTCTTAAACGACTTTCTGAGAAATGACAGGAATAGTTTTGACTTTTCATAGTCCACCGTTTTTGACCAAGACAGCCATTATTGCTTCACAAGTGTGTGATTAGGACATACACCTCAGGCAGGCGTACGTAGTTGCACTGGCTAACATGTTCAGGACATAAATCTTGAATACATTTCTGAAAAGCAAAGGTATTGTCTTTTTTGGAATATCCATTGGTTCTCAAAACCCTGTTTAATAAAAAATTCAATCAATACAAATAACAAATAACACGGCTGCTTTAGTGGAGGACAATGGAGGACAGTGGGTTGAAAAACAAAAGACTTGAATTGAAATGCTGAAAGACTCTAACACAGGGGGGCGACATCAACCAACACTTATTAAAGCCTCCTGCATTGTTGCAATGTGTTTTTATTATTTATTTCATTTTCATCAGTTGCACTTTGAAACCTTATCTGATTGTTTACAATGCCTGGGAGCTTTTTTTCTCTCTCTCTCTCTTTCTCTCTCTCTCTCTCTCTCTCTCTCTCTCTCTCTCTCTCTCTCTCTCTCTCATTTTGTGTCCTGTTTACGGTCACTGACACTAAGTTATTACTCCTTAGCAAAGTAGGAGTCTTTAATGGGTGAATTATGATGAGGCTAATGCTGTGTGCTTTGTTGTTTTGCTGTAGTTACTAGCAAGTTAGATCAACAGATATTAAGCCCTGTTATTTTTTCAAATGGTGGTATTTCTTGGACTTTCTTTGTGGCATTTTCTTTTATGTTTATTGTGTAAAACAAAAAAACGCGTTATTAGTGTGCATATCTCACAGTTTATCTCATGTTTGAGAGAATCTCAGTTTACCTATAGGAAATAAGCTAGACAAATTTAACTATGTTTATTCTTCAATGTTTATGATAAACACATCTTTCCAGTTATGGAGTTAAATTAACAATAAGTCAAAATGTGTCTTTCAGGTTAAAAAATTTAAATATATATTAAGAACCTCAGGGTATACTAAGAAATGATTTCCACAACTTCAGTCTTTTTAAGACTACTCCTTGCTCAGAGGAAAGGCTTAGTCCAGACAGAATGCTCCAATGTGGAAAAAAGAAATCCCTTGAATGACTTAAGTCCTTATTTCTTCAACTGCAATAAAGTTAGAATGCATAAGCGTGGGGTCCCTGCATGCATAGCATAGCCAGTTTAACCTAAACATGTAAATAGTGATACTGATTGAAAAGTTGGAGCTTTGAAGGAGAAGACTAATTCTCAACCTCACCTCCCAATCTACATAACTCTGATGTTTAAACATTCTTAATTCAGCTTCTGATGGCTTTACCTGTTCAACTGTGAATTTCTCCACAGAACAATAGCAGGACTGCTCTTTTGAGCACTATGCTGTGGCATGTGATGGTTAAAACTGGTTGAGTGAAAAAGTCCGCTATCTCTCACGCTGGTCACCATTGCCGTCTTTCAAACTTCCCTCCAGTTTTCTTAATGGTGACATCAGGCACATCCATTCCACTGCATTTTCTCATTTGCAGGAGTTGTCATAATTGATGAACTGTTAAAAACCTGTGGTAGAAGTGAAACTAAAAATGTTTTCAACTGTTCATGTATGGCTGAGATGCTTTGCTCCCTCTCCAGTCTGTTATTCTCTTTCCTGCCAAAAAGAAAAGCGTGAAACGAGTGAAGACCCCAATGTTACACTACCAGTAGGCCCAGAATGTCCTTCTCTATGATAGTAGTGAGTCACCTAAAGAGAAAGAATGCCTCTCGGATATTTTGAGCTTTGTTACTGTATGGCTACTTCAATGTTTAATTTATTCTGAATAAATTATTTTTGAAAATGCATTCTTAGAAGTCTTTATGTTCTTAAAATTGTTGTCTGGTGTGTACGACTTTTAGAATTAAAACCCTGCTGGAGTTTAAAGGCTACGAGATTTCCAATATTTATATGTGAGATACAACAAAACCTACAGGAATTTTTTTCAGAGAACACACACACACACACACACTTTTCCATACACATTTTCTTGCGGTGGAAAGAGGCTTTTATTTTGAAGACACCTGAACTGATACATGTAGATACAATGGGATACTTTTAAGTGCTGCACGGTTTGTGTAAATGGGTTAAATGCGGAGAATGCATTTTGTTGTGCTGTGTGCTCACAAGTAACAAAATCTTTTATTTTATGTAAATGTGGGATTTCTCGTGGATTGAGGTTACATTTTTGCACGCATAAAAGGAATAATAACCTGAGTTTATAGTTATTACATGTGACTAATTTCATTTCACTTTAGGTTTTTCTTTGCCTTTTTTCCTTTCTTCAGTCTTTTTTTGTTTTGTTTTGGTTTTTTTGGACCTTTCAGTGTTTCCGCCAAAACGTATCAAATTAAAATTCAGAGGGAATCCGTTCAATTGGTTTGAATTTTCCGCGCAAAGTTGATTGACACTTGGGTGGGCCAATGGTAGATTGGATGGCCGTTGCTAACCAATAGGAATACCATGTTATTCTCCGATTCCTGATTGGTGTTTCATTATGCGCTGTTTATGCATGGTAGTTTACAGCCAATTGAGATTGACCTCTTGAGAGGCCTTTGTCACATGAGCCAATGAATATCTTCGCGGTGCTGAAGTGCCCAATAGCGGTACGGGGGAGGGACGAAGCTGCCGCGTTCAGCCTGTCCTTAAATACTGCACCAATCTCTCCACGGGCTTTTTCTTCAGAGAGTCGAAGAAGTGATTGGAGCAACACGAACATGTCTGGAAGAGGCAAAACCGGAGGAAAAGCCCGCGCTAAGGCCAAGACCCGCAGTTCTCGCGCCGGTCTACAGTTCCCAGTGGGTCGTGTCCACCGTCTGCTACGAAAGGGTAACTACGCAGAGCGGGTGGGCGCCGGGGCGCCGGTGTACTTGGCCGCCGTGCTCGAGTACCTCACCGCTGAAATCCTGGAACTGGCGGGTAACGCCGCCCGGGACAACAAAAAGACCCGCATCATCCCCCGCCACCTGCAGCTCGCTGTCCGTAACGACGAGGAGTTGAATAAACTGCTCGGCGGAGTCACCATCGCTCAGGGTGGAGTCCTGCCCAACATCCAGGCTGTGCTCCTGCCCAAGAAGACCGGCCAGGCCGCGCCGAGCTCCGGCAAGGCGGGAAAGAAAGGCTCCTCTCAGTCCCAGGAATACTGAACAGCGGCGTGAACTCCACTACTAAACCCAAAGGCCCTTCTAAGGGCCACCCAGCTCTTCTGCAGAAAGAGGCATTTCCACTTCTTTCAATGTGTCTGTGCTTTTCTACGGTTGCTAATAAACGTGTTTACTGTAACTTAGTTCATGTTTCAATGAGTATCTGGTGGTCACTTGGGGTTTTTTTGCACTCGACGGGAAATGTCTTCTTACTTTGAGGTTCTTTCTAGGGGAGAAATCCTATTAAATGAAAGGACCCAGTTGTGCCCCTATGACGGCGGATCTGATCCGCTGCTGGCTGTACGATGTCGTTTATGATAATGCATGTTGTCATTGCTCACATCTAACCTGAGCTAAAATCTCATCCTTCAGATGAAAGTAGCTGAGCTGGAAGTGTTGAGCTCTTTCCTTTTGGCTTTAATGAAACTGATGTCTGATGCATGGTGAGGAAACTTCTCGGGAACTGAGATTTTTTTTATTAAGTTTTAACAAGTACAGCTCAAGATTGCATTATCACAATAAGGCACATGTCAAGGTGTAATTAATTAGCCCGATTTAAATATTTTCGAGGACCCGGGCTGCAGATGATGACCCAGGGTGTGAGGTTCATCTTCTTGGTCATTTTTGGCCACAATCAACAATTGGTGGTGGTTTCCTGAACTCCAATTAGGTTAGGACCTGAATTAACACTGCTAACAGACCACTAAGATCTTTTTTTAGGCCTAATCTGTGTCAAGGCCTCCTAAGGGTTTGGCAGTGGGTAACAGAAGTTGCAGTCCCAGGTCCGCTAAAAGGAATTAGCACCCAGTTTTTACAGTAACACTGTAAGAAACTGATTCAGGCTAAACAAAGCATTTAAGAATGAATGGGGCTGCAGGCTTGCCTGATGTTATAACCAGATAGTAAATTGCCTTAAAAATAACCAGCAGCGATAGTAAGACCTGATTCAGTAGAGAGCATTATGATAGGTGGACAAAAGTCCAACACAACTAAAGAACTGAAACCATTCGATAGGAATAAACCAACTTTTGCTAAAATGGTTACATATAAGTAGACATAATTGAGAAATGAAACATTCAGCTCCAGATGAACTATTTCTGGCTGAATTTCAGTGCAAAGTACTAGTTTCAGTGTCTTGCTAAAAGAATAATCAGCATTGAGGTCACATTGATAAAAAGAGGCTTAACAGCTGTTACTTCCAGTTAAGAGACACTGCATCCATCCAGCCTTTAGATATAACTTGATATGCATTGATAGATAGAATTACATCATGTTTACAAGAAATGACCAATATTTTAAATGTGGCAGATGACTGCATGTAGTTCCAAGACTGTTAAAGCCACCGTCGCTGAAAAGAGGCATTATCGAGTGTCGTTATGCTGCCTGGCAGTGGTGAGGATGTCCTTGGCTCCTTTAGTAAGCAGGAGGTTGGCCAGGTCCACACCCAGCTTCTCCGCAGCGTCCAGAGCTGTCAGAGAGACGTTATTTGCTGTGATGCCGACATGGGTGCACTCTTCTGTGCTCTCGTGCACCTGAAACACAGATATTAGGGTAAATATATTGGGGTGGCGGTGGTCCAGTGGTAGGATACTTGCCTACGGACCAATGGCTCAAGAGGTACCGAATCCCACCTCTGGCACTACCCCAATGGGTCCCTGAGCAAAACCCTTAACCCTGAGTTGCTCCAGGGGGACTGTCCCTGTATTAGGACTTGTAAGTCGCTCTGGATAAGTAAATGTAAATAGTGGATTCCCTCCCCCCTGCATGTCTGCAAAGTCTCTACCAGTAAAGTTCATCTTACATTCACCCAGCAAGAGCAGGAAAACTGACCATAGTGGAAAAGTGGTTGTAGAATGATAGTTTCACTTGACAGTTTCTAAAATTTCAAAATGTCTCAAGAGTTTTCTTTTCTGACATTTTTCAGGCAAGAAAGAAAAAAAAAAAAAAAAACCCAACACATCAGACCAGGCCACCTTGTTGATCTGCACCATGAGTCTGTATTTATTTCTCACAAGCCCATTGCAGGCACATGGGGCCCTGGACACAGGTCATCGAGGGCATCTGTCCCATCCCCAAGAAGCTGCTATGCGCTAGATCTTGTATTCTCTGACACATTTCCATCATAACTGGCATGAAAAATGAGCCTTAGTCACCCATAACGCCTGTCATTGGTTCACTGTTTGTGCTTCCTTGCATCATAATAACCAATATATACTGGTATCATCCCACAAGGTCTACCATTTTGGACACCTGCCATTTTGTACCTTTTTGCTGCTTCCAACACATCAACTACAATAACCGTGTGTTCGCTTGCTGCCCAACATATCCTATCCTGTGGCAGGTGTCATTGTAATGAGATAATCAATGCTCTTCACCTGTCAGTGCTTTTAATATTGTGGCTGATTGATGTATGTACATGTGGGACTGGACTCTGACCTTATTATCTATCTCTACGTTGGTCTGCATGATGTCCTTCAAGCAGTCAGCACCATCTAGACTGTAAACAGCACCTGTCAGATAGAGCTGCAAAAAGAAACAAGTATATTTTATACTCGGTTATAACCAAAAACATACATGAAGTCATTACATCTGATTTAAAATGATCAGGAGTTCCCCTGATAAGATGCTTTATTCTCGCTAAGAGCAAGTTCATTGAGCCAATTATGGCATTACTTACCACAGAGTCTTTCATCTCAGTGTAGACAGCAACAGGTACACTACAGCCTCCTTCCTGTGAAGAGAGAAAGAGATTACACTGTGTGCACAATTATTAGGTGAGTATTTTGACCATATCATTATTTTAATGCCTATATTCCAACTCTAAGAGGTATAAACTTGAATGCTAATTGGATTTAAGCATATCATCAGGTGGTGTGTATTTGTGTAATGAGGAAGGGTGTGGCCTAAGAAGGTCAACACCCTATATCAAAGTGTGCATAATTATTAATCAGCTTCTTTTCCTCAGGAAAACAACAAGAAGTGTCTTTCAGATGGATGCAGCACTCCTGAAATTGCTAAGACATTGGGCGTGATCACAGAACCATCAAACGGTTTGTTGCAAATTGTCAACAGGGTCACAAGAAAAGTGTTGATGTAAAAAGATGCAAATGAACTGCCAAAGATTTGAGCTTAATCAAACGTGAAGCTACCAGGAACTCATGATCCTCCAATGCTGGCATATTCCAGAACTGAACCAACCTGGAGTGGCCAGAAGTACGATGCAAGATGTTCAGTGCTCAGAGACATGGCCAAGGAAAGGAGGTGACGCGAGATGAGAGTGATTCTTGACGGACCAGATGGTTAGGCCCGTGGCTGGATCAGTAACGGGCACAGAGCTCCACGTCCACTCAGATGACAGCCAGATTGAGGTGGGGTACTGGTATGGGCTGGTATTATTAAAGATGATCTAGCTGGACCTTTTCGGGTTGAAGATGGATTCAAAATCAACCCCCGAACCTACTGTCAGTTTTTAAGAAGACACTTTCTTCAAGCAGTGGTTCAGGAAAAGGTCTGCATCTTACAAGAAGACCATGATTTTTATGCTGGACAGTGCTCCATCACATGGATGGAAGTACATCCGAGTATCTGTTCATGGTCAAAAGATCAAGAAACCGACAGACTGGATGAATGGAAGGATTATGACTGGTTTTGAAAAGAAGGGTGGCAATATTTGTTACAGATTTATTTTTTTTTATTTCAGAATTGTTCATTTGTACATTTTGAGCGGTTTATTTTTCTCACTTTAACGGATGAAAATAGACAAGTGAGGTCGGAAAACCTTTTCATTTCATATGCACACTAATAGCCTAATAATTGTGCACACATGTATCCCCTGAGAATGTTCACGCTCACATTTCCTTTGTAAAACATTCAAGTTTCAGGGTTATTAACATTTTGGGTTGACTGATAACATTGCATTTGTTCTATATTAAAATTGATCTTCAAAATACTCACTTGCCTAATAATTGTGCACACAGTGTACAGCTAAATATAATGCTTTTTGATTTTGGATCACGGACACATTGCTTCTTTCAAAATGGCCGTGTGAAATGACATTGTGAAAACCATCCACTTTGGATGTCCAAGAAGCAAAAATACTCACGTTACATGCCATAAATCCAGTTAATAGTTTCTTTTTGCTCTTTAATGTTGTTTTATAAGTTATTAAGTACACAACAGTATTGTAGCTGGATTGGCAGCTACACCTTTTCATTTAGTTTTAGCTTTGGCAGCGGTGGCCTAGTGATTAGGGAGTTGCCCTTGCATCGGAAGATTGTGGGTTCAATTCCCTACCAGTAGGTTGCCCTGAGGTACCCTTGAGCAAGGTACTGTCCCCGTCACTGCTCCCCGGGCGCTTTCAATAGCTGCCCACTGCTGCACGGTGTTTGCGTGCATGGGTTAAATGCAGAGGTCCAATTTCGTTGTGGTTCACGTGTGCTGTGACCTCGCAATGACTAGGGCTATCACTTTCACTTTTGTCACAAAATTTGGAACCCCGAAAAGGTAGCCCAGCCACAAATGAAAAGGTAATTGGTCATGGTTTTTGGTTTAAGCATTCAATGATTATTTAATACCTTTACCCTAATTACCCTTATAATGCAAGTCATAAGGTAATTAAGACATGTGCTTACATCTCTAACTGTGAAGTGCCTGATTATTCATACAGAACCTTGTTTCAGACTACAGAGCCCTTCAATTTTGTTGTAATTATAACTTTTCTATTAATTTGCCATTTCTTTTTCTTAAAAGAGTGAGAAACACTAACCAGCTGTTTGAGGAAGGCCCTCTCTGCTATGCAGCGCAGTACAGTGTCAGGGTGGTGCAGAACAGACACCATTCCCAGGATGTCCCGGTCTCTCGCCCTGACCTCCACAGCCAGCGCTCCCTGACACACAGATCAATTCAAACATGAGACACCACAATGCCGTTTTGATTTAATAGGGATATTATTTAAGAAAGAAAAATTCTTGGTCAAAATACAGTTTTCAATGAAATAACAGCTTGGACTACTTTTACTAACTACTGTGACAGTTCACTCACATTTGCATGCAAAGGAGCCGTTCAGAGCAGTTTAATGTTGCTTTCTGGACTAACAACTGTTCACACTGATGAATAGAGCCAGACATCTGAATAGCCCCCTCACAGAAAGGTATTGCACAAACTATACTTTTATTGTAATTTTGAGGAAAGGTTTGGACTAGAATGTATTTCAAAAATACATTCATGACAGAGCTGTACAAGCAGGTTGTTGTAAGGCAAAACAGGACCTAAAGAAAACATTTTCAGATTTATTACCATGTTACTGTTTTCATCACTGCAGTGTCGTCTACACTAGTCATTTCAGAAAGTTAATAAAAATACTTTTTAATAAAATACTTCAAATTAAAGACATCTGAGTTTCTCTAAAAGTAAACGTTTCACTACACACAGCATGACTCTTTCCGTTTAAGTGAATTACATTGTGATGAAATAAGCTCCTCAGTTTTAAACACTGCTTATAAGATGCTAAGAGACATAATTTTTGATTCTGAGAATTATGTCCCATTGAAAAAAATATATATTTTTTTCCCCTCAAAGCATCATGTTTAGAGAACTGGCACATCATTTTGATGTTACGCAACCCTTAGATTGCTGGATAGCATTATGTATTACATATGGAATTACAGATTAAACAATTTGCCACAAGAGCCAATCTATACATAGCAAACTGAATTTTATAGAAAGTTATTGCTCTAGTATATAAAGAATTGGAATTTGGAAAAGGGAATTAAGTCAGATCTGAAGTCTACATTTATGGTGATACATTCGCCCTCTAAAAGATCATCTAGCAGTTTAACTTCAGCTGTGTTGATTCTTTTCCTAAAAATGGATTTTATTCACTTTCTGAAGAAACTGAGAACAGCAATGAGACCTCTACACATCTCTCAAAATCAATGTATATGTTTCCCCTTAATACGTAATGTATGGAGCACCTGCTAACACGTAAACACAACATAGCAGCACAGCGATGTTTTGCTGTATTCAGCGACCGTTGACACAGATGGTAAAACAGGTGTTTCCTATGATGCGATCTAACAAAACGAAATGATCCCATGTTAACGTTTTATACATCTCTTATTTTTTACAGTGCAAACAAACTAATCAAGCTTGAAACATATCATCCTTAAATCTATATGATCGTCTAAAGTAGTAGCACTTTTTAGGAGAGTTCACTGATCCTGTATGAACAATTATGGTTGACCACTTACCTGGCCAACAGCATACATGCAGTCTTCAGGGCCTAGGACCTGAGAGAGATCATGATAAACAGAGAACTTAGTTCTGCACATACAAAGGCAGAGTTCTGAACCAACATCACAAAATGTGTGATAAAAAAAAATGGAAAAAAAAAAATGGAAAAAAATGAAAATATATGCCTCCATCACAAGCAAGTTACTGATTCCCCTTCCAGCAAATGTCATTTGGTTCACTGTATAAAACTGTATAAAATGGTGGATCATGGGAAAGTCCATGATACATTTCAAGATTTGTTCTGTATCAGATAGAATATTTCCATCTTCTTCGTCTTCTTCTTTAGGCTGCTTTCTAATCCTGTCCAACCTCATCACACCCAGCGAAAATCTCAGCATCTTTAACTCCGACTCCTCCAGCTCCGCCTCCTGTCATTTGTTCATTTGTGGCATTTAGCAGCATGTAGCATTTACTATTCCTGATTACAGGAATACAGTCCCCCTGGAGCAAGCTAGGGGTGGCGGTGGTCTAGTGGTAGGGTACTTGCCAACGGACCTCTGGATCAAGAGGTCCCAGGTTCGAATCCCACCTCCAGCACTACCACCACTGGGTCCCTGAGCAAGACCCTTAACCCTGAGTAATTAGGACATGTAAGTCGCTCTGGATAAGAGCGTCTGCTAAATGCCATAAATGTAAAATGTAAATGTAAAGTCAGGGTTAAGGGTTTTGCTCAAGAACCCAATGGTGGTTGTGCTGGAAGAGGGATTCGAACCTCTTGGTCCATAGGCGAGTATCCTACCACTAGACCACCACCCATAACTGTTATGTCTCCATTACTACCACAAATCCAATGATTTCTTACAAACTACAATATCTACTACCTGACCACTTTTTACATGTGAAAACACTTAAGAAACAAAATGCTGATTTTTTTAAACACACTTAATTATACTACCATAACCTGCAAGTTCTACTACAAATTTAATTATCCCACATCTGCATCACTACACTGCTGAAAGCCTCTATAAAAGTTTATGCAGGAAAAGTAGACTAACATGTCAGTTTTTTAAAAAACGTACGGAGATGTACCTGACTGATGCGGCTTTCCCAGCCCATGCGCTTCAAGCCAGCTGCTGCAAGAATGATGCCAGCAAAGTCGTCCTTCTCATCAAGCTTCTTCAGGCGAGTGTTCAGATTCCCTCTCTTTTTCAGCTCAGTAAAGGATAAGTGCTCCAGGTTCAATGCAAGCATCATTTGGATCCTTACCACAAACAAAATGCTTCTCTATACTGTACTTGGACATTCATTTTTACAGGAGAAGATAAGTCAAATACTTTGGCAAGTGCTAGGATTCGCAGCTCATTTGAAACTGAAATTAGAATCAGTTGATTTCAATGAGCCAGTGATTTCAATCAATTGGATGGAAAACAGATATGAGTCGATACTTAGAACCTGGCTCTATCAAATTGTGATCTTCACGAAAAACATGAAAAAAAGTGCATCATGGTACAAACAGAAAGCTTTTTGACAACCTCTGAAAAAGAGTTGATGCTCATCAGACAGCCAACAGGTATAAAATTAGAGTTGAACTCCAACAATCCACAATAAGACAGACTGTCTAAAAATGGGAAAAGGAAAATGTTGCCTTCCAGCAAAAAAAAATTAAAATACAATAAATCTGTGAAATTAGGTGCTTTATTTTATTTCTGGCTTATTTTGCTGTAGAAATATGAAAACGTGGCACATATAGCAATACCCCCCCCACCCAACACACACACACAAAGCTCATGTTTTGGAATGGCCGAGTTAAGTTCCTGAACTTAACTCAATAGAAATGTTGTATCGGGACCTCAATTTAGCAGTTCAGGTGAGGAAACTCACACCGTAGTTTAAACTGTTAGTCACGGAGAAAAATGGACTAAAATTGACCCACACAAAAGCATTCAGAGAAACACTTTGGAGAGCAATGAGTGAGAAAGGATACAATGTTTTCAAATTCCAGTTGTGGGAATCTCTTCTTTAGCTGAGCTGCTCGGCGGAGTGAGCTTGTGCCAATCACACTGAAAGAGGATACACCAAGGACAGAGCTGTGTCCACATTCTGATCTAAAAAGACATTTCCTATGCTAGACAAGAATATGATGCTAGCTATTCTAAGAAGTACGTCTATAAATGTTCTACCTCTTTTCTGGCAGACTGTCCAAGGTGAGTCCAGCATTCTTTGGATGAAGCACCACGGCATCGTGAGGATTTTCACGCCTGGAACATTCACGATATCAATGCTCATAAAAACACAAAGTGCCCAAAAATAACCATATCAGACAAAAGCTCAGAGCTGATGGTCAGGGCTGTTCAGGAGCTGAAATGTGAATGATTGGGAAGGTTATGGTGAAAGCTTGATGCAACTTTGCTGCTTCAAACTTACATTAAAGCTACATTTCACTTGTGCTGCATTATGTAAATCCCCACTACACCTCACTTCAAACTTGTTTTGGAATTCAGCAGCTGCAGCTCTAACAGCTATGTGAAACTTCTAAAAGGTCTCATCATACAGTGCATTACGCCTCAATGAAATTCTGGAAAGACAGCAAACCACCACGAGAGCTATTATCTCCTAATGGAAAACATTACTCACAACACTGGTATTTAAAAGTATACTTTTTTTATATTATTTAGATTAATAAATGCTTTAATTTATTTTCTTCCAGGGTATAATTTCATTATATATGTAAAATGTAAATACCCAATTGGGCTCCACTTAAACTATATTCTGCCTCCCTAAGCATTATGAAAAATGATACACAACCATTAAATGAATCCAGCAATGCAGAATGAAATGTACAGAAGCATGTGGCAAGGGATGCAGCCTATGACTCAAGACAAATGTCCAAGTAATTAAAATTGCATTAACTTTGGACACACAGAGCTATATGACATGCCTCCTACATGTGTGATATGAAAGATTAAGGTGTAGTTTAGGGTTTCTTGCAATATGTCTGGCAGTTAACATGCATTATTATCATGCTAATCCAGGAAGTAATCATGGGGGCTGTCCCATGTACTAAGTGGGGGTGCTATGTATTAAATGGGCATGTTGTACGGCCTATAAAACTAAAGTAAGACTTTTCTTTACATTTTATTTCACAGACCATTAAAACACAGTTTTACATGGAAATGTGTAAGGTGCAAAAACATACTGAAGAACAGCGCCTATAGTAAAGCCTGGGGGCAGGGAGGTAGGCAGGTCTTTGAGAGAGTGCACAACAAGGTCCACCCTGATAAAAGAAAAAAAAAAAAAAAAAAATTACAAAGTTATTCCAGCTCGGTTTATTGCAGATATCAGTCAAATGTTTTGACATACCGTCTGTCAAAAAAAACATTTTTTCCCCCCCCCAGATTTTATTGCAGAACAACAGTTAACATATCAAAACTATGGAACACTACTGATAGAATTAAATAGTGGCAAAAAGTGCTCATTTTTTAACTAGACAAGACACAAGACTCCTGACATGCAGCTACATTTGTGACAAGACTTAAAATCTCAGGCATGAATTAAAGCATTTGCTAAGTGCAAATGTTATTTGCTACCAAAACGATCAGTTCTCCTATACATGCCTGAAAGTAATTATATATACAGAATTATGATGATATAGTGTATAATAACCTGGGGGGAAAAAAAAAATACCTCTATCTTGTGAAAGGTTTGTTCCAAGCTGTTTATTTTTTATTTATATGCAACTGCAGCACCAGTGTTTTCACAGCAGATTTCACACTTTACAAAAGTAGTTTCAAGTCATCAAAAAAAATCCTCAACTGAACAAAGGTCATTTTTATGTGGGCTAATTTGCAGTGATTTAGTTTCAGTGATACCTAATCACTATTTTGACAAGGATTATGTCAATACGGCTTCAGATCTAACATAATCATAAAGGCTTACTCGTTTCTTTCAAGGGCATTCTCTAGCTCTTTGGTAAATAAGCTCTTCTCTCCAATCTGCAATGATGGCAAGGAAGATACATTTTCAGCCACTTTATATGAGAGGTTAGGAGAGCAGGTTAGTTATGCACAATATATTAAATAACAGTCACATACCATATCAAATCAAAGTTTAATGAAAAATATAATAACAACGGCCGAAAAGCCAGAGATGATGTGCTTAACATTAACTTTACCAACAGTATACCGTGAACTGTTAGATCTGCCTTTCTACCTTTGATAATGCAGTGTCCAGGATTTTGTCTCCGATTGTTGACATGGCAACTGAAACACACATAGGAAGCATTTAACAAAATTCTAATTGTGCACACTGACTCCATTTCTGACATCAGCGCTGATCTCCTTTGACACAGACAGGAGGATTCATCGGGGAGGAGACGAGAGGACTGGTGTAGATTACACACTTCCATTAAAACACAATCGCCCAACTGTCTGAGGGGTTGTACCGAAGAAAAGAAAGCGACAAAGGAAAAAGAAAAGACAGAGAGAAATAGACTAAGAGAAGAGTGATGAGTAAGTCATTAAAAAGAAAAAAATATATATAACTAAACAAGCCAATAAACAAAAGAAACTGGAAAAGAAACTGGGAACAGAGCATGTGTTTAAATGCAACTCCTCATTAAGTCAGCAATTTGCATGACAGTGTATGCTTAATATTCACCTACAGATCTCTCTTACAGTAAGACAGACACATTTACAGTGCTTAGCCAGAACATTAAAACCACCTGGCTAATGAAAGTGAAGTCAACTGTTTGACATTATAAACACAGCACAGCACAGCACATATAGCACCACAATGAAATGCCTCCACTGCCTTTATCTGTGACCTTCCGATTATGGAGCCTAGTTCCTAACCACTATGATTCTAAATACTTCCTAGAAGTATCTATCTACTGTTATATAAAGCATAATGGAGTATAAAAGTGTATATTTGCAATTGTTCACTTAAACGTACAGTATGTTCTTTAAAAATAAAATGAATTAGTTGATGTTAAAGGCCATGTTTGAATATCCTACCAATCTCTAGCTGCAGGTCAGGATACAGCTGCTTCAGCTTCTCCCCCACACTGTCTGTCTGGATACGGGCCAACTGCAACAAACAACAGCTCAATGAATCAATAAATGCATAAGTCGGCAAGACCTGTACAGACTAATTCTTACAGCAGCACCATTAACATCCTGCTATTTTTTTTCCAATGTTCTCTCATTGCTCATTCTCTCCATGTTCTTCAATAATGTACAGGCCTGGCAATAGCCAGCACTGTGTGTTTTTGAAGCATGGCTTTTAAAAAAAAAAAAAAAAAAAAAAAAAAAAAAAAAAAAAAAAAGGGGGCAGTGGTTCCGGCGTTGGCCGCATGATCGGAGGATCAGGGGTTCGAACCCCTTCCCAATAGGTTGCCCTGAGGTACCCTTGAGCAAGGTGACGTCCCCATCCCGCTCCTCCCTGCGATGGGCTGGCGACCTGTCCAGGGTGTGTCCCCGTCCTGTGTGAGCTGGGATGGATTAATTCCAGCACTCCCCCACGACCCCACTTGGGACAAGCGGCAGAAAATGAATGAATGAATGAATGAATGGCCAGAAAAGAAAAAAAAAAAATGCAATTGCAGGGGACACTTCCTGCTAAAGGATGCATATGCAGGCTATATATTGGGGAGTGATGAAACAGAGCAAGACCAATTACTCACTCTTCAAGCCATGGATACCTTTAGCAACATTGGGGATCAAACTCACAATCTCTTGTTAGTCCATGTTTCGACAGTTATACCACCCAAACTACTGACCATTTTTATGGGTCTATTCCTCCTTCATTTTTCAATATAAAGCATATGTGGCATTTTCATTCTTACAAAAAGGTGAAAACTGAAAAGAGGACTATGTGTGCCTTTTATGACAAATGACATTTATCTGCAATGACCTTTATAAAACTTTATTTCTACAATCCATCACCTTTCCACTTTCTGGGGTAAAGAATAAAGTAAAGCTTGATATTTATCTTTACTCTGTTACTGCGCAAACAGCTTGTATATGCACACAATAATATATACAAGTGCTTTAAAAAAAATTATCAAATCAAATCTCTAAAAAATTCCCAACTTTGTGAAAAGTTAAGATAGTTTCCTGAAGAATTGTGATCCATTTAAATTGTTGTCAGGTACTGAATGTTGTCCTCACCTGGCTTTTCCTGGTGCCCATGCGGATTACTCGAGGGACTTTTCCTTTGCTTTCCTGAAAGACAAAATCCAAGTTATGAGTCTCATCCAGGTGAAACTGTCCAGAGTGCAGTAATCTATGGGTGGCAGTAGCTGAATAAAACTCCTGCTACTCACTTTTTTGCACTTGAATGCTCCTTCCATGTCTGCAGTTTAGGTGTTTTAGCTGTTAAAGAGCGTGTTTCCTTGTCTCCCAGGCCTAACTTATAAATTAACTCTGGGGAAGGAGCTCAGTATAGAATGTTCTCTTTACTTTAGGCCTCTTCCCTCACCCTGCATCTTCTGGACAATGCTGATAACTCATTGTTAGCTGGTGTATGTGTGGTGTTTGTGGCATCAGTTGCACACACACATTCCTGCACAAGACGACTACTGTTCACTGCAATTCAGTCATCTTATCTGGCATGGTTTCTTTCTTGAAGGAGGAGTCAAGATAGCCTTATGACTGACTGAGGCTCAAGGATTAGTCCACATCAATAACTTCAGAGGAAAAAATTGGGAGATTATGGGAATGGAAAAAATGGTGTGATTCTCACATCTACTTTGAATTTTAATCTATGGCAGACAGTACGAACACAACATTTTTCATTTTTTTCTGGTCAGTTGCATTTCATTTGATAATATAGCCATTTCTGTACTTCATACCTGCAACACATTCCAAAAGGAGCAGGCATGGTAAAGCATTGATCACTTTGTAACATCGCCATTTCTTCTCCCAACACTTAATTTTTATGTGTCATTTGTTACTGCCAGTCTTAACCGTGCAACACTATGGAGGTTGGGGTTGTCACGTTTTAAATTTTTTGCCCAAGGCTATCTCAGGGTAACATACTGGAATTGGACTTGAACCCACAACCATGCGATCATGGGTCCAATCCGATCAATTTCATTTCATTCATTCATTCATTATGTTTCTCCTATCATTTACTCTTTAAACTGATTTTACAGACTCCTTTAACTGATACTTTCTGTGACATGAAACTAGATCTATATAATGGCTGCTCAGGTTGTGCAGGCTGATCAGTCCAAGACCATCAGGCAGATGTTAATAGTGGATTATTGTGCAATCAATTATAAACACTAAAGTCTTTAATGAGTGCTTTCACACGTAAACTGATCTGTATCATTAAAGGCAAAAAAACTTCCAATCGCATCGATCAAAGTGCTCAGCTGTAAAATTCATACACATGAACCCGAGCATTGTTTCAGAGAACATTTAAACCAAGCCCTGTAGACAGTTTTTTTTATAAACTCGCAGAGAACACGCGCTTTGACCGCGTTCATATAGACCCGCCTACTTTTCTAGAACTTCTAATGGCCGGATGGCAGTTAGTCACCAACCAATAGAATGCGCCTAAAGTTTTGATTGGCCTTTCGGCCAACCAATCAAGAGCCCGACGGACTCCTAGTGAAAAGTCTTCTGTAACTTACCGAACTGTTTGCTTCTACTGACATTTTCTTCGCCGAATGAAAAGTCCAACGATGAAAACACAGGTCCCGGCTCTGTCATGTGTAACCGCCTATTATTCAGAAGAAGTGCCCGTGATAATTTCACATGTGTAGCCGTATTTTAATATGCCCTCAAGGCTGCTACCAAGATAACACCCGGCGGTTGTGACCTCGTTTGGAATGTCACTTCCCTGAAAGTTCGATTCAGTTTACTGAACCGACTTCTTAATGAACAATTGAGTCATTTTCATTAGTCAGCTCTATTCATTTGTTACGCATACATTTATTGGTTTTAAGCATTTGTATGAATAACAGCACAACAAAGAACACGTGGCAGTGTCAATAATTAAAAAAATTAATAACAGGAAATAAACACTGTAAATGAAAATACTGGGAATTATAGTGCAAAAATAGATAGTATACATTCCTCACAAAACATCCTTTGTTTCACTCATTCAATAGCTCTTTAATATCAAGATTCTTCACCAGTTTTAAAATCAGTTTCTGAGGCAACTTTGCCCCCCGAATATTTTATGGGAGATTTACATTCTAGTGAATTGGTTCGAAGTTTATTGTTCAAAGAATCGGTTCCTCCACGAGTCGGACGTCGCTACTTCCGTCTGTTACCAGTGTGGACGGCTGTCCCGGTGTTTGAGGAGCTCCTGTAGGCGCGGCGCTGCGCATTTCAATTGTCCTCTTTTACAAACAACAGGAAGGCGTGGTTTCATTTTGAAAAGTCAAAAAGAAAAAGAAAACATGCTGTTTGCAATGCTTCTCTTCTCTTTTCTTATTCTTTCTAACCAGTAGGGTGCCCTGAGGTACCCTTGAGCAAGGTACCGTCCCTGTCACTGCTCCCCAGGCACTTTCAATAGCTGCCCCCTACTGCATTTCGTTGTGATTCACTGTGTGCTGTGTATTCGCAATGACAAGTTGTCACTTTCACTAAACCAGAGAATGTATTTAGAGGTGAGTGGTAGAGTAGCATAAACCCATACTTAAATAAGGATTTTGGTAATCTGGGAAATGAAAAAGTTTTAGGTTGTATTTTTTTCTGATGTAAAATACAATAATAATAATAATATTAATCATCATCATGATAAAAAATCTAAAAGTATTGAAAATGAAAAGCAAAGGAACATGAAAGTGAACTCAAAAACAGAAACAGTGACTGTGGTTATTTAGTATGTTGTACAAACAAATACACAGAGATACAGAGAATGAGGTAAGAGAGAATCAGAGAGAATAAGCCAAACATTGGTGACTCTGTTAGACAGTGACGAGCTCTAAACAGAACAAGTCCTTCGTGCAAGTTCTCTCTTGTGCCAGACCTGTTTCAGGAAGATTATTTTATTTATTTTTTTTTTAACAATAAAAGTAGACACCCATGGCACTATTTTCACCATGAAAACAACTAACAAAATAAACACTAAATTAACGAATAATTACCATCAAAAATAATTTTTTTAATAAACTGAATTTATGGTAACTTAAATCTCTCTACCAAATAGACATTAGAGCTCTGTAAGTTTCATAGACTCACTCAGGAGTTTCATTTTGTCCAACCATCGATTGCAACATAATCAGGTTCAATATTTTCAGTATACTTTTCACAGAATAGACAGCTTTTTTTATTTTCATTTCAAATTTTTCACCCCCAAAATCCTTCCCTATCCCCAACCAATTCCTGACAAAATAACTATTTAAGAATAAAGGGAAAAGCTCTTCTAGATTTTTATGTTCTGCCACCTTTACAAATGAACTTTTAAAATGAGCAGAAATTATAGCAAAACCTAGTTTGAGGGAGGATTCCTGGTCTGATCTGAATCAATTAATCTAAATCAGAATACATTTCTTATTGTACAATATTGTTTATGTTAAAACTGCACTGACAGAGCCATCAGAAGGTTTTAAACCAAAGATATACAGAATAAAAATAAATATAACTGTTCCAACATTACTACATCGACTGTGGGATCCATATTTAGTTAAGTCCCTCTTAAGAAGTATTTAGTCCCTCGATGGTTGCGGAAAGGTAGACACGTCTCTGGGCGGCCCCGATGTTTGTTCCTGATCTGATGCTGGATCCTCCACATGCTCTGTTGCCCTTTGACCCTCTGACGCGGCTTTTCCGGTGGAGACGTGGCTCAGCGCTTCTGCCATATTGGAGCCGCAGAGAGGCAGCCAGGCAGGCGCACAAACTCCGCTCCAGTTCACCGCCAGCCCGACTTTATCACACAAGACAGCCGTCGACTCAAAATTACGCCTGTAAAGAACATAGCAGACGCGGAAACATGGTGAGTTCGCCTCGTTTTTTGCTGAATTCACGGTCGAAAGCCGAGCGACTCGTTGCTGTCTGTCCGCCCGCACGAAGCTAACGACACCGCGGAGATTAAAAATGAGAAAACGTGTAGAAATCGGGGTCTCTGTCAAGCTGGATGAATCCACTTTTATTTTTGTACTGGGATGCCAAAGCTGGGAGCGGGGACACTCACACTGACAGCTCTTTAATGGGTTTGGGAGGCTTGTTTTGGAAACGTCAACATAGCCTGTTAGCTGGCTAAGCTAATCGTCCAGTGTCGATGGAGAGTAGGCCTTTTCCTGCTAATGTGAACTGATAGACCGTTTGGCCTCCCGTCCCTGATAAATGTTTGAAAGTTGTGTATTTTAAGTGATGTTTTGACTATTTACTGGCGCTGTTCCTTCTTCTATTCGGTCACATTGCGTGTGAGCAGTGGCGCCTGTAGGGAACTAGCGTTTGCACAGTTGGCTGCAGATTCCTCCATTGGGGGAAACAGCTGCCCTCCATCTGCAGCTTCTGTGCCTCCAGCTTTATAAATATTTTACTTTCCAGACACCCCCTCTGGTCGGTTGATTTTGGTCCCTTTAAGATGCACCTATGGATGACCGTGGAATTCATTTTCTCCCTCAATCTTGATAGAAAACCATATTCAGGAAAGAGAAGCCACACTTAAAGTGAAAGTGACTGCCATTATGGAGACACAGCACAAAGTGCTCCGGAATGCTTTCTCTGCATTCATCCTGCACACGTTGCAGCAGAGTGCAGTCACACGTCAGGTTCCCAGGAGTAGTGTTTCTGGATGGTGCTTTGCTCAAAGGTCCTTCAGGAGAACCTGCTGATCTGGGACGCAAACCAATAAGTTTCCGATCATGGGGCATATTCCCTAAGCACTAGGCCTCAAGTTCCTCCAAAAAAAATTTGCTTTGCTATTTTGTGTGACATCACTGCCCATTTGAGGTTTTGTGTGCATCAGGTGTGTGAAACAGTGGATTTAAACTCTCAGGTGGGATGTGCACCATCCATCATTTTTGAGGATGAGTGGAGCTGGAGTTTTTGTCATTCCTGGGGCATTTCTCAATAGTACCTCACTGCAGTGTTCCATCATTTAGAGTTAAGCTTTCCTAGAGAAGTAGCAGCTGCTTATGGAGCAAAAGCAGAACAAAACCTCTTAACATTGAGATACCCTATGTCAACATACTTTTGCACATATGGGGTGCATGTTTTATAGCAGTGTTATTGGAGGGCTGTGTAATTTGCAGAACAGGATTTTAAGTAGGAACATGTTGGCTTTTTCGTATCTGATCATTTACCATCAAAATGATCTGTCCTGCTTGCTTGTAATCTTTTCTAGTAGCATAAAATTACTGGTTGTCTTCAGCAGTGGGATCTTTCATGAAGGTAAATTAATGAGGAGTAAGATCAGATCGGTAAATAAATGAATGAATGAAAAACATCATCAACTTTCCCTATTTTGTAAAACTCATCCTTGCAAACCTTTTATATATAAATAATTTTCATTCTAAAACAGCTAATATGTAATAGAATATTTAAAGGAATGGGATTTGAAAACCAATTAATGGTGGCTTAGCCAGCAAAGAGGCAGGGGTTTGTTTGAGTTCCAGTTATGTTCAGTAGATGTTTTACAGGAGCAGTGAAGGGCCACTCCCCCTGTCAAACAGAAGGTGTGGGATTAAGCATGGTAATGAGAGTTTAGCTTGAAAAGATGAAAGCAGAAATCTAAAGTTGTATGACAAATATTGGCTTGCCTTCTTTTTATGTTTACATTTTACATTTACTGCATTTAGCAGGCGCTCTTATCTGGAGCGACTTCCATGTCCTGATTACGGGGACAGTCCCCCCTGGAGCAACTCTAGTTTAGGGTCTTGCTCAGGAACCCAGTGATGGTAGTGCTAGAGGTAGGATTCAAACCTGTGACTACTTGGTACATGGGTCCATAGGCTAGCACTAACACACATCCTACCCCCACCACCACTTTTTATTCAAACTCTTTCTGGCATGATGTGGAACTTATTACAGTGCTCATCTGGTTATTAAAACTGACAGGCAGCCTTACAGAATGAGTGGACAAAATGAGCAAAAAAATGAAGTAAGTTGGTATAGCCTATAGTAGTTGGCCTTTTTTGCATGTGTTTCTTCTTTCATGTTACTTTTAACATGCATTTAAACCAGTTGCTATTTAAACTGCCTTATGTGTAACACGGTTTCCTAAAGTGGTGCACTGTTTTGCTGAAACCACCATTTACTTCACAATAGTGACAAAAATAGGGGAAAAAATCGAGCTTCAGCAAATTTTGTGAAATATGTTGTTAATTATATTTCATTATGTAATTTATATTTCATTGTATTATATTTCATATTATAGTTCTTTCTTTTTTTTTCACATAATTTGGCTAATGATGACTTTTGCGAAGCAAAACCCCCAGTACTCAGATCAGACTCTGCAGCGGTTGATTGTGATTGCAGCAGTACGTAAAACGATAGTGATCATTTTCATATTACAGTCCTTGTTGATGTCTTTGAAGTGAAAAGTTAGGTGTTGCGGTAGCGTTTAACAATTCTTACATACAATTTGTCAGTTTCTTACAGGTACAACTGCAGCATCAGATGCAGTGATCATTGTTTTTGCATGTGTAGGTGCTGTTGGCTGCAGCAGTGTGCACCAAGGCGGGGAAGGCTCTGGTGTCGCGGCAGTTTGTAGAGATGACACGGACGCGCGTTGAGGGTTTGCTTGCCGCATTCCCTAAGCTAATGAACACAGGGAAGCAGCACACGTTTGTGGAGACAGAGAGTGTACGCTATGTCTACCAGCCTCTGGAGAAGCTCTACATGGTGCTGGTCACCACCAAGAACAGCAATATCCTGGAGGATCTCGAGACCCTCCGTCTCTTCTCTCGTGTGGTGTGTATTTGTGGCTTGGATGCACTCATAAACATGAATGCTTTGATGCGAGGGTAAGAATACATTAGTGCATCATGTGGCATCTGATTCAGCTACATCAATTGTTGCTACATCAGCTGCATCAATTATTGTCAAAGAAAAACATAGTAAGCCTCTTGAGACTGTGACTTTCATCAAAGTAAGTCTTTTTCTTTTTGTGTAAAAATCACACACATCCTTAAATACCTTATTACATTTATGAAATGGTTAAAATGTGATGGACATTATTCACACTTATTATAATAAATAATGATGCAGTAAATGGCTTTTCTAGTAAGACATGATCATTATTTAGTACATCAGAATAAAATCAGATATTGCCTTGATATTTAATATTAGAATCAGTAGCAATTGGTTATAATTGTGTTTATAAATCCATGACTTTTTTTTTGTTAATTCCATATTTGTACGCAGTGTATAAAACATAATACTCACACAGGGGTAAAATGTGGGATCTGATGCATTTATGCAACTGCAAAAAAGTCTAATTCTTGTGGGCACCAAGATTTACTTTTCTACATTTTGTGCTTTGCTTTGTTAATAATTGCAAGGTCTGCTCTCTCACCATGTCCCTTCCCTCCTTAATCTCCCTGTAGTTTGTTTTCTGTTCTTTGTGTCTTCTGTAATTTTCTGTTTTCATTTATGTAAATATAATAACTTTTTTTCTTAGAAACTGAGTGTTGTGGTTGTTGTGCAGATTCCAGAATACTGTCGCGTGCTAGAGGAGAGCGAAATCTCGGAGCACTGTTTTGACCTCATCTTCGCCTTTGACGAGATTGTCGCCCTTGGATATAGAGAGAATGTCAATCTGGCACAGATCAGAACCTTCACAGAGATGGACTCGCATGAAGAGAAGGTGTTCCGTGCTGTCAGAGAGGTGAGAGCGTGGAGGAAGGAGGAAAAAGAGTTCTACGTTGCAGTTTGCAGTCTCCTTATTCTGCTTGGCTAAGCCCCTTGGTGTAGCTGTAAAGAAGTGTGATCAGTCAAACCTGCTGATTCACAGTAGTGCAGCGGTAGGGTAATTTGATGTCCTTAATGTGCTTAACATTTATTCATAGATCAAATAAAATGTGGCACTGTACCCATTTTTTGAAAAGATTAAGAACAACAAGGTTCCCCTAAATGTAAACCCAAGTTAAAATAATCATGTATTATAGGGCAAAATGAGGATAACACATTTGTAAGGGGCTTGAACTGTAATAAAGCGGAAAAGAAAAATAAGAGAGCAGGATAACTGAGGACTATTTAAAACTATTGGATATGTACATACATATTTAAGTAATACAAATTAATTATAAAGTAGGACCTAGCTCTTATTTTATGTGGTGTATTTTATTCTGAGATAAATCAGCTCTTAATAATCGAATCCGATTGCATCAACGAATAATTAGTAATTAGTAAAACTGAAAATATAGTTGATAGTAAAAGCTTAAAAACTCTAGGAGGAACAAATGGGTCAATCTTTTTATTGCAATTTGTGTGGTTATTTCCTTTAAATGAATCTTTTTCTTTGACAAATGCCATTTTCCTGCCACAATGTCAAATTTTTTCCCCCGTATTTCCACCTTTAGTGGTAAATGTTATGTGCTTTATCTACAGTAGGAGCTTTATATACAGAATTATCGCGTGAGATTTGTTTCATAAATCATTGCTCTTTCATAAAGAGTCAAGTACAGGTCTCCTGTAGTGAACCAGCAAAGTGGTCCAGTGCTTGCAGAGTGAATTCTGTACAGTACAGTAAATTTATCAGAATAAAGAACAGACAGGAAAACTGCCACCACAATATTTTTTTTGCTGTGCACAGGGAACCAAGCTCTGCTTGTTTAAAAGAAGCAGAATTTCTGTTTCAGTATGTTCGTAAGCGATCTGATCCCGGCTTGTATTCAGCCAGCGTACTTAGATCATACCTTTTCAATTCTAGGTTAAACTGTGCCACACTAAATTCAAAATTTCACTGAATTCATTCAATATTTGTATCAAATATTGTGAACAACTGCTTAAGGGCTACAGCTATCAGTTTGAGCTGGCATGATTACCTGATGAAAATCAATAAATGAATTGATTTAAGTAAAGTTGTTCGCTCTAGTAACTAGCCATTTTACTACGGATGCATTTCTGGAACAAAATGTAATGTGGGATGGTTAGTGATCATTAGCAACCTTAAATCATGAACCCTAAAAACAGGCATATCTAAAACAAACAGCTATCAATCAGAAAAAAAGCAAACACACATTAGTGCCTTTATCAGTGGATACGAACATGTTTCACTCAAATGTGCATTTGTTTCTGTTTTCCCTCCACCTCATCATGAATCGAGTGGATCAGCTTGTAATGGCTGCCATATGACGCTAGGTGGCAGATGATACAAATTTTTTCTGTAATTTACAATAGTTCAAACAAAACGGTGCCTGTATGTTTAAAAACTGTGGGTATGAAGTGGGCAGTTAAAAGGTGCAGGTCAAGAGGATTTGAGAAAACAATAAATGGTGTTTCAGATTGAAAACTCAACAAAATAATATAAGGGAATCAAATCAGACTGGAAATTCTGTATTGAGGAGTAGTTTACACTCGGGTTGCTTTTTTTGTGTATTATTAAAAGCTATTTTACACACACCAGCAGGAAATCATTTAAAGTGAGGTTGTTTGTTTGAACAGGCTAACAGTCGATTTAAGTGATATTTAGAGTTTGGAAGAATCGCAAAAAGACCATTCTGTCACAGTCTTTTGTAATTAAAATGTGCATGTTTTAAGAGGTGACCTGCATAATATTAAATGTATCATTTGTTTTGGAAGTTGGTAATTAGTAATTCATTGTTTTCAGGAAAACAAATGGCATTGTTTAGCCTTAAACACACCATTCAATTAATTGTTAAAATATTTGGTCATTTTTTGAAACTCAATCATTAGTGACGGTTCTGTAAACAAACTGCAGCTCTAGATGTATACTGGAGTCTGGCAGAATACATTTATGTGATAGAAACATTTTAGAGTATCAAAGATTTTTTCTTTAAGTAAAATTTTTTTAATATAGTTGTTGTTCATTATTTTGTCAATTAACAGAATAATTTCACTTTACAGGAGGCTGTTTAATTACCAGACAAATTCATCCTCTCCATCTGTACACTCCTTTTCATTTTTCCTTCCTTTCCATGTCACTTCAGACCCAGGAACGGGAGGCGAAGGCAGAGATGAGGCGAAAGGCGAAGGAATTGCAACAAGCACGGCGGGATGCTGAGCGAGGGAAGAAGACCCCTGGCTTTGGTGGCTTTGGCAACAGCAGTAGCAGCAGCAGCACAGCCATCGTATCAGACGCACTGATTGAGCCAGAGAAACCCAAACCTGCCCCAGCACCCTCTAGGTACAAACTGTGCTGAAAAACTTTAAATGCCTGTCCAAACTTACACTTACCAACACACACAAAATATTTTACAGTAGTAGTTGTCCATAAAAGACAACAGCTTCCTATTTTAACATCATGGCAAGTAATGATGCTAAGGATCATTACAAAAATGAACATTTTATATTTTAAAATGTAGATTCATATTCTAGGGTCCAGACTGAGCCTAAGCTTTGACTTAAAATACTATTCTTGTTTAGCACTGTCATTGCAACTTCAGTTCAAGGAGAAACTTAATCCATGAAATAGGCCCCCAAAATTAGACTTTAGTGAACTATAGTATTGTTATAGATCATAGATTCTGATCTTTTTATAGTCTAGAAAAAACAGTTCTTGTTTTCTGTAATTGTGCTTCTGAAAGCTTTTCTTTCTCCGCAGACCTAGTGGTCCAAGCAAAGCCCTAAAACTGGGGGCCAGAGGGAAGGAGGTGGACGACTTTGTGGACAAGCTGAAGTCAGAGGGCGAGAACATTATCCTACCCAACACTGGCAAAAGACCCTCTGAGGCTTCAAAATCTCTGCCTGCTCCTATTAACGTTGAGAGGTACGCAACAGCTGTGAGCAGGCAGGCGAGATGCTTGGAGCTGTTCTCTTTGCACTCATTATTTTGACCCTTAGGATTCAGTGTTCATTGTCAGTGTGTGATTCAGTTTGGTTTTGTTTGTATATTGAAAGGATAGAACACATGTTTGTTTGTTTTCAGTCCATGTAAAACTTTGCTTCCTCAGAAAGTATTTACAAAATAAGACTGAAGGTGAAATGATTTAATTTGGTGAGTTTGTTGTGGAACATGTCCATATGACGTTCAGAAACAAGTTGCACAAATTATTATTATTATTATTATTTTTATTTATTTATTTATTTATGTATGTATGTATGTATATATTTTTTTTTATTTTGGTCCCGCCCAGCATAGTTTGAAGAGGGAAAATGTATTGTTCATAACGCTAATGTTTGCTCTGGTTGCACTGGTTTGATTCTGGCACCGGATTATCCTTTTTGTATTAAAACATTCTGTCCCATATTGCAAACCTTTTTAAGGTGCTTTGCAGTTGTGTTGAGATAACGTACCAGAACTGTTTCTGTATTAAATCCATTTCTAAAGAGCTCTGTGTACTGTTTGACTGCTGTTTGACATCTTAATGTACATGCATCTAAGGTAAACAAATCATTTAAAATCATTTGTATTTTTCATGGCATTGTATCTGACTCCTGTTTCTTTGACCTCTGCTGGTTACAGTGTGCACCTGCGGGTGGAGGAGAAGATAACGCTGACAAGTGGCCGAGATGGAGGGCTTCAGAACATGGAAGTGCTGGGCATGATCACACTACGTGTATCTGACGATAAGAATGGGCGAATCCGGCTGCTTATCAATAACAATGACAAGAGGGGCGTCCAGCTGCAGGTGGGCTTTCTCTATAGGGGAAAAAAAAAAAAAGATTTGTAACAAGACTTATTTGTCTAAACCATATATGCACTGCAGGGACACGCTGGGTTCAAATACCTTTTTGTAAAACCCTTTGTGGGTCTCTTGAAGTCAATTTTCACCACCATTTCTGTTCAGTCTGCTCAAATTGAATAGAACACTTAATTCTTTTGCTCCAGACTTGTGGTTAATAACAGAAAAAGGGTTACACCACTCTTTATTGATTGAAATAGCCTTTGACATTGATTTACTTAGTATTCAGAAGAAATGTAAAGAAATAGACAGCGTCTGGTTAAATTCGTGATTACTCGCATAAACTGTGAGACATATGCTACATAAAGGAACTACAAACTAGCTCAGATTTGCCTTTCTTGCCAGATCCTTATGGAATTTGTATTCTCTTCAATAGACCCATCCTAATGTGGACAAGAAGCTGTTCACAGCTGAGTCATTAATTGGTTTGAAGAATCCAGACAAGTCCTTCCCTCTGAACAACGATGTAGGCGTGCTGAAGTGGAGACTACAGACCACAGACGAGTCCCTCATACCACTTACAAGTCAGTGTTCCTGTTGAACCAACCCAAAACCCATGTTTTTGTTTATTTGCAGTCTGTTATTGATAACTGGGAGAAGCTGGAAGAGTAAATGGTTTGGGTGTGTTTTTTGTTTCTTTCTACAGTAAACTGTTGGCCCTCAGAAAGTGGATCTAGCTGTGATGTTAACATAGAATACGAGCTGCAGGAAGAATCCCTGGAGCTCAACGATGTTGTCATCTCAATCCCCATACCGTATGTCTGTTTAATATTAATGATGGGAGAACTGGGATTGTGTGATGTTCTGTCAGTGGTTTAGTGAACTTGATGTTCTGTTGTATTTTAGATCTGTTCTAAATATGTTTCTCTAGTTTTATAGCATTCCCGATTGAGGTTCAATGTAAAAAGATTGTTGTGAAAAAGCCAAAAAAAACATTTAAGTATAAGCAAATACATACATTAAATATTCCTATTATATTCATGTGATCTTGATAAATGTAGAAGACATTATTTCTTATTGCCTAGTAATGATCATTGTTCTTTTACATTAACATTAACCATTTGACAGGAAAGAGATGTGCAGTCTTAGCAAAGATCGCTGTCAGTGCAATTACTTTGATAATATGCAAAGGCAAAGTTTGAAAAGAAGCAATAACATTATTTACATTACAGAAAGTAATAATGAATGAACTACAATCATTTCAGTCAGTTCCATTTTTACAGAATTTGCCCCTAAGCATTTAGAATAATCCAATACTAAGATTCTGAGCTACCTTTGCCAGCAATGACTTTGCAACAAAGTACCGATGTTATGTTACATTTACGGCATTTAGCAGACGCTCTTATCCAGAGCGACTTACATGTCCTAATAACAGGGACAGTCCCCCTGGAGCAACTCAGGGTTAAGTGTCTTGCTCAGGGACCCAGTGGTGGTAGTGCTAGAAGTGGGATTCGAACCTGGGACCTCTTGAGCCATAGATCCATAGGCAAGAACCCACCACTAGACCACCACCACCCTCTGTTATAAAGTTGGTGCATCATTTTTCCCTGTTAGTTTTGTCTTGCATTTCTTTGTTAATGCTAGCCAGCATGGGCATGTTAGCTGTTACTTATTGATAGTGTATTAATCAAAAGTTGAAAGCTGTAAGACACAGGGGCATATCTGCAATACAATTTAGAAACGTTTTTTCATCTCTAGCCGCAAAACTTTACTAATAAACATTAGCCATAAAAACCATAAAGATGCCTAGAGCGCTAGAAACAATGACCGTTTTTATATACTTGTAGTAATAATTTGCCCAATGTGTATATGTCAATTCTGAACCATTGTAGGTCGGGAGTGGGAGCTCCTGTTATTGGTGACCTGGATGGAGAGTATCGTCATGACAGCAGGCGGAATGTGCTAGAGTGGTGTTTGCCAGTGGTGGATGTGAAGAACAAGACAGGCAGTCTGGAATTCAGCATAGCTGGCCAGCCCAATGACTTCTTCCCTGTCAACGTCTCCTTTATCTCCAAGGGCAGCTACTGTGACATTCAGGTACAAAAAACAAATAAAAATACATTGATGTTCATATACATAATCCTTGTAAATTTGAAATGGTCTCTTAACAGAAGAAAAATGAAAAATCTTAATGTTCACTGAACATTTCAAAGTAAATCAGTGCTTCTCTGCTGGTCCATGTGTTGTAAAAAGTTTGTTTTTTATATTATAACTATCGTCCTTATTTAGATTAATGAAATAATTCATTATATAATCCAGACAATCTGATTTGAAAGCTTTATAATTTTATCATTAAAACATGATCCTGTAGTAATGTATACTCAGTAATGAGGTGCTACACTGTGCACAATTATAAGGCACGAGTACTTTTTATGCATATATATATATATATATATATATATATATATACACACACACACACACACACACACACACACACACACACACACACACACACACACACACATTAAAAGCGGTGCGGTGGCCTAGTGGTTAGGGAGTTTCCCCAGATCGGAAGATTGTGGGTTCGGTTCCCTCACCAGTAGGTTGCCCTGAGGTACCCTTGAGCAAGGTACTGTCCCTGTCACTGCTCCCCAGGTGCTTTCAATAGCTGCCCCCTGTTGCACGTGTGTGTATGGGTGAAACGCAAAGATTGAATTCTGTTGTGTTGTGCTGTGCTGCGTTTCACAGTGACGAGTTGTGACGAATTAACTTCAAGCTGTATAAACTTGAAGGATAATTGGATTTAAGCATATCAGGTGAAATGTATTTGTGTTTGAGAAGAATTCAAACATGAAGCTACCAGGAACCGATTATCCTCCCATGCTGCCATATTCCTGAACTGAACCTACCTGGAGTGTCCAGAAGTACAAGGTGTTCAGTGCTCAGAGACATGGCCAAGGTGAGGAGGGCTGAAACCAGGCCTCCACTGAACAAGACGCATAAGTTGGCCCAGTCTTGACATTTCAAGAATATCTCAAGAAAAATCTTTCAAAGGTTTGATGGACTGATGAGCTGAGAGTGACTCTTGATGCATCAGATGGATGGACCCATGGCTGGATCAGTAACAGCCACAGAGCTTCACTTCAACTCAGACACCAGCAAGGTGGAGGTGGGGTTCTGTTGTGGGCTGGTATTATTAAAGATAAGCTAGTTGGACCTTTTCAGGTTGAAGATGGACTCAGAATCAACTCCCAAACTGCAGTTTTTAGAAGAAGACATGCATGGAAATTCTCCACTGCATGGCCAGTAAAGTCCTTAAAGATGAAAGAATAACGACATGGCCCCCTTCCTCACTTCACCTAAACCCTACTGAGAATGTGCACCTTCTTAAAAGGGAGATTTACGGGGAAGGAAAATAGTCCACTTCTCTGAACAGTGTCTGGGAGGCTGTGGCTGCTTCACAAAAAGTTGATCTTTTGACGATCAAGAAACTGACAGATTCTATGAATGGAAGGCTTATGACTGCTATTGAAAAGAAGGGAGGCTATATTGGTCACTGATTTTAGAGGGGGGAAAAAAGCCTAAGATGAAAATAAAGAAGTGAGATGGGGAAAATGTTCATTTTTCAGGGTTGCAAGTCAGGTGTTCTTAACGTTTTGGATTGACTGAGCACTGTATTTGTTTCATATTAGCGTTAATCCTCAAAATACTCACTTGCCTAAATTCTCTACACAGTGTGCTATCAACATAATCTTTTTATAAAACCAATTTTTTATTTCATTAATTCTTCATTAATGTCTCCTCCGTCCTTCTAGGTCGCTAAAGTCTCTCAGGTGGACGGGAACAGTCCGGTACGATTCTCATCGGAAACATCATTTGTTGTCGACAAGTATGAGATACTATAAAAGGAAGAAACTTCGCAAACATAATGCCCAAAAGCAACTTTAAAGAAAACCAATTCAGTGGACTTGAATACATGAATTCAAATACAGTACAGGCTAGGGTGATGCAGATAGAGCATGAAGAGATTGTTCAGAACCTTTTCACCTTCAGCAGTACTTAAACAGGACCTTTTTTTTTTCTTCCTCCAAGAAAAAAACAAAATGGCCCTTATCACATTTGTATCTTTGTACAAAAATTAATACTTCTATAAAGGGATTGACTTCTCGACATGGGGGGAAATGGAATGCCGCAGCCAGACCGTGATTTAACTGGAGCCAGCAAACCTTGTGGGGACTGTTCAAATTTCAAGAAGATTAATCGGAGTCCACCTTGTGTTCAATCAATAGTTGGAGGGTTTTTGAAGAATGATCCAACTTAGCATTAAGGGTAAAGTTCACTTGTTACGGTGATGGTTTTTTTTTTTCTGTTTTATTTTAATTTTCTTCTAAGATACAGTTTGTTTGTTTTTCTTTCCCTGTTAGAAGCCCTTGACTGAAAGATTCACCATTGATCTCTTCCACTTTCTGTTTGTGCTTGCACCGGATCACTTTGTTTTGTCTGTGTCTGCGCGGAAGACTTTTTATTATGTATCTTTTCGTCTGGAATTTTTTTTTTCTATCATTCATCTGCTGTGAAGTGGTCTGCTGCAAGCCTAAGCTTGTGACTGTCTTTTTCCTTCTGCAGTATCTTTACTTTTTCTTGCTTTTTTTGTCCAGGAGCTTTTTGATCAGTTTTTGAAGTCAACCAGTTTATAATGCCAGTAAAGGGGCATTTGGACATTTTTATTTGGGTAATGAATTCCAACTGCAATCTTCTGTTAATGTTTGTTTGTTTTTTTGTTTTTTTTTTGCACCAGTGAAAGTAACTTTATATCCATAGTCCTGCTGTGTGTGCTGGTGCTGTTTTAGAGTAAGCAGTTCACATGTTGCTGTTTCGAAATCACCTGGGGCCACTTTTATCTGTACTTTAGAGCGCAGAAGGCTGAATTGCCTGTAGTTTCGGTGATGGTTTTAGTCAGCTGTAATGTAATGTGTTTCCTGACGCGTTCACGTAAAAGGACCTAGAAGGATGTAAAAGAACCAACTGAAATCTGGCGTATGCAGTTTTTCAGATTGTTTCAAAAAAATCAAACATTTCTGTGCCAGAAGTGCTGATTTAGCCTAATGGTAAAGTTTATTGTGAAAATCCTCTAGACCTCATGAAGTTTACCTGCTGGGGATGAGAGTCCATGTGCAGGTCATCAATCTTACCCTTTGGTCGTTTGACTGTGGCGTATTGAAGAACTGATCTGAGATCAGGCCTGTTAAGCCTCTTCCTGAGTCTCAAGCCCACATGCTTGTACAGAAAAAAAAAAAAAATCAAGGAAGATCCCCCTCTTATCTCTTTCCGGTAATGCCTTGAGTCTCTCTATAGCTTGACGAGGGGGGGAAAAAGAAATACTAAATGTTTTTCAGTTTTTCTTTCTTTGTATTGTCCGTTTTGTTGGAATCATATTGCTGGTGGGAAGTTGAAAGATGGATCTAAATTTCATTTTTGTAACCCTGTAAAATAATGTCTAGGGTCATAATGAATAACATTCCAGTGTAAACTTATTAAAGAATTATTAAAGTGTGTAAAGACCTGATTTAATAAGCCTCTTTATTCCTTATTAAAGAAAATGCAGTCACTAATTTTGATAATTCAAAAAAAAAACACTAAAATCAGTTTATGACTCAAGTCTTTTCCTCTTGTTCATTTCAATTTTCACCCTGCAGTTTTAGCCTGTAGCCTCAGCCTCATCTCTTACTCCCATCCGTAGCTGCTGATTGTAGTTACCGCATGTTTTAACACAGCTGATTTCACCTCCCTCACTGAACCTACCAATGGAATCACATGTGTGGTGATTATTTCTGCCACTGTGGTCCTTTTCAGTTTTTAAATCCATTTGTTAAGGGATTTCACAGATGAGGAAAGACGGAGAAGAGCTCAAGAGCTTGAGGTATTCCCTCACTATAATATATCCACAAGGTACAGAGATGAGAATGAGAGGAGAGTGTGGGCATGTAGAAGATCAAGTGTGAGATTAGTTCGTGTCTGCACGAGATGAAAAAGCAACTAAGCCACAAACTGCAAGGAAATGAAATCACTCAGGAAGCGTCACAATGAGCTATCCTGATTATCTAGAAGTCATGTTCCTTATTTTATGTAACTGGAGGGACATTTGCAGGTTGGGCAATAATTTTGTTCTCTTCAACGTATAGTCAGAGCTTCTGTTGTGCCATTAGCCTGGGCATTCCCCCATTAAAGCCCTTATTTGGAGCTGGGAGGGGAGGAAGGAGAAGGTGTGTCTGCCTGTTCAATTTTTTCCTCCCACTTTTGAATGAAACTTTGCAGTCCATGGTCATTCTTTCCTTTAACGTGGGTGGAAAGGAGCAAGCAGTGGAACCGACACTAATGCCAGTGGAATCATTTCAGTATGGTTTCTGGTTTGGAACATGAACTGTGAAGAGGAGCAATTCTGAAGTTTCTCTGGATAGCAGCAGAATCTTTTAAGGTTCTGTGGATTTAGTGGCCTTTTGGTTGAGTTTAATATGAGCTTCCCAATGGTGTGCAGCATGTACCAGGCCACCAAGAGCCAAAAGAAGGCTCCAAGAAGAGTCCGCTTTCAGGTAAGCCGGGCATAATTTGTGAATTTTTTTTTTTTTTTTTTTCTTTTTTTTTTCTGAGTATTTCGCAATTATATAAGACTGTTTATCTTTATTGTAAGTTTTCTGTGTAGCGGCTGATTGTTTCTTTTGAGAAATTTTGTAAGTCTTGTTCATTAATATGTAAAGGCGTGCTGAAGTACCTTTTTATGACCACAGGGGGGTCATGTTAACACATCTCTTTAACAGGCTGTCAAACTGATGCTCATTCAGCAAAAGTGTGTTTTGCTTGCTAAGAAACATCACCTCCCTGTTTGTTCAGACTAACTTTACATTGATGCATCTTCTCTCTTAGCCCAGGTTTTCCAGCGTCACCTAAACATACTGCTCTCGGTCAAGCGGTCAAATCTAAACACCTGTTCTTATGCCGATATGATCACTTCCAGCAAATAATCTGACAGTGCCGATATGGTGTAGTGTTGGAGTAACGGTTAAAGAATAGGCCCCATAATCGACCATCAAGGTTGCGGGTTTGAGTTCTGGACCAGTAAGTTATCCTGAAATAGCCTTGAGCTGGGTACCTTCCCCATCACTGCTCCCCAGGAGCTGAATGTATGGCCTGCTGCTACACAGTGTATGTATTGTGCTGTGGTGTGTTCACAATGACAAAAAATTTTAACAGGAGTATTCAGAACAAAGCTACTTAAAATGTAAAAAATGCTTTTAGAAAACTTATCCACTAAAAAAAACCAAAAAAAAAAAACCATGCAATATTATAAATAAACTGCAGTGCTTGTTCATTAACTATTTTAAGCTTTGGAGCAGTTTCAGTAACCAGGATACAATAATGAAGTTTAAAAAGCATTTTTTTTCTCCATAAAGAAAAACCTAGACCCAGAGCTCCTTATATGATTATGATAGCAAATACTACATCAGGGCAAAATATTAAATAAAAACACTCTTTTTTTCTTTTTACTGTTGTACTGTACTGTTGTTGTATTTGTGATCTGTATTGGTTTGAAACACAAGGTGATGAATGCTAGGCTATACTGTATTTCAGCACGTTCTTTTGTGTTTTTGAGTTAAATGACCCTATTTTTAAATGATTTGGTCTCATGTTGGATGAGATGTATATTCAGGGCTCCTCAGGATCCTCAGTGTATATGGATAAGAGATTATATCAGCAGAAACCACCATCAATTCAAAACACATTGGCTGTTCAGAAGATATTTAATACGTCATTTAATTCTTCTGCCAAGTACTGTTTAGGTACTGATCCTTGGCATCAGCATCTAAAGCAAAGTCCTGGGATTGTTACACCCAAGCCTCACAATTCTACTCTGGTTAAATATCTTTTGTCATTTGCTTTTTAAAGTATCCCAGCGGTTTAAGTGCAGTTAGTATGACTGCCCAGGGATCCCTTTAGCAAATTATGAGTGTTCTGTAAATTTATAAGCTAGACTGTTTATCCCCCCCACCCTGTTTCTCCATGTACTTCATCCCACGCTAGTGCATGTTCCAGACATGGGTGGGCGAAATGGCTCATGTCTCAGTTGGAGTGTTTGTTGTGGGGGGTGGGAGTTTATTTGTGGCAAAACCCAGAATGACACATCATGGGCTGAACCAGGCCCAGGGCAGCTTGAACACATTACACTAGCTGGGAAGCAAGTTCCAAAAACAGCATGAGTTACTCATTTCCCTTATTTCAGAATAGAACTGGACTCAGTAACACGGTAAAATCGTGGCCACTGACGTTCTCATTTGCATTCTGCTTTTTCCCAGCAGCTCACAGAAAGCTGCGAAGGACAGCTTTGATGAACTTTTATTTAATTCACTGATTTAGGTCTTTTTGTTTTTGTCTGTTGCTCCAAATCTGTTGTATTGTTAAAAAAAAAAAATACAGCTTACTGTTAAAATTGCATACTAAGTTATCTAAGGGTATGAACTATTTCCATTGATTGCCTCATTAATACATTTTAAAGATCTGTTTTCATTTCTTTACATTTACTCTGCCTTTTCACTACTCTTCTTTCTATCCATTCTTTCTATTCTACTTCCTCGCTTCCTCTCCATTCTCTCTACAGGGAGAATTAAAGCAAAAAAAAAAAAATCATATTCCCCATCTACAGTTTAAACAACAATTTACAGGGTTATTTTCTTAGGCGGCATGGTGGTGCAGTCGGTAGAGATAAGGTCCCGGGTTCGATTCCCGGGACGATCCAGGTCTTATCACTGTGGAGTTTGCGTGCTCTCCCCGTGTCTGCATGGGTTTCCTGCAGGAGCTCGAGTTTCCTCCCACTGTCCAAAGACATGCAGGTCAGGCAGATTGAAGATGCTAAATTGCCCGTAGGTGTGAGTGTTTGTGTGTTTCTCTGTGTGTCTGCCCTGCAATGGACAGATGACCTGTCCAGGGTGTTTCCTCGCCTTTCGCCCTGGGAGAGCTTGGATAGGTTCCAGCACCCCTGCGGCCCAAATTAGGACAAGCGGCTATGAAAATGTGTAAGAATGAGGGTTATTTCCCTCAATACCTGCTAACCAAATAGCAAGTTAAATATGTTAAATAAAGCATTACAGGAAATCCAATATATTCCATTACATGGCCACATCCAATTTTATTGTATGCCTACATATGAGCTACCCGTCACCTTGCAGCATGGTTCATAAGTCCTGTAAACCAGGGTAACCTAATGGAAAAGATGTTCATGATGACGTGGATTGATGTTACTCTTGGTATTTTCCGGTAAAATTTTGCAGCAGTTTTTCCTAAAACTAAGCGAGCAAGATGTCAGTAGAAAAGTGCAAGCACAATGTGAGACAACTGCCTGTCCGTTTTGCTTTCTGATCTTCCTTTCATATCTATTAATAAACAAGAACATTTAGGGAACAGCTTCAGCTATCGAGGTGACCCTCCCTAAAAATTCTGAGATCCGCTCTGCCTATTGTGAAATGAGGGCTGTGCTTGGGAGTATTAATCAGCAGCAAAGATGATATGGCACAGACATAAATCTGACAATAATGCATTTACATTTTTAAAGAGCTAATTTGTGTGAATTTTGAGACCCAGCGTTTGTCAAGATTGTTATGGTTGTAGATTCATCTCTAAAATAAAGAAGCTCCAAGCATTTCATTGGATCATTGACCAAATTGGTGATGAGTTAAAAGCTGTAATTTATGCTTCATTAAGTTTATAAAAAAAAAAAGAACAACAACAAAAAAAAACTCACTGGGTGTATCATGATAAATTTAACATTTTATGAAGCATCTCCCTTCTTGCAAAAAACACTTTTTCAAATACCTTCATGGCTTCAGCATGGATACGTACGTCTGTCTTTTTTTAGTATAGGTAGTTCGGTGTTCTAGGAATACCAGCAATAGTGCATTGCATAATTGATCATGATAATGATGTCTCATCACCCAGCCCTAATCAACTACATTGTACCCCATGTTGCTCTGTCCATTGTCAATGCCTCCTACATCCTTGCTGCCTTTCCCCCCATATGTCTTTCTCCCCACTGTCCTCAGTCTCTGTTCCAAACAAGTGTGGACCTCTACAGCTGCAAGAATAAAAGGCAGCCTTGTGTTCACAGAATGAAGAGGGGAGAGAGAGAGAGAGAGAGACACGGAGCCTGAGGTTGAATTGGAGAGAGGGAACAAGAAAAAGGGGTGGGGAGATGGAGAAAGAGAGGCTGTGTGGGTGGAGTGAGAGAGAGAGAGAACGAGAGAGAGAGAGAGAGAGAGAGAGAGAGAGAGAGAAAAGAGGAGGAAAAGGGCATGTTTGCCTCCAATCACTAGTTGCAAGTGATTTGTGTGAAGTTTTGTTTTTCTGTTTAGCTCAAGTGCACATTCATCTGGATTATTATCCCTCTGTTTATGGGATTAGGTGATGGAATAATTTATTGCAACTAAGGACGTCTCATGTAGGTAAGCTGAGATTGAACGACAATTAGATGAACTGGATGTGCAGTTTTGGGTGGAAAAAGGTTCATCTTTGTTTTTATCTTGTATCTTGTTGTAATGTGTCCTAAAATAAATCTCCATTTGAGCGTGAGACAAAAAACATACTTACCTGTGAGTTTGTCTGTGTAAAATTGCAGGTTTGCCCATTTTCTCCTAAGTCAGAGTCAAAATTTGCAAAAGAGGAAGAATCTGGTTGCAGAGGAAGTAAAGAATATGGAGTAAGCAGTAATTTGATGTCACTTGTCATTACGTAAGTCTAGATGATAAATTTAGCAGCTAGAGTTTCCTGTACATGTTTTGGTCCAAACCTAGTCTTGGACTAAACAGGAATGCCAGCTATGTTAATAACTTTAAAATGCCCTATTTTTTGAGAACAATTTGGGTTTGGGAACCTTACCAAGATTGGAAAAGCACCATTACAGCACAGTTTACAGACGTGCAGACAGATACTGACTCATAGAGCATAGTTTGGAACTGAAGACCTATCAAGCAAACATTAAATCATTTTAAAAGTGTGGAACTGTGAGCAAAGGGATAGTGTGAGTCAGGGAGAAAACGGACTATTCTGGCCCCAGTATAGCCTGTAGATCATAGCACTGACCTCAACACAGACAATGAGCCTACTGTCCCAGTGGAGACAGCACTGGAGAGGCGAGTATGTATGTGTCAGTGTGAATGATGAGTTTCATGACACATATTCACAATACCTGTCACCCCAGTTACACACTCTGACCATGAGAGACGTCCATCACATTACTCACCTGTCCATTCCAGCAGATCTCCAGATGATCCAGCCGGCTTCTTTTAGGGGTGAGAGTGTAAAAGTGAATATGAGTGTAACATATATTGTACTGTGCAAACGTTTTAGGCAGGTGTGGAAAAAATGCTGTAAACAAAGAATGCTTTCTAAAATGGAAGTGTTCATCATTTATTTTCATCAATCAACAAAATGTAGTGAATGAACAAAACAGAAATCTAAATCAAATCAATATTTGGTGTGACCACCCTTTGCCTTCAAAACGGCATCAATTCTTCTAGGTACACTTGCACAGTTTTTGCAGGAACTCGGCTGGTAGGTTGTTCCAGACATCTTGGAGAACTAACCACAGATCTTCCGTGGATGTAGGCTTCCTCACATCCTTCTGTCTCTTCATGTAATCCCAGACACACTGGATGATGTTGAGATCAGGGCTCTGTGGGGGCCAGAACTGATGCTGGTTTGAAGGCAAAAGGTAGAAACACCAAATATTGATCTGATTTTGATTTTTCTTTTGTTTGCTCACTTTGCATTTTGTAAATTGATCAAAATAATCATTATTTATATTTTTGAAAGCATTCTTTGTTTACAGCATTTTTTCCACACCTGCCTAAAACCTTTGCACAGTACTGTATATATATATATATAACATATATAACATAATTCTGAAACTTTACAGTATTTAAACTGTGTAAAAACTAATGAAAGAAGGGGTTTTACAGAAAACAGGCCCATTAAGGGAATGGATGTGTGACGGTACAGTAACACCTGCTCCATATCTGTCAGGTTGCATTATGAAATTTACATTATGAGAGTTTTAGGTAAGAACTGAGAGAAAGACATTGTGTGTGTGTGTGTGTGTGTCTGTGTATGTGCGTGCGTGTGAGGAATTAGCATTAAATATGGGTGAGCTTAGATATCAGCCAATTTCCGCACACTCTTAATACCTGCTGCAGTGTGTGTGTGTGTGTGTGTGTGTGTGTGTGTGTGTGTTAGAGAGAGAAAGAGAGAGAGAGAGAGAGAGAGCATGTGGAGATTACAAGCCAAGCACAGCAGGTCTGTCTGAATGAAAGCTTTCATACGAGACAGAGAGATCAGGCCACATATACTGGCACTAATGTGAAGCGGCTTTGTGCTCCTTTAATGAATTGTTTCACAGGGTTGTAATGGAATCGGCTGAAGAAAGAGAAAGACCAAGAGCTCTCACACACTGGCCTTTGTACACTATCTATTTGGGAACACCTAGCTGTTCAAAATGTTTAATAAATGAACATGTTTCCATTATTTGTTTGCAATCATTTAACGTTTTAAAGAGAAATGTATTGCACCTGAAGAAAAGCCATCCATAGGGCAACAAGCCCTACGCATTTTATTTTGTTGTGATGCTGACATTGATTAGTAATTGGACTTTTCAGCTCTTTCAGCCACCTTGAAATTTTTGCTTTCAATGCTAGATTGGAGAAGAAAAGTGTTAAATCCTTGCAAATGTCTCTCTATGTGTGGGTCAGTGCTCATGCATTAGGAGAACAAATAAGGGGGAAATTTAATGCCAGTTAAGAGCAGGTGAGAGAAAGCCCACTGTGACTTTGGCACAAATTTCCTGTTCTCTGTCTCTCTGTTTATACCTTTACTCATTCAGCTTAAACGACAGGTGCTGCCTAAACCTGGTCATGACTACGTGAGCTGATGCATTCTTCCCTTTTTGCAGGTGATAACTCAAATTTCCACTGAGGATTTCCCCTGTTTACCCCAGCTTTAAAAATCACTCTGGCACACTTAGCCTTTCCTATTCCCACACTTTTCTCATCGATTGTGTCTGGCCAATTGATATGCAGCTATGTCCAACTTTGTATCTGTTCCTAGGCCAGTTCTTATGAATGTTATTTTCCTGGCTGGATGATGTGGTGCTTCTCTTGTCTGTTGTCACACAGATTTTTTAACCCATCCTTTTGAGGACTGGGAATTAGAAACAGGTTCTGATGGAATGGTGGTTGGACAGCTGAACGCATACACAGACACACACACACACACACACACATGGACCTATTTAAATGGAAAAGTGCCCTTAAGCTATGTATCTAGCTTGAGGTTGAGTCATACTGCATTAACTCAAGTGTGTAGCCTCCTTGCTCCACGTGGAGGATGCAATAAAGGCTGCCACATACATACATACATACATATGTATGATGTTTAAGTTTTATGTGTATATATATTTAGTCATGTGTAATGTAATAGCAATAGTACTATAGTTGTAATGATACTAGTAGTAGTAATGATACTATCATTACAGTAGTATCATCGCCAACAGCTGTAGCACAGTGAATTCTGTGTTAATATAAAGCGACTAGTAAAAGACCTGCAGATTAAGTATAGACTGTGTATATTTATAGGGAGAAAAACAATGTTAATGGAACTAAAAACAGATGATTAAGGAATTCCAAGGACTCTTTTGGCCAGCCAGAAAGAACATTTTGCCTCATGCCACAGTGCCAAAGCAAGTAGACCCTGTCCCATCTCTCACTTTCCCTCTCTCTCTCTCTCTCTCTCGCTCTCTCTTTTTCTCTCACGCTCACACACACAGTCTTTGGTCAGAGCAGTGAAGAATATTTAAGCCACGTATGCAGATGCACACTTGTCTGTAAAGGGAGCTGTGGGCACACTTTATGACGCCTCCTTGCTTTAAGCAGATACTATAATGAAGGACTTGACTTGAGGAAAAATGCTGGAAAAGCTAAAAATCTGCCAGTAATTTATGAGTCAGAGTTTGCTAAGATTAATCCTTGACCACTTATCTAAGTCTGAATTTTCTGACAGCTGTGGATGGACAATCTACAGGTCTAGTTTGTTCAAAAAAACATGTTAATAATGGGTAAGATTTTGCCTTAGTGGAACACTGTGGGATGGTGCTGAACAAACTAAAAAGCATTGAATGACACACAAAGTAGATAAGGTGAAACCTACCCATTGAAAACTTGCCCATATCTACAGATTAGACACTGGACTGAAGAGTATTTTACAGGCTTCGAATGAACTTTACCAGTACATGAAAAGTTCTTCTCAAAACTACATTTCATTATTAAGCATAAATTTAAGTGTGTTCATTACTGCAGCTAAGAAAATATCCAGTGCCAGCAATGCATCAATGTGTACCAGTGACCTTTCATTCCTTCATGGTGCAATAGCTCCTTATTTTGCGTTATTTCTTATATTGCTTCCACACATGTGATTTCTTTAGTGATTTTTGTTATTTTTTTATTTTAACTTTAGTTATTTAGTGATTATGTGGAGTTTGTTACGTTCCGAAGCTTATTTTGTGCTGAACCATGACCAGTTGTTCAATAAATTCAACAACTGTTTTATTTAAACGCTTTTCTGACACAGCTTATTGTAGTTTAGACCAAGGATCCCAGTCCTGACAGCACCCATGCATGACAAATATTTGTCTGTGCCCAGCTGTACACACCAAACCCTCAAAAATGTGCACAATATAAAGTCACCAAAACTGAGGTTGGAAATCCATGCTTACAATTAATGTGCCTTTGAAATAAAAGCTTTGAAATATTAAGGTCACCTCTAAATGGGTGTAATCAGTGCTGTGTCAGACTAGATAAATGAGAATGAGAATAGCCAACAATTCCTTTTTCTCACTGACTTTCCTCTTACTGTCTTTGTATTTGTGTCAGATATAGTAGGTATTCGGTATAATGACGTGAAAGTGACAGTTTGTCATTGCAGGCACTGAGCACAGCACTCAGTGAACCACAACAAAATACAACCTCTACATTTAACCCATACACAATGTGCAGCAGTGGGTAGCCTGTCCAAGTGCCCAGGGAGCAATGATGGAGATGGTAACTTGCTCAAGGGTACCTCAGGGAAACCTACTGGTCAGGGATTCAAACCCATGATTTGTATGATAGGTTTGAAAAGATACTGGCAAACCCTTTCTGAGCCTTAGAAAACATCCGTTGTTATATTGTCATTTCATGTGACTTTCCAATGAGAATGTACAGTCAGTATCTACAGATGAGGACAATGTTACTCCATATACAACTTAAAGTACTCTCTCTCGCAGTGCTGCACAATGCGTGTGTGTGAGTGTGTGTGTTTGTGAGTTAAGGCCATTTTTAAATGGCTTTTAATCTTATGGTAATTACCTGTAATAGTTTCTATTAGTACTTTACACATTTAACATCCAACGCTGAAACTTGTTTAACATGTAGGAAATCAGAGATCAAAACCCCCTCAGGGAAGCGCAAGGCTGATCTTATATTAAAATCTCTTAGACTACATCCCACCAGTCTAATTATACCACTGTAAGACTCCTGCAAATAATGCTGACTATGTGTTTATGGCAGAAATTGCTATCTCAGTAATGATGAACATGCCATTAGTTATGAAGCTGCAATATCTTGTGTAAGGAATATTAAACATGCATCACAACATATGGCACTGTTCAGAGCTAACAGTTCTGTTGATTCCCCCCCTAGAATCAGTATCATGGGATTACTGGTAGGAAATTCAACTCTTTCTGAAGGATCAGAATGCCCTTCAAGATGGTGGCTGGTTTTCCCTCAAGGGCATGTGGAGAGGGGAATCTAGATACACCTTTCTGGAAGGAGAACACAGAGCAGATCTTAACCACAAAAAGCCTCAGAAGTCAGACCGGAAATGGTCATTGTTGTTAATCTGTGCTAATTAGCAGCATGGAAATTTCCTTTTGTTTTGATCAGAATTTTTGTGTTGTAAACATTACTGCAAGCGTTCCAGAGAAAGAAAAGTTGTTGAATCACAATCTTCCTCATGAGATTTGCTTGGTCTGAGGGTCACCCCACAGGAAGCATTCCTTGTACTGGAGGCAGCACCGGAAGAACCATCTTCAGATCCAGTTGTGGTTGCTTGGCTTCATCCTGACTTTGTTTGTGTCTCTGTTTTATTAGTAAGGCTTTTTATTTTACATCTGTCTTAAACTACATCCAGCTTTTCTGGCTTCAGCCTGGGGAAAATCCATTACACTGATAGATATCCCTTCTCTCTCCCTGTTGCTTTTTTCTCGTTTCACTATCAAATAGTGTTCTGCTCATTTCCTGTGAGACTGCCCTGTGACTCTGAAGCATTTTCCCATGTCCTTTTCCCAGTTTGGCCTTCATACTTGGCCATGTAGCCTTGGTTCAGTTTTATCAACAGGCAATTCAGTTCATATGTGTAGCTCAGAATCCCCCACACTGTTTATTTCCATGTACCAAATACCATGACGACTGTGCCGTGTGGGGGAATCCTTTTCAGACCCATTGTTTCTTTGAACACAATGAGTCATTTACTCATGAACGCTGCAGTCTTTAAGTGACTCATCTGGAGCAGATGGATCAGTACTTTGCACAGCTCTTTGAATGTCAGGTCAGAAAACAACATGATGTTTTGCCGTCGTGATGGAGCAACAGGAAGCCAGAAAAAGAAACTCCACATGGAATATCAAGGACTTTTCCATCCTTCAACTTCCACCTCCCTCAAAACATCATGAAACGAGTATTATTCATTATTCATTATCCAAATCCCAAAGTAACAGAGACCGCTCAGCCTGTTACTGCTAAACTGCCAATATCACTCTTTCAGTCTCAATATAACATTGTTTTGAACTTAGAGATCAAAATCTCTAAGTTCTTTTTTTTTATTTAAAAAAAAAAAGGTTTTAATCTTCTCTTTTATCGTCTTTTCTCTTTCCTTCTCTTCGCCCCCCTCTCTCTCTCTCTCTCTCTCTCTCTCTCTCTCTCTCTCTCTCTCTCTCTCTCGGTCTCCCCAGCTGTGGTGATAGTAGTCGTAACCCTGCACTCTGGAACTCCACAGTATTTAGGAGTGTTTAGTCAGAGACATGGACTGTACGCAGTTCAGTGAAGAAGACGCAGTAACAAACAAGACCAGAAGTAAACACAGCACATAACATTTAGACTAAGTCTATACAAGGTGATGGATGAATATTTGGACAGCCTTTGAGTTGAGAAAAAATGGTGAGTGTTTGACTTCCTGTCTTATGTAGTTCGTCTGGGAACATTAAACCCATGTTTCCTTATTTTGACTTCAGAGTATGAATCAGCCGCATGCTTTGGCACTGCAGTTCATTTAGTTTTATTGTTAGCTTTATATTAGACTGACAGCTATTTGTGTCTGAGCAAGGATGACATAATTTTGTTGGCCAGTCTGCCACTGCCAGATGTCATAAACCTGTTCAATTCAAAACTCCAAAGCTTTTCTCAGTTATTGTATTTTGGTTCCACATGCTTATCATACCTCTCTAGCAGTTCATATTTATGCTGCTTTCCAGTCTGATATTCCTTATGCCACGTTTTGCCGTGTGGAATTGTACATTAGCTGCATTTTCCCGCTGTGGGTTTTCTATAACCCTAATGTACTATAGCTGAAGTGATCTCTGTGTGTGTGTGTGTGTGTGTGTGTGTGTGTGTGTGTGTGTGGGTATGTATGATTATAACTGTAAGAGGAGCCCTGTGGTTGAGCTTAGTCTATTTTCTGCTGCTAGGGCCAGGACACTGTGGCATGGCTGCAGACTTAATGACACGTTTCAGAGGCATGGCACTCCATTTAGTCGCATAAGCCATCGCCCCATGGAGGATCCTTGTGTGTGTGTGTGTGTGTGTGTGCGTGTGTGTGTGCGTGTGTCTTTAAACATTTTTTTTAATGCATTGTTGTGACATTGTAGGGAAACCAGAGAATTCTTTCATTTTTAAGAAAAGAGACAAATTGTGTTTTAGAATATTTGTTTGTTATCTATGGATTATTTACAGTCACATATTACTGTTAACAAACTATCTGGTGAATTTAAAAATGAATTATCAATAGCATTAGAATTAGTTAAGGTTAGGTTTAGGGTTGTCACGGGTGAGTTTCGGTTTGGGTAAATTAAGGGTTAAGGGTACATTTCAGTAGAATTATCTAAATTCAGATTAATGTTTAGTTGGTGTAACAGATATTAGACCAGATATAAGTTATATTTGTGAAAGACAAAAATCCACAAAGCATCTGCAGGTGATTCCTGTAATGACCCATTGGGGCAGCGGTGGCTTAGTGTTTACCTTTCACCGGTTTATTGTTAAATATTTCCTCTAATTAATATTCCTCACCTGCTGCTGCCCTGTCTTCACTTGTGTAAGGAGGCAAAGCTACACATTCCTACAGTGCCTCTGATTAAAAATGCAAACAGAGGCTGTCTCCTATAAAACGTTTTCAAAAGTCTAACTGACTTTTAATTTAATACGGATGATAAAATTAATACTGCAGGCATTTTCATTTTTAATATATATTTATGTTTGAATATAGCTTGAGAGTTGTTATGAGTTGTACAAAACTTGAAGTGCATGCATAATAATTTATTATGACATTTAAGTACACCCCCTCCCACACCCTACAACTCTCTAGCGTTGCCTCCATGGCTACAACCTTGCCCCCTAAGAGAATGAATATGGTGGGTGGTGGAGCACTCAGTCTAACACACTCACTATTCTGTGAATGGTCAACTGTTTCAGTAATTTCAGATCAACAGTGCTCATGTGGTCAGGAACATATGAATGTGATTGAGAGTGAATGGCAAACTGTGCATGGTTGCACATAAATGACAGGTACATATTCTCTACAGGAAACACTCTTAAATGTAATATTTTTTGTTTTTAAAGTATATTGGGTCATTTGAGTTAGGGAACAAAAGTGAAACAAAAGTATGTTTCATTGTGTGCACTTGAGTGAGTTTTCCCCATTTTCAGCCCCATACATTTGGGGGATTTTACTTCAGTGATTCGTTCAGATGACTAATCTAATACGATATGTCTGCTGAAGTATCTACTGACCTGAGGGCCTCTACCTGTCTATTTATGCTCTGATGTGCATATGCCTGCACTATGGATAATCAGCACCATCTGTTCCAAGCGTGTGCATTTGAGATGAGTCATGCTGATCCATGCTACAATCACTATCTTAACCACATGCTTCAACCTGCCCCAACAGCTGGTCAATTCTAGTCTGTGTTAGCAAGGCCCATGGGCTAAAAGTGGCTGCCACCTGTGTGTCATGATTTTTTAATAACCCTAAAAAGAAGATCAAAGTTGTGAATACCTAGGAGTTTTGGGACTTTACCCATTTATAAAGCCCTGCTGTGTGTTTACAATATAATCTCCAGCCTGCCGTGTCTTTATCTTACCATCTCTTGGGACGAAAAGTCATTTTGACACTGCAATGATACACTGATAAAGAATGCCATAAGTCTCATAATTAAAAAGCTCCCACATTTATGTCAGACATCTCTGACATCTCTTTTAGCTTCAGTAGCTGCATAAAATGTATCTTGTTGGCTCTAAGGTCCGAAGGGACAAGATGATGTACAAATAATAATTAATAATAATGCATTTTATATTATATTATATTATATTGTATTGTATTGTATTAATTGAATTCATACTCATATATTACAATAATTTACCTAAGGCTCATAATGCCATGAATGAACTTATGAAATATGCAACTCTAGACAAAAACAAAGACAGAGACAGTGACAAAAAAAAGTAGACAAAAAGCTCCTTAATGTTTTGTCCATAGTCTGCTTGTTTGTGAACCAATTGTATTCAGTTAAGTCTCATTATAAAGAAATCCATTCAGTTTGTGTTAATACATTTTTTGTTTTACAACAAATTACAACACATTTTTTTAAAACAGGACGTTAATGATTGTAATGAAGTGAACGATAACGAAGAGGACATGGACAGCCTGAACAGGAACATTCCTGAAAGCGCCCGCCAGACCCATCAGGTGTTACAGGTCAGTAACCTGATCAGACTGATGATCCAGCATGCTGCAGAACAAATCCTTGCTTAAGAATATTCTAAAATTATGCTTTGTCTGGACATCGATAATATTTAAGATTAGTCCCTCTTTCCAGGAGTGATCAGCAGGTTATCATACAGTATAATAATAAAGTGATTAACCATGATCACAGTGAAACCTGTAAATGTTCATGGCTCTGAACTGATCAAAAATACTCTGTCTTTTCCGTCCTAACCTACTTTCTGAAATCCAGCACTGAACTACTTTAGTTTGTTTATTCATTAGAGATTTCCAAAACTAACATGACCCAGGCTGGATTATAACAATGAACCAATATATCCAGCCACAGACTACACATTCAGTGTACTTTGGCCCTGGCCAGTAGTCAAACACAATGTGACTGAGTGAAAGAAATGCCAGCTGACAATAGAAGTAATTAAACGCTGTTATAGATTTTATCATTGTTAGGAAATGGCACCAGAAAATATAGAAGCTAAAACAAACCACCAATGGCCTGTAGAGAGCAGAAAGCTACCCTGCTCCAGAGTTTGCTAGCAGCTCATGATTAATGTGTGTCTTTTTTTTGTAATGGTTAAACATGTTTGGAAGAAAATCTTGCACAGTTTTACCTTAAATGTTTTCTATCAAAATTCATACTTTAATTTTCCACCACATAAGCAAGTCGATTTGAGCTTACTTAACAGCGCAGTATGTTTTAAGGTAAGTGTGTCTTACACATGCAGTGCCTGTGATGGGAATTGCCAGCATGGCTGGTAGGCTACATTTAGAGTAAAGCCGAAAACCATGTAGATAAATTTTTTTCCTTATTCAACTAAAAGTCAGTAAGCTCTGAGAGGATAGTGACTCAGTGGCTCCAGTTGTGAATCCTAATAAATGACTAAAAGCATGGGCAGCACTTTCATTCAGCTTGACAAGTCATTCCATCTCAAAGGAGGTACAGGGCCAGAGGAGAAATTTCCAGCTCCAAACAAAACATGTTTTTCTGACACCAACCCGGTATGCGGTTGTCTTTTCCAGGCGTCTGTCCTAGATGGGATGCAGAGGCTGATGGAAGTTTCCAGCCTAAAATTACATGCATGCTGGTCTAATTGATGCCACAACTGCCCTGTTTCCCCGTGTCATATGAAAATGCAGTATAGATTCATATCAAAAGGTCATCAGAAACTAAAAACATTTTTGATTTTTGATACTGTAATGTCATTCTGTATCAAAATCTTGTTAACTTGCTGGTTATCCTTAGCCATGTTACATCAGAATATCAAAAGATACCTTTGTGTAATTCATTCCCATATTGCCCTTGAAAAACCTCTGACTGTGATTTACAGTCTGTCCACTCTGTCAGTCATTTAGACCCAATCCCTTTTCCTTTCATCTCTGCGAATGAATCCTGTTAGCCTCCTGCTGTGTGGCCGTACCTAAAGGAGCCAACTCGTTTAACTCCGTTAGCCTTTTAGCCCATTCCTGCTTTACTCTATGGCCTTAATTGAATTGGCCTAATGCGGTTTGGAGGACTGAGAGCAGTCATCCAAAAGAGGGCAGGTCATTTTTGAGTTTTTGATTGGTAATTGGACATCAGTGGACAATGAATGTTGACTGAATTGCTAAATTGCCAGGCTGCTATAAAAGGCAGTCCCCCAATGCTGTTAAGAGATTGTTGGTAGAGGTTGTATCAGTTTAGACATTGAAAGATAAAAGATATTAGTGTTCAACATTCAGTGTCATATCTAAGGAACCTTTTTTTATTTTTATAATATAAGTTTTTAGGATGCAGTAGTCTAGCCAAGGAAGGTTTATTTGTTACTATTGAATAACTATGAATAAATAAGCCTATTATTGAATAAATATGCCTATTATTAACATGCATATTTGCTGCTGCTGTTGTTTCTGTGTGTTTCCCAGAGCACCCCACTTGACCTGATCGAGACTGGCAAGACCCTCAAGGTCCAAGCAGAGCGACCACATCTGGTCAGTTTGGGAAGCGGACGTCTGAGCACAGCCATCACACTATTACCCTTACCTGAAGGTGAATGCTCAATTTTTTAAATTTTACTGTAATTTTTTTTTTCTTTTTGAAAATTATCAGTGAGAAGTCATTTTAAGGCAGAGTTAATTGTTGCACTCATGTCCCTTGCAAAAAGAAAAGTAACAGTAACATTCACATGAATGCCATGCCCAAGATCTCACAGCAAAGTATGGCCCAAATCATCACACTGCATCTGCTGGCTTGCCTTCTTCCCATAGTGCATCCTGGTGCAATATCTTTCACAGATCTGTAACTCACAGATATCCAACTGTCAGCATGGTGTAAAAGAAAATGTGATTCATCAAATCAAACCACCTTCTTGTTCCACCATCCCATAGTTAAGTTAAGGTGATCTGGCTCTAATCTAGGCACTTTTGTTGGTGGACAGTGGTCAGCATGTTTTTGTGACTGGTTTGTGGCTGTGCACTGTGCACTGTTCGTTCTGGCACCTTTTTATCACAACATTAACACACCAAGAACGTTTTTAGTGAGCCACAGCAGCTCATCTGTGGAACCGGCTGCACTACCCTGTATCTGGGTCACCAGTTGTTCTAGTTGGGCCCTTTTTGGTATGTCTTTACCACTCAACTGGGGACAACCCTGGTGTTCTGGAGATGCTCCAATCCAGTTGACATCATAAGCTGACCCTTGTAACAGTCACTCAGATCCTTATGCCTGGTACTATCCAATTTTCAGTGTTTTTTATGCTTTGTTTGAAAAACAGTATTTTTTTAAATGAATGAAATGGATGGCGGTGGTCTAGAGGTAGGGTACTTGCCTACAGACCTCTGGATCAAGAGGTCCCCGGTTCGAATCCCACCTCTAGTATTACCACCACTGGGTCCCTGAGCAAGACCCTTAACCCTGAGTTGCTCCAGGGGGACTGTCCCTGTAATTAGGACATGTAAGACGCTCTGGATAAGAGCATCTGCTAAATGCTGTAAATGTAAATGACTATTGGGTTTTATACATTCTTTGCAGCATCAGCATTTTTGACTGAACAGGTACAGTGATATTCTGTTGAGTTTGAGAGAAGGACATTTTTGAAAATAGACATGTGAAAAAAACATATGGACATAAAACAACAGAAAAATTCTAAAAAGACATCAAGGGAAAAATCCAACAAAATACCTCAAATATGGCCCCTTAAATATATGTTCTGCATAAAGAAGTTTCTTTTGAAAAATACAATTGTTTGGGAGAGCTTATATATGCATACATTGCTGTCATTGGGGCTCAGGTTACATCATCTACTGCTGTATAAATGTCTTTCTAGATTATGATATGAGAGATTCTATCAAGTGCTTTCTCATTTCATTAGGCAGGGTATGATTGTCACTGATCGTTTTGCTTCATTCAGCACATCCCTTTGTGTTACTTAGAAAAAAACTCAGTTCCATTACCGCCACTCTCACTGTAAACGTGCCTTGGCAGCCAGCCAAGCTAGAAATTAGATGGGTGTGTGTAGGTGTGTGTGTGTGTGTGTGTGTGTGCGTGCGTGTGTGTGTGTGCGTGTGCATATGTGTGTTTGTATGTGTGTACACACATGTGCATGCAGGGATGTTTACCACAAGCAGAGTGGAGAGGTGTCACATTTGATGTATTCGTGGCTGCACTATACATAATCTCATCATTCAAAGAATGACAAATAGAGGACTTTACTTCCCCTGACACTGAAGGGGAACGGGAACGTGCATGAAGAAGCTGCTCCCCAGTGTGCCAAATGTAGTACACTACTCAACTCACTTGCCTTTTAATATTCTGCAGGACTGAACTTTAGATTCATCTCATTTCTTACAAGTATGCATGTAGAAAATCTGTCCCAGTTATTAAGTGGCAAAGCAGAGATTTCTATCTAGGGGTAGAAATGCGTCACTGCCTCGAGAAGGTGAAGGAGGTTATTCAGCCCCATCCATGGTGATATGGTAAAATCGATTTTATTTAATTAAAAAGCTACTTACGATTCAATACAATGCTATTTAATTAGCAGTGCAGTTTTTTAAAAATGAATTGTCATAAAATTAGGTAACAGAAAAACGTTCAAGACGTTGAAAGATCCTTTAAATTCTCTAAGTTGCAAGTTGGGGCCTCCATGGATCATACTAGTTAGTCCCGCACATCCCAGAGATAATCAGTCAACCTGAGGTCTGCAGAAATATGAATCTTAGTCAACAGCTTAAAGTCTGTGCCATGTTCCAAAAACCATCTGTGAACAATTTTTGTGACAATTGTTTTTGTGTTAGTGTTAAAGTTAGCATTAGCCTCAAAGTAATATCCACATGAATGCCAAGAGCACTCCAGAACATTGCCCACAGCGTCACACTACCTCTGCTGCATTCATTATATAGTCATATTTTCAGCAGTTTGCTCTCCCATAGCTCTTATGTAGGACCAGGCAATCAATTAGTTACTCCCCTCAGTCATCAGTGAGCCTTTTGGGCACCATGACCTTGTCACCGGTTCACTGGTTGTCCTTCCTTGGATCCCGTTCAGTAGATACTTGCAACTGCAAACCAGGAACATGTTACCCTTGTCAGTTACTAAGATCTTAAGGTTTGCCCACTTTTCATGCTTCCAGTACATCAACTTCAAAAGCTGAAATTTTATTTGCCTAAAACACACTACTCTTTAACAGATGCCATTGTAAAAAGATATTCAGTGTTTTTCCTTTCAGCGATCAATGATTTTAAAATGATGTTAGACTGGTGTACTCCACTGATGGTGCAGCTGAATAATGTTTGCATGTTGTCAGCGGGCCTGTGTGTGATTTAATGTACCCGTTTTAGGAAGAAAAATTATAGGGCCATGACCTGACCTTTGACTGACTGCTTTTGTCCTGTCTCTCTTTCTGTCCCCCTCTTTTATACACACCTTCTATATCCTTGGGTTTTTGTTTTTATTTCATGAAAAAAAAATGTGTATGTGTAACCTCTTCAAACTGCTTGTTATTCAGTTATTCATTTTAAAACCTATTTTCAGTAAATACTATAAACTGAATCAAGGTATGGGCCCACATATTGCAAATTTAAGAGGATGAAAAAAAAAAAACCTCTCCTTCCACATCAGACGCAGAGCACAGATGCAAACAAACATGTCCACAATGCTTTAAAGACCACAGTCTCCAGACTCCACAATGAACTTGAGTTACTGGCCGTTTATGCAAATCTGTCAATGTAGCAAGCTAGACACAGATGGTGGTTGACATTGCTTAGGGTCAAAAAGAAGAGGGGAATGACCCTGTCTGAGCCAAGTCAAAGTAGAGGGGGGGGAATACACAGCCTTTCTCTAAGCAATTGTTCTCAGTTACTAATTAAAATATGATTTATCTGTTATAGAGGATTAAATATAAGAAGCAACATAAAGTGTTTGACATACTTTACATGTCAAAAGTCTGGAACAAGAGTTTTCAATGACATAAAAACATTTGGTTGCCGTTAAATGTGCAAAGTGGTTGTAATATGTGAGTCCTGTGAAACTTCACAATTAGAAGGAAGCTAAGAAGCTGTAAAGAAAAGCATTGAATACATTTTAAATAAGTCCAGAATGATGAGCAGAGCCAGCAATGACTGTAAAATGATCCCAAATGTAAATTAAGTTTATTTATAATGCAATTAACATCTGTAACATGCTTTTTATGTTAAAAGTGGTCATTGTACAGCACTGTGCAAAAGTTTTAGGCAGGTGTGAAAAAATGCTGTAAACAAAGAGTGCTTTCAAAAATGAAAGTGTTAATCATTTATTTTCATCAATCAACAAAATGCAGTGAATGAATAAAAGCGAAATCTGAATCAAATCAGTATTTGGTGTGACCACCCTTTGCCTTCAAAACAGCATCAATTCTTCTAGGTACACTAGCACACAGTTTTTGAAGGAACTCGGCTGGAAGGTTGTTCCAAACGTGACTGTGTTTCAACCTCCGTGTGACATTGATGATCAACAGCATCTGTTTGGTAAAATTGGTTGATCAAACACCGACTATAATCCTACAGAATCCCTGACTTTGTGCAAGTGTACCTAGAAGAACTGATGCTGGTTTGAAGGCAAAAGGTAGTAACACCAAATATTGATTGCCTAAAAGTTTTGCACAGTACTGTGTGTGTGTATATATATATATATATATAGTAAAGATGCAACTGCAGCATGTAATGACCTCTACTTCCTGTTAAATGTTTGAATCAGTGTCAAATCAATAGTTATAATATAGTTTGAATCAAACTGTTTGTAAAAGAGCTTTTAACTTTTGTTCTTTTGACTGCAGGGAAAACCACTCTAGGTCATGGGAAGACTGACATTAATATCCAGGGTCCAGGAGTGGCTGACCTGCACTGTTACATAGAGAACCAGGCAGGAACCATCACCCTCTTCCCCTGCGGCAACCTCTGCTCCATGGATGGCCTGGCAATCACGAAACCTGTACGACTCTCACAAGGTACATATGCTGCTTGTGTTAAATGGTCTGGAAAAGAATAGGACATGTGTAAGTGCCTCTCGAGCCTCCAGGATGAATAATGGTCCTATTAAACATTTTATCTTTATACAATCAGACTTTGTACTTCAAATGACTGAAAGCTCTCTTTTTAGAAGTCTTCTTTAAAGGTATAACTTGTTTATTTCACCCCTTTTTTGCATCTTCCTAAATCCTTTTTTAAAATAATTTTTTCAGACAAGACATTGACAATAAATTCGTATTTACAATGGCAGCGGCCGCTGGGATTGGCTTCATTTACAGGGACTTTACAGGGAGCTTAAAAAACAGTAAATTATAGGTTCTGTCAGCTAAAAAGATAGCTGGGACAGATTTCAACACTACTTGGTTCTAATACAACCAAACCATTTACATTTTTTATGATACTTTTCAAGTAATAAGATTCATTTTCATTTTTTGTTTCTGTGAAACAAAACTTACTGCACGGCCAGTAAATAACCATAGTATGGTTGTGTGTTTGAACTTCTTTTGAAAGAAGTTGACCTTGCTATAAGCTCTAAAGCTATTTAAGGCTGCCCAGATTGGAATTTCACTGGTCTCTATATAGACTGTCTGTAGGCACAGTTGAAGTTCAGTTACAACAGAGGGATCATATTCCTGCTTAAATGATTCCTCTACAATTTAGAAACAATCTTACTGCCATTACACACAAATGAAGAGGACAGGATGTGATGGCAGGTTGATGCGGTGGGTAGGGCTGTTGTCTCACAGTGAGAAAGTCCTGGGTTTGCTCCCCAGGTGGGGCAGTCTGGGTTCTTTCTGTGTGGAGTTTGCATGAGTGACAGAGTTCCCCACCATGAAAAGACCTCAAGTGGATTGGAGTTTATTGGAAATTGCCCCCTAGGTGTGAGTGTGTTGTCTGTTTGTCTGCCCGGCGCTGGACTGGTAACCTGTCAATGGTGTTGCCCCACCTTTCCCTTGTGAGAGCTGGGAAAGGTTCTTATCTGGACAAGCAGCTAAGAAAGAGAGTGAATGAGTGAGTGAGTGTGTGTGTGTATATATATATATATATATACACACACATATATATACACACACATGTGTATATTGATACTTATTTCTGAGCATTAAGGTTGGCTTAAGTGATATGATAATAGATTTACATTTACATTTACAGATGTTCTTATCCAGAGTGACTTACATCAGTGCTTTATCTCCACATCTGATCATCATTCTAGTAACCTGCTGATTAACTGCTGATTAACTATTTTTCAGCCAGTTATCCCTGTGATTGATAGGTCCTAGTGCCCAATCTTTTTTTTTTTAGGAAGAAGATAGAAGAAGGTGTAGAGTATGTGAGTAGAGCAGAAAAGGGGAGGTTAATTTCCTTGAACAGGTGCATCTTCAGACGATGCTTTGAGACAGCAGTGGATTCAGCAGCTCAGACCACAAGAGGAAGTTCTTTCGACCACTGTGGAACCAGGACAGTGAAAAGTCTCGATGCATGTCTTCTGTTGGTGGCCTTGTAAGCAAGTGCTAAAGGTTTAAACCTGATGCGAGCAGCCACAGGGAGCCTGTGCAGTTCCCGTAGCAGAGCTGTAGTATGAGAGTGAGAGAGATGAGATGAGATGAGATGAGATGAGATATAGTATGTATTGCCAGTTTTCCTTTCCCTTCTCAAGTTATACTGCCTTAAAACCCTCTTATAAACTTGTTTTTCATATGTCTGATAAAGTTTAGATTGAACACCGTTCCTTCAGCAGTTCATCTACAAATAGCCGAACTACTGCACTACACCCACCACGCAACAGCTGCTCTACTAACGCTGGTGTTGTGCACTATTTAGGGCAGTAGAGCGCGCTTTGAGACGCAGCCATGGGCTAAGGCTGCGTCCCAAACCACGCGCATTTTACAGTTCACCTACTGCGCTACTGGTTGCATTTCTCATGCCTTCGTGGCCCTTTTAAAAAAAGTGTTTCGCGGATTGGGACGCAGCCAAAGTCACGCGTGGGTCATTGTTGTTTGGAGTGAGAAAAGAAAGCGCCCTAGACGCGCGCGGTAACTCAGGGTGTTAATGTTATTCAGAGCCGCCTGCTGCTCCGCTCTCCCGCCGCGCGGCACAGTATTATCATCCCTAATGGCCCAGACAGCAGCCGGTGCTGCTGCAGCAGCTGCTCCACACGACGCCCTCCCTCCCACACTTTCTGCCCCCACTCAGAGCCCACTCCTGAAGTCCGCGCGTGCTCGGTCACACTCCCGAGTCTACAGACGAGGACAGTTGTGTTTCTTCTCTTGAGGTCGGTGGGTTAGCGCTGCTGTTTATCTGTGTTTCTGAGAGAGCGAGAGAGAGCGAGAGAGAGAGAGAGAGAGAGAGCGCGCGCGCATGGCCACGTTTGAGCACCGGACCGCCGGTCTGTTCTCTCAGTTCGGGCTCGGTTCAGTGTTTGGCAGGTGGACATCTGGCTTCTTTTGTATGAATAATAAAAAAAAAGTCAATACATGTGTGACATTAACATCACAAAAGACGCCAGACAGCGACACACGAGCAGGGACTGGAGAAAAAACACGTTTGGGTTGATTTCTCTCCTGAGAGGATTAAGTTAGCATCACTGGCTAAACATCGGAAACCAGCGGACCTAAATGTAAGACTTTTCCTTTTTAAACTGCTGGTGGGCCACTGAGCACTTTTCCAGCAATTTGGCTGTAAACATTTCGTTTCTTTTTAAACTGTCGTCGCAAATGTGTCATGTGTTATTTATTTGTTTGAAAATATCACTATTAGCCCTTTTTCTAACTTTTGTTTACATTGTTTGGCGTTTGGGGACACGGCCGGTAACGCCACCCTATAATAAGTGCTTTGCGCTTCATCACTGTATGAAAAGTAGTGTATAATTTTTTTACTTTTACATCATTCTTTGGTTCACGTTAGGATTTGACAGGTTATTGGAACTCTAACCTGATTTTCACACTCCATTTTTCCGGTCCACCTTAACTGACGCTGCGTTTGCAGCTGCGCCACTTAAGGTGGAACGGGAAATTGGAACGGGCGATGCTGTGCAGTGTTGAAGGCTGTTATCTACCGTGTTGCAGTTCTGGACACCTGCTGACACTTAAGCTTCATTCCCGTCTGTGATCTTTCCTATCAGCCCACATGTGAGCTGATGGAGGAAAATGACTTTTCCATGTTGTTTTTTTTTTTTCTTCCCCAATCCTGAGTTCTCACACTGGTAAACCTCGAGCTTCCCGAGTTGAATGTGTGTTGCTGACTGGTTAGAGAAAAAGTAGACCTTCTCTTTATTAAAGCAGCCCCTCTTAGAGAGATGACCCAGTTCACTGCTTGTGTAACAAGTATTAGGCAGCAGATAGTTTACTATACATTGACATCAGTTCACTTCTGCTATTTGTTTGCCGTTTCATTGCAGTGATTGCTGTCCTGCCATGAAACAGCCTGGAGATGGAAACCTTTTTAGGATGCGGTATCAATATTCATTTCCTCTAAGATAAGACAGGGCATAGCCTGAATGTGAATTACATTGTTATAAAGGCAAAACCAGTGTGTGGGCGTTATTGCTTATGTGCAAGAGGGTTAACTAGGCGTCTGATGTAGGTACGAAGACTAATATCAGTTATGAGAACCAGCCTCATGATTTGTATTCTTGTGGTTGCAGTGAGTACTTGCTGTCCTCAGACCAACCTGTATTCATTATTAAAATGGAAGCCATAATTCTTTGCCAGACTGACTAACCCAGTATTGATTCATCTTGCTCCTTAATCACAGCACCAACATAATGGCAGAATGCTACGTGGCATGAGTGGATAAAAGGGTGTATGTATGTGTGTGTGTGGTTTTTTTTGTTTTTTTTTAAATATAGGACCTTTTAATTCCAAACTTTCCAGCCAAGCCTTTTAAATACAATATTTGTCTTTTTTGCTCATAGGCTAATTAATAAGGACAATGAATTAAAATGAGTTCAAAGTATGTGCTATTGGCTAGATAGGGTGACTTTTCTTTGTTTTTTCCTATTATTTGAGCTAGCCTTGAGAGTTGTTTCTTGTTTAACCTTTTATGTACTTTGTTTTTGATAGTAGACTCTGACATAATGCACATGTATATGCACACAGAGTCTTGATAATGCCACATCTGATGTGTTTCCAAAACACAGTCCTTGTGTCAGCAAAGGTTGCTCTTAACCTTTACCTGGCCTCAGTTCGCTGTCAGTAAAGGCCATTTCATTGTGTGTGTCTGGTGGCCGGAACCAATACAAATACCACCCGGCAAAATTCCCCACAGATTCAATGCAGCCCACATTGCACATTGTCTGGATTTCATATGTTTTTCATTTAAAGAGGTAAAGTTTCATTTGTTTGTGCAGATGCAGGTTTCAGTTCTTAATCTTACAATTTTTTTCACATTTTAGTCAGTAGTTATACATTCATCCACAATGACCATATGTTTTGAGAATGACAAAAATATTAATTTTCACAGTGTTTGCTGCCTCAGTTTTTAAGATGGCAATTTGCGTAAACTCCAGAATATTTATGAAGAGTGATCAGATGAAATGCAATTATTTGCAAAGTCCCTTTTTGCTATGAAAATTAACTTAATCCCAGAAAACCCATTTCTAATGCATTTCAGCCCTGCCACAAAAGGCACTTGCTGGCTTCATTTAAGTGATGCTCTCATTAACACAGGTGAGAATGCTGAGGTGGACAAGGTTGGAGATCACTCGTTCATGCTGATTGAGTTTGAATAGCAGACTGTATGATTTAAAAGGAGAGTGGTGCTTACAATAATTGCTGTTCTTCCGTTAACCATGGTTATCTGCAAGGAAACATATGCAGTTATCTTTGCTTTGCACAAAAAGGGCTTCACAGGCAAGGAAATTGCTGCTGGTAAGATTGTAACTAAACAAATCACTTTTTTCGGATCAAGAACTACAAGAAAAGGGGCTGAATTGTTGTGAAGAAGGCTTCAGGATGCCCAAGAAAGTCCAGCAAGCGCTGGACTTTACATGTGAATAGCAGCAGGCAGGTGTGAGTGCATCTGCACGCATAGTGAGGCGAAGACTTTTGCAGCCAAGGAGACACTTCTCCAAGAAAAACATTAGGAATAGACTGATTATCTGCAAATGGTACAGGGTCATTTTAAAGACATTTTCTCTAATTAATGCCCTTTACGTTTGTTTGAGACAACTGGAAAAAAGATTGTCCGGAAAAGAAAACGTGAGCACTACCATCAATCCTGTGTCATGCCAAAGGTAAAGCATCCTGAAATGAAGGGAGTGGCCTCACTCACTATTTTGAAGATTAACATGGCCATGAATAAAAAACGGCACCAAAACATCCTCAGAGAGCAGCTTCTCCCAACGTGTTTGGTGAAGAATAAGAATGCCTTTTCCAGCATGATGCAGCATCATGGCCAGGAAACTCCCCAAGCCTTAATCCAATTGAGTACTTGTGGCCAGTCCTCAAGAGGCAGGTGGTCAATCACAAAATCACAAATTCTGACAGACATTGATTATGCTAGAATGGGCTGCCATCAATAAGGGTTTGGCCCAGAAGTTGATTGGCAGCACGCCAAGGCGAATTGCAGAGGCCTTGAAAAAGAAGGGCTAACACTGCAAATATTAACTCTTTGCATATACATAATGTAATTGTCAGTCAAAGCCTTTGAAACTTATGAAATGCTTTTAATTATACTTTAGTTGCCATAGAAACATTGACAAAATGATCTAAAACCACTGAAGCAGCAAACTTTGTGAAAACCAATACTTGTGTCATTCTCACAACTTTAAGCCATGGCTGCACAACATCAACCACGACTAACAGAATTAAAACAATTGCCGGTCGAACCATGACTCTACTCCCTGTACCTCGCCATTCAAATGAAACTGTCATGACATTCCAAAGGGTTATTCTCAGTTACATACTGAGCATTAAAATACGCAATTCCCAGGTCCACAAATCCTTTCTTCTGAAAGAATTCAATAACATACACACATTAGAAATGTTATTGTGTGTGTGTGTATATATATATATATATATATATATATATTTTTTTTTTTTAATATAACAATAACATATACACAGTACTGTGCAAAATGTGAGATGTGAGGGCAGGTGTGAAAAAATGCTGTAAACAAAGAATGCTTTCAGAAATGGAAGTGTTAATCATTTATTTTCATCAATCAACAAAATGCAGTGAATGAACAAAAGAGAAATCTAAATCAAATCAATATTACTGTTACTACCTTTTGCCTTCAAAACAGCATCAATTCTTCTAGGTACACTTGCCCACAGATTTTGAAGGAACTCGGCTGGTAGGTTGTTCCAAACATGACTGTGTTTCAACCTACGTGTGACATTGATGATCATCAGCACCTGTCTGGTAAAACTGGTTGATAATACACCGACTATAATCCTACAAAATCCCTGACTTTGTGCAAGTGGACCTAGAAGAACTGGTGCTGGTTTGAAGGCAAAAGGTAGTAACACCAAATATTGATTTGATTTAGATTTTTCTTTTGTTCGCTAACTTTGCATTTTGTAAATTGATAAAAATAAAGAATCATTATTTATATTTCTGAAAGCATTCTTTGTTTACAGCATTTTTTCACACCTGCCTAAAACTTTTGCTCAGTACTGTGTATCTTAAATTTACTTCACTTGTGTTTAATTGCAGTCAGTATCAGCCCAAGGTATTCAAGATATCAAGTTCTTATCAAGTTCACTTTAATTTGCTAATATAAATTCATTCCTGCATTGTAGCCATACAACATGTTACATTAAGGGGTAATTGTTGTTACATTCCCTTTTCTACATTTCTACATTAATGCTGTCTTCACAGAAGTGTAAATTGCATTTGCCAGAGCTAAATCTAACACTATGACGTTTTTTTTTATTATTATTAATTATTTTCATTTTCTTCTTATATAATTCCCCTGCATTTTTTCCTTTTTTCTGCAGGGTGTATGCTTTGTTTTGGTCAGACTGCCTTTTTCCGCTTCAACCACCCAGAGGAGGCTCTCAGGATGAAGAGTATGATGCCAGGAGGAAACACTGGCCCCACCAATAGCTATAAAGGTTATTCAGGTACAGGCTATGAGCAAAATTCACTTCAACTACTTTAAGAGCTTTTCTAAGTTGTCATTCTGCCAAGCGTAAGGAACCTCAATCTTTAGGATATATCTAAGATTTTTTAAAACATATAGTCAATATCAATATCACTGAATGGCTACAACAAGTCATTTGGAACCAGCCAAGTCGAGATGTTTTAATCATACACACAACTTTGAGTGTTCTATTGCTTAGATATGATGATTGCATCTTAAACTACGGACACAAAGTATATCATTGTAGGATTTCCTTTAAAGGAAATTTGATCCTCAGATAACAGGAGTTAGGCTACTTTAAACTTTATTACATTTACCCGATTGAATAAAAGCAACACTGACATCCAAATGCTGATTAATGAATTCCAATATTTTTGGGAAAAAATCAGCTCATCAAAACACACTTGTGAGGAAAAGTGTCTTTGTAAGAGGGTAAGCAGCATTGGAATTATTAACTTTTACGGGATTTAGAGTAAGAATAAGACCCTAAATGTCCTTAAACATTGGTCTATAAGTGTATGTGTAGTCACTGGAAAGCCCCTTCAGTTTCTTCGACTCTGTCAGGATGAATAATGTCTGAGTGAATGCTTGTTGAGGGCATGACTTGGCAGGTGCAAGGTCAGAGGTTAGAAATCTTTTGTTTTGTTTGGTGGCTGTGGGGACTGTGTGTGGCCAAGTACTGAGATTCTTTGTTTTATGTTTGACACATGCATGTTGAGAGCGGAGTAATCCAAAAACTTTTAGTTCAAGAATGTCCTGTGTTAACCAAACACAGCAAAAACATAATGTCTAAACTGGCACTTTAGAGTAAGGCCTCAGCAATATGAAAATATTTTACATATAACAATTTAATCCATATCTGACAAGTCAGGTTCATTGCCCTGAAAAAAAGGCTCTCATATTAAATCTGAGAGAATTTGTCATGTGCTTTTTCCCACTGGCCATATGTAAATAATTAGTTTAAAATTGATGTGTGTTGGGCTGGTGTGTATTCCATCTCAGTATAAAATACAGATTTTAGATGACTAAATGCTTAAGTGAAGTAAAAATATTCATGTTCATCCATTTACTCAGAAGGGTTTGTGGCAAAGATTTGAGCTCTGTTGGACAAATACTTTACATATTAAAAGTAAAAGTGTCAGTAGCACTGAGAAATCCCATTATTGACAAGAAGATTTTGAAGAAGAAATAGATGCTTGTTGGTTCAGGATTATGGAGTTACATCCAGCAAGCATTATTGGTTAATACTGCTTGGCTCCTACTCACAAGAGTAGAGGAATGGAAACAAGGACATTTTTATTAGAAAAATCTTGCTAAATGACTTGTAAAGAGTGTGGTGAATAAACTGGTTGCAGTGGAGTGAGTGTGTATGTAAGTGTGTGGGGGAGAGTAGCAATGTATGAGGAGTATGAGTCATGCTGTAATTCAGACTCCATTCTCCTCTGTCCGTTTTGACCTTTGTACTAAGGGAGGGAGGCCTGTGTGACACACCCAGTCCAATGTGTTTGTGTGTGTGGGTGTGTATGTGTGTGTGCATGCGTGCATGTGTGTGTGTGTGTCTTTGCCAAGAAAAAGAGACGGTAGTTGTGCATGTGCAGACGTACCTGTATTTATTGCTTGTTTGTTGGGGGGAATAAGGAGAAGGCATGTGTTTTGCTCACCTTTTCATAACTTGTCATAGTGCGTAAGTGTAAGTTTACAGCATCTCATGTGGCCTTTCATGAATGCAAAGAGTGTCCAAAGCTATGTCAAAAAAGCAAGAGGTTATGGATTGGTTTAAGACTGTAAAAGTCCTGCTGTAGATACTGCAATTACAATAAACTGAAGTGTAATTATTCTAAAATATGTAAAATATTAAAAATAAAGAATAGGTTTCCTTTTTGCTGGTGCTATATGTTATACATCATGTGAGAAAGAAAAACTCTCTATTATCTTCTCAGATACTCCTCTTTTCCACTGTGATTTACTTGATATGAATGGATATTTTGTATCAACATATTATGTTACTCCTTTTCTATAGAACCCCATGGCCTTATGAATGGAAACCACCAGCCTGTATCACATGAGAGGGTTCGTTCAGGTCATGGGACGTTAGTACACTCCATGGAGAAAGACCTCCAAGACATCATGGACTCTCTGTGTATGAGTAGTTTTCAGGCTTCTTCATCTGAGGCTACCAAGCTCTCTCACCACCCCATACCACAGTCCCCCATTACCCCAGTGGTAAATGGGGGTGGACGTCATGCTATCTCCCCTCCAACCAGCCCTGGATCCATGTCAGTAGGCTCCAGCTATGAAAATGCCTCTCCTCTGTTTTCTCCTGTCTCGTCTCCTTTGACCACCAGCAATCCAGGTAACCCACCTGTACCTCCACATTCAGCAAGCCACCACAAAGTCCAGGGCCCAATTCCTCACCCAAGGGCATCAGTACCTCGCAATAATAGTAGTAGCGTAGGTACAGCAAAAGTACAGGAAAGTCCCAAGCTTCAGAAGAAGGCCTTGGCTGAGACTCCACAGAGTCCTACAGCCAGTCACCAGGATGGCTTTCCAAGAGGAGGTCTAGAAAGTTCAAGATCAAGTTTTAGTTCCTCCTCTGCCTCATCTTCTTCAGCACTTGTAGATACAAGCAGGCAAAATAGCATCCAGCTTATGGCTTCGTCCACAACTTCCACTTCAAGTCATAGATCAAGCCTAAGTCAGGGTACTCCTCCAGTGGACCGTACCTGTACACGCACAGTTTTGCCCCCAGAGAGCCCTCAGTCTTCACGTAGATGCATGGACCCTTCCACTGCTGTTCCAGTGTTGGAGCGTCCTCCTCCCAGTCCATCTGCATCACGACGTGTGCTTCAAGGAGTTCCTGTCCTACCTGGAGCTTTGCCTTCTTTCTCCCTGACCACTCATAACCAAATGGGAAAGAGTGTACCAGAGAGCCCGAGACTCAGCAGACGTATAGCAACAGAGGAAGACAGGACAGCACTGAGAGGACTTAGGGCCAGAAGTCCTTCTCCTGTTTCTACTCTTTTTAAGGACCATGCTGGGAGACAAAAGGGCCATGTTAGCACAACTCTAAGTCCAGCCATTACTACCCAAACAGGGGTTTCTTCTCTCACCAGCCCCAGCAGCCAAAGGAAGAGCTCCAGAGAGCCACAGCCTATTCAGCCTCGTGTGCGTGAACGTAAGAACAGCATCTCTGAAATTAGTGACAACGAGGATGAACTACTTGAATACCATCGTTGGCAGAGAGTGGAGAGAATGAGAGAGCAAGAGATGGAGAGACTGGTGAGTGTAAATGTGCCTCTTTGTCATTCATAGCAACCTCACATTTAAAGCTAATATGATTTGATTTTTTAATAATGAAAAGATTAACCGTATCATCAAATGTCTGAGCAAGCAAGCCCACACCGGTTGCAATGATGGTATGGTTGGTTTCAGAAAATTCAATATGTTAAGCAAATTTGCTATATGCATGAGGATAGCATATACGTTAAAGATTCCAGTAGGCACAGCACGGAATGCTTCTGAATGTGTTTTATTCATTTTAAATCTTTGTGGAAGATATCTATATAATGAGACACCTTGTTTACAAACATCCATTGTGTGAGCATATACACTACAGCACTGCAGCTGGCACAGCTGTCCAGGCTTGAGCTGTTTGTCCCATGCATATGCCCATATGTGCATTTGTCTCATATTGTTCTCAAGAAAGAATTGCGGCCAGTAATATTCATTGGAGTCAAACAGAAGGAACTTTTAAGTTAATTTCTAGCAGTGTTTCTAATAAAGATTTGTGTGTGTGTGTGTGTGAGAGAGAGTGTGTGTGTGTGTGTGTATAAAAAGTAGTTGAGTGGTTGCTTGGTGGTGGGTGGAAATAAAAGGTTCTTAGTGAAGGTGTAGACAAGAGTAACACATTGGTGTAAATTCCTGAGTATCTTATAAAGAGCCATGGACAGAGGGTGTGCCTCCTGAATGCTATATTTACTTAACATAGTCTTGATGGTCTCGGACTACTTACACACACACACACACACACACACACACACACACACACACAGACACAGACACATCCACTTAATCTAAATGCTCCCACACACTCACTCACTCAGTAACAGTAACTCTATAATTTCCTGCACATATATATATATATATATATATATACATACATACATACACAATTCTCCAAAGCCACAAACATATACATTCATGGATAATATCTCCTCATTCACTGACCACTATTCTACCTGTCTTTAAAGGTGTATAGGTTCTGGCTTTGTGGGTAGCAGAACCCCAGTATCTCTAACATTGCGCAAGCACACACACATAGAGCCCTAATTAAGCGCAGTTTAGCAGCTGTTGCAGCGAAGACAAATTCCTCTTATTCCCTTTAGTAAAGCTATTTATGGAGATGAGTCCTTCAGGACAACAGTGAAATTAATACATGCAGGAAGCAATTTTCCATGAAAAAAATCATCATTTGGAAGCAGCCTAGAAGCTTCTTTAGCCCCTTTTTGCTGTCACAGTAGTGTGACATCTTAAAATAATATAACTTAAAGGTTTCAATTTTAACCCACACCATTTTGCCCACTACACCAAATAAACTGAAGAAGAAGATTCCAAAGTTTAATTAGTTTTGCACTGGAGCTGTGGGGCTAATGTAGTTAATGGAGGCTTATGTAAACAAATTAGTACCATGCATACAGCATGCCTAAATCATCACATACTTGCCTCAAACTAAATCAGTTTATCTCCAACAGACTTGCTTATGTGTTTTCAGACATACTGTTTTCATAGAGTATCCATAAAAAAGTGCAGAAAAACAGTTATTATATATCAGTTTTATATATTTGTTAGATTTTTTAAATGAACTGTTCGTTGTTGTCTTCTGTTCATCTGCCCTGTATTTTTCATGAACTGTCACTGTTAGCATGGCTGAAATACATCCGTGCAATATTCCTCAAGTCAACCACTGCAGCATACATTAAGATGGCATTTGAATATCTGTTGATAGTCTTCTTACTTCTTTACATGTCAGTGTTTCCTAAAGTGAAGTTTAAAACCACAGCATCCATCCTTTACTGTATTAATACTAGTAAGTTGCTATGAAGAGCAGGGGATTCAAAGAAATTAGTTGCAAAGCTTTTTGTTTTAGTATATATATATATATATATATATATAATGATGGTTTATTTTTAATTTTTATCAATTTACAAAATGCAAAGTGAGCGAACAAAAGAAAGATCTAAATCAAATCAGTATTTGGTGTTACTACCCTTTGCCTTCAAAACAGCATCAATTCTCCAAGGTATACTTGCACACAGTTTTTGAAGGGACTCAGCTGGTAGGTTGTTCCAGACATCTTGGAGAACTAACCACACAGATCTTCTGTGGATTTAGGCTTCCTCACATTTACATGTACATTTACAGCATTTAGCATTTAGCAGACGCTCTTATCCAGAGCGACTTACAGGTCCTAATTACAGGGAAAGTCCCCCTGGAGCAACTCAGGGTTAAGGGTCTTGCTGTGGTGGTAGTGCTAGATGGTGGTAGTGCTAGAGGTGGGAATCGAACCGGGAACCATAGGCAAGTACCCTACCACTAGACCACCACCACCACATCCTTCTGTCTCTTCATGTGATCCCAGACACACTGGATGATGTTGAGATCAGGGCTCTGTGGGGCCAGAAGAATTGATACTGGTTTGAAGGCAAAAGGTAGTAACACCAAATGTTGATTTGATTTAGATTTTTCTTTTGTTCGCTCACTTTGCATTTTGTAAATTGATAAAAATAAACAATCATTATTTATATTTCTGAAAGCTTTCTTTGTTTCACACCTGCCTAAAACTTTTGCACAGTAGCACAGTACTGTGTGTGTGTGTGTGTGTGTGTGTGTGTATGTATATATATATATATATATGAAGAAGAAGAAGAAGAAGAAGAAGACCCAATGCTTTAGTGTGTGTTATGGTATGTGATGTCAAGTACTTTTTATGTTTCTGGGCCTTAGACCTCTAGTGGGCTTTTCAGGTACTGATAGGGGCCATTTTAATATTTCTTAGCCATAAAGTGCAGGATTAAGCTTTAGAAATGTAAAAAAGTTATTTGAAGTATATTGGATATCTGTGTTATATTGACCTGGTTTTTGGCTGACTTTTTGATTTATTTATATATAAAACTACAAATCTTAAAAAACAGGTCAGGAAAATAGGAATTGTATGGGATATTAAATGTTTTGTTTGCTAAAGCTTGTCACTCTGTCAGAGTTTTGATTGATAGCATTAAGGGGCTGCAGCTAGGACAAAGTCTGAGTAAACATTATTAAATTATTAAATATTATTAATAATAATATAATTAAATAGATTATAGATTAGAATAGATTGCATAGAATTAATTGCATAGATGTTATGCTACAAATAAAATAAAAAAAATACACAAAACAGAAGCTACCTGAAGGCTTGCCTAAAAACAGAATGGACCTCAAAAACTAAAAATTCATGAAACTTATCAAAAAAAATGACTATTGTAACAATGAGTATTTTAGAGAGACCTAAAAGATACTAGAAAGTTACTAAATATTTTGGTTAATTGCTGTGTATAGGTCAAGATTGGCAAAAACTATAACCTAAGCTGTTAAGTTTCAAGCTGTTGGTTAAAGCCATCTATTAATCTCCACCAGATAATCAACAAGGAGAGCAAACTTATGTAAATGTTGGAGCTTAAAATAAAAATTTAGCTGGATGTCATTCGCATAAAGGTGATAAGAAATATCCTTAAAAGCACTGATAATGTGCACACAGGTAGGCATGTATAATGATAAAAGGGAAGACCCAAAGATGGATCCTGAGGCATCCCACAAGGCACTGCCTGATGTGAACTTGCCTACACATACTGAAAAAACATCGATCAGTTAAGCAGAGTGAGAACCAAGCTAAAGCAGAGATGTGATACCTACAGAGTGGGATAATCTAAAAGTATCTTATGGTCAACGATATCAAAAGCTGAACGTAGTTATCTGCAGCCATAAGTAAATCATTGAGACTTTGATTCTTTTAAACGATGACTGGAAAGGTTAAAAGATCTTGTTTGTGTAAGGACAATGGACAAAAAAAAACATTTTACAGTTGGGATGGGAGGGATAAAGGTGAATGAGACAATTGTAGCTGTGTGTGAATGTGGGTGTGTCTGAGGGGTTTGTGAGGATGTATGAGTAGAGATTCTGGGCCATGGCACATTTGGCTCAAAGCCATGCCAGTCCTGTGATACTTTGGTGTGCTGTGCCCCATCTGCGCGCACACACACACACACACACACACACACACACACACACACACACACACACACACACACCACACACACACACCACACACACACACACACACACACACACACACACACACACACACACACCCCCAACATCCAAGTCCAGCTCTACACTCTTTCAGTTTGGTCCCAAGGTGGCTCTGCCTCCTAAGGCGGTGGTTTGGTATTGGAGGTCACTCCTTATTCTTCCTGGCTGTGTCACCGTGGAAACTGAGAAGATTGCTGCTGAATATGGATTGTAGTGCTTACCACGAGAGGGCAGCCTATCACCACATTTTGTAGGTCAGAAAGCACCATGAATACTTCATTGTTTACTTGTTGTTCAAAAATTTATTTGACATGCAGTTCAAGTCTGTAGTCAACCATCTTTCAGCAGAAGGTACATCATTACTTACTGAGATTGCCCATATGTAATAAGTGACTGGTCTCAAAAGTTTGATGCTTTAAAAGACTGTAGTACTGGTCAGTTCATTCAGGTCAGACAGTAACTGAATCTTGCTTTATTCCTTTAGAGCCTTCTTCACACAGGCATAGTGTCAAATCCTGTGTGTGTGTGTGAATGTGATTGTGACTTTTCATATCTGTCTGTGCATGTCTGAGCTTTTGATAAGATGAAAGATGAATCTTCCACTGTAATTAAAAGTGATTACTGATTATGCATCCAATGTGAGTTTGCAGTGCCCATAGTTTTTACAGTCTGGCAAGTTTAAATGAACCATTTTTGGAGTGAATTACCTTGCACATCTTAGTAGTAGTCTTTTACCTGAAGCTAATGTAATAAAACAGTTGCATTTTAGACTCAACAGTGAGACATCTTACTGTTACTGAGTGTAGCACCTGCCATGAAACAATGTTTCACAACATATATGATAAATACAAGTAATTAGTCTGTGACCCTTCATTTGTGGCTCTCTATGGAGATTAGCAGAAATGTGTGACATGCTGTGCAACACATTATTACATGAATGATAATATTAGTGGTGAGCAAAATGATTATTGCTTTTGTGATACATTTTATCATGGTATGGTGAAATCAGTGCTTGAAGAACACTGACTAATGACATGATTCATTGCAGAGAGTGAATAATTAGTGTGATTAGAATATTAGTTTATTTTAATCTAGTGTAGAACACCTGTGTGACACATTTGAATGAACATCCTTCTTCCTGAACAGTTTTCAAACAAGCACATTTTATGTGTGTCATGTTATGATAACGCCTTTAAGGGTTGTATTCATTTATTAATGATACATATTTTCCATATTGCAGACACAAAAAATGTATAATATATTATTTATTTACATAAATGTACTGCTTTGGTATTTGTTACATTGTACATTGATCAATTATTCACATCAAAAATATTGTCATTACTTACAATGAATATTCTATAATCAAAATTAGTCAGTAAGCACATCCCTAATGAGTTGGTCAAAAAAATTGGTCAATTACATCACCTAAATGACAGTTATACAGCCTCGTCTTACTGGCTACACACAAATCCTTTCTCTCATATTAAAGGTCTGAAGAGAAGAAAGACACTTGAACACATGCATTGTGTATAACAGCCATTTGACCTTTGTATTTGTTCAGTTGTCCACTTGAAGACCCAGAGGAAGAGTGTGTATTATATTCTAACGGAGAGCTATAAAGTGAACTGTGCACACATGCTTTCTGTCCGTTGCCTTTTTTGTGTTTGTTTGGGCAGAGGCATCTTCCCTGAGCTTTGCCAGCTGAGCTGACACTCTCTTTGTTAAGGAGAATGCTGTTGCTTAGCTACCCTGCGGATAGCGTTTACCACAGCAGCCTCTGTGTCTCTGCTCTCTTGACAGGGAAGACCTCTTCAGAATAGAGTGGGAAAACCTAGTCTTTCTTTTGAAGAGCTGATATTGATCTTAAAATAAAGAAGTTAGCAGTGTGTTTACAGAACAACACTCTTGACATATTGACTATTTCATTAGTAGAATTTGAACTGGTACTGCCATTTGAATGATAAGAGGCTGAGATTTGAGTGTGTATGCAATGGGATGTAGTTTTTGCCAAAAGGTTGGGGTTCTGTGTCACTGACAGCCCTTCAGAAACAGGATTGAACATTCATTCATTCATTTCTTTCATTATCTCAACTGCTTATCCTGAGTAAGGTTGCTTCTGAACATAAGGATGCAAAAAGCATCTGAACATAAGAACATAAATGTTAATAACTTATAAAAAAAGAGTATTCATTTTACAACCCGAGTCTGAAAATACATGAGGTGACTATAACTAAATTGTTCAAGTTCCTTGTTCAGATTCTGTAAAAATATTATAGGCGTGCAAGGTTATGCCCAGCAGACAGCACCAGCTTTAGATCGAACAGGGTTTGAAATTTGAGAAATGAATAACAATTTGCAATATTTTAATAGCCATATTTTCCAGATCAATGATCAGTCATCGGCTAGTTGCTGAAATTGTTTTTGGATTTTTTTCCCAAGTCTTGCATAATTACTGTTGGTTCATTTTAACTAAAGCAAACCTATAGGCAGATGAATCACTAAATTCTTTGTTCATTTAAGTTTCTTTCAGTTGTTGACATGCTTGACATGATGTCATCACACAAATGTGAAACCTTAGAGCTATACTGTACAAGTACTAGAGGTAGGGACTATGTTATCATTGAGAGGCATACTAATTACAGTATTAATTGGTTATCATGTTTACAGTAATTGCATGTTTCATACAAAGAAAACAGATTCTGACTTTATATAGTTTCTTGTAAACAACAGCTGTCTTATTAATTAGTTAATTAAGTAAGGTAATTAGTTAAATTAATCATATTTTATGTACAGTGTTACCTTGACTTGAGTTTAATTTGTTCTGTGACCAAGCTCATAACTCAGTTTGCTTGTATTTCAAATTAAATTTCCCCATTAAAATGAATTTAAATGCTATTAATTCGTTCCAGCCCAAAAACCACACCTTTTTTTAAAATAAGAAAAATGTACTTTATAAATAACAAATAATGTATAAAAAAATAATAATACATAACAAAAGAGAATGTAAAGAAATATACTGGTTCTATTAAGTGTATTTACAAAATGTGAAAACAAAGCAATAGCGATACTAGAGAGACACTTGCATGGCAAGATAACCACGTGAACTGAATGCTCGCTGCTCGCTGGGCTGCCTAGTGGCGGGTGGCGTAAGCTCACTCGCTAGTTCGTAACTCAGATCTTGGCTCAGCAAAAAATTGACCGAGCGATGGCTCGCATCTCGGAAAACCTGTAAGCTGATTCAAGTCAAGGTTTCACTGTATTTCTTTATGTCAGTTATTTTATTATACAGAAATTCATTTGATTGGCAGTTGCTGAATGAACAAATACATACCCATAGTTTTACATAGCCTTTTTAAAAATGTCCCACTTTTGTTTTAAATGCTCATTCTGTCCATTCACAAATTTCCAGACACCTAAATATTTTCATATCTGATAAAGCCTTGAGAGCATTTTGATGTTGCTTTCTTGCTAAACCTAACCATTACATTTACTGTTACTATTTTTGTCTGCTTTTAAAATGTTCCCTGCCCACCAGGACACTTGTAGTGCAGTATCATGCACACATTTTTGCATGTTCCCTTTCAAATGGTCACATAAGTTGTTTTTTTTTTTGTTAATTTTCCATGTATAAATAAATTCTTAATCCTTTCTTTTTAAATTTACCATAACAGTCTCTGGTGCCTTCTCAGTAGTGCGGCTCCTGTTAGAACATGCTGGCCTACCATGTTATTTTAGTCATACTAGTCGTGTTATTTAGTGCTGGTGTCAGCTAGCCAGGAGTCTTTGGGTATTGTCAGCTGTCTGTGAACAGTACAGAGGGTGCATATCAGACCGCAACAAACTACCAAGAGATTCGAGAGAAGATTGAAGCCCTAAAGAGAGGTAGAGATCAGCTACAAGCGCAAGAAACACACGCTCACATATACTCAGTCACTATTGGTAACATACATTGATTGGCACCAGCAGCTGCTTACTGTAGTCGGGGTGAGAAGCTACATGAGTTCACAAGTTGGGGGGTCATAAGCTGGTACTGTGATGTGGGGGAGCTGATCTTCAAGGGTGTGTATGTGAAGATTTTGTGCAGCTGCCAAGGGACCCAAGCATTCTTCAAGCTCAAATGAGGCAGGCAAATGTAACCATGTTGTATGTATCTGTTTAAATGCATGTCGGCTGATTTGTGATGTTATATTGGCTTTTAGTTTCTTTTAGGTTTGTATATCAGACTTTAATTCAGGGCTTAATTTGGCATAGCATAGTGTTTGGGAGATCAGGTTGCAATCAGCAGAGTCTGGGTGCTTAACAGAGCGTAAAGACAAAGCAGCACATCTCGATGCCATAGCAGGGGAATGAGAGCATGCATATCTATTTGCACTGTAGTTTAAAATAAAGGAATCATCTTTCAAAATATTAGATTCAAAGTTTTTTACAATATGAAAGCTTTAGTTTAAGAAGAAAATGTATAAATACTAATCCTGTATTTTAAAAAATTATTAACATGAGGCTCCCGGAAACAATAAACCTTGGATTTATGATGTTAGGCGTTGTTATTGTATATAGAATGTTAGTTTGCATTTGTTTTTTATTTACAAAATGGATTGCTTTAACACCTCCCTGATTCCCTCTATTTGTGTGTGTGTGTGTGTGTGTGTGTGGCTATGGCTGTACAGGAGAGACAGAGGCTAGAGACCATTCTGAGTCTGTGTGCTGAGTATAATAAAGGGGACCCTCTGTTAGACATGGAAACAACCAGGGCGGCTCAGTTTCCTGGGATGGAAGAAGGGCCTGTCCGACGACCCTGCCCTGACCCTGTTTTTTTGGCCGCACAGCAGACTCAAACTCACACACAGAGACAGAGAGAGACCGATGAGGAGAACCTGAAAGAAGAGTGTAGCAGCACTGAGAGCCAGCACCAGGAGGTGAGAAGCACGCTCTCACACATTAACTCTTTCTGTCACACATTTAACTCTTTATCTCACAATTAATTCTTTTTCAGTCTTAAATCTAAAAACATATTTCTTCCTACTGAACAAAACAGTAAATAAAAAGATTAACTTAATGACTTATTTTATTTCATTACATTAAATCAGGTTTGCTTGCAGAGGAATTTGTTATAACTTGGCATTTATGTTGCAGTTTGAACTACATGTCTATTTTATGTCTTTAGCAAATGTTTTTGCTAAACGTTTTAACTTAGTGTCCTCATGACTGAATTTAAACAATTTTCTTGTCTGGGCAATGACAGTTTTTATTTTAAAAAATCCCTAATGTTTCCTCCCTCAGCACGAGGATACTGCAGGCCTGGGGCAGCAGGAGGTGGCATATCTTGTGGAGGAGCGTGTCAGGGTTCTGGCCAGAGTAGATGAGCTGAAGGCCCGCATCACTGAGCTGGAGCAGCAGCTTCAGGATTCCAGACAGGAGGTTGGGCGCCTCCCCCCCCATATCTGGTTAAAATTAGATTCCTCCTCAGAATAGAGAAATATGACTTGTAAGATGAATATAGTGCACAGCTATAGTGTTGTTATGACTTCAGAAATAGACATATAGGCATAAGATTATTTGCCACTCATGACAGTTATTTATCTAGAATCTAACTATGAAAATATTTAGTTCCTATGGTGGGTTTCTAAAATATGAAAAGGACACTCTTTTTTAGTAGTTAGTAAGTAACATTTTAAGTAAGTACGCTTAAAGATTTGCTTACTGTCATCAATGTTATTAATTAATAAATAGTAGTGTTGATAGGAATAGTACATTTTGTACAATCAGCAGAAACACATTCAGACATGTATAATAAAAAATTACACCATATGTAATTGAGATTACACATTAATGCAGCATGTAATTAGAACAATTTATAGGATTTGAATTTTTAATCAATGTTGTCTTTATTTGCCGTAGGTTGACTGTGACTTGAAAATAATTAGACTTACAGAACATGATATTAATGTTATTACTTTATCTGTAGATTGAGATGGAGAGAGCATTACTGCAAGGGGAGAGGAAGGCGGAGTTAGATCAAGTTGAGGCGGAGTTAGAGATCATCAATCAGCTTCAGTTCAAACTGAGTGAAGTGGAGAAAACTATCCATAGGGAGAAAGAAAAGGTAAAGAGCATACATATACACTGAAAGGAATAGCTTTAATGAGTATTCTTCCTGGGCGCATTGTGCTTTGTCATCAGCAAGGAAGAACAATTTTGTCTTCCTTAAATTTCCTGTTTCCTGCATTTTCTCTCGAAAGCCTTTTCTGGGTGCTCTTTACTAACCTCTTTCTAACCTTTAACAACTTAACTCTTTTTTTATGGTTGACTGGGTGAAAGAGAAAAAAATCTTAGGTTTATTGTTTGTTTTTCTGTTAAAATTATGATTTATTTTCAAGAAATTGTGCCTTAGTATGCCTTAGTTTGTAAGCCATTTTAATTATGTTAAAATTATGTATTTATGTTGAAATGATGGATTTAATTTCATTTGATTTTGAGTCAAGTAAGGACAGGAGAAACCCAATCCTATTTAAAAAGTGCAGGCCACAGTGTTAGCTTCAGTATGAGTAACATTTCACAGCATTGAGATTTATACAGAGGCCCAGGTCTTGTGTCTGCGCAGTGAGCTTTTGAGCAGTGTGTTATATTTTGTTTCTCCTTTTCCCCATTCCCTGGCTTGCTCTGTGTTTGTATGTGTATGTATGTGTGTTGTTTCGTAGGGGAGGGCTAATGTCTCAGCTGAGCGGGACATCCTGGCAAGGCTGAGGGACGGGTACAGTGAGCTGAAGAACCAGCTTCACAAATGCCCCGAGTCTCTGAGGGAAAACTTACAAGAACAGCTCACGAGGGTCAGTCTTCAACCCTACTGCCCAGTGGAGCACAGAGCATACACACAAGAACTTGTTAAAACTAAAATAAAGTCTGGCCAAAAAGAATCATGGGACTAGTTAGAATGAATGAGGAGTACCGTACTGTGCAGTAGTCTATGGGTACCCGAAAAAATGGTCTGTTCATCTTGACAGAAGATGTGGTTTCACTTCTAAAAAGATCATAAAACATGCCAGTAAATGCAGATTAATCTTTTTATATAAAGTTCAACATTAACATCTGTAAGTTTAACCAAGTTGTGCACTGTATTTAATCTCCCCATTAATTGTTGGCACATTCATCTGTAGGGCTTTGCGTCTTTTAAAAAAGCAATGCTGGACTACGCAGTGTTGCTAGTGAGGAATTTCCTCCTGTAAAAATTTTTGGTTTTTTTGGGTTGGTTTTGGTTTGCCTACACTGTGGAATTTTTATTTTTTTTTTCTTACGTAGTTTGCAGGTTTTACTGTAACAAGGCAGATAAAGCCAAAGCAATGCTGATTGCAAAACCTATCCTAAATTATTATGAAAAGTCTTGCTTGTCAGAAATGTTCACCAGTTGAAGGTTCTTAGAATATTCAAATATCATTTCTCTAAAATCACTCTGAAAGGTCTGTTTTAAAAAACAACAGAAAGTCACTTTTTGCACAGGAAAGCTTTGTTAAAACATGGTTTGTCTTGGTATGTTGGCTGTCTTTCTCTTTTCACTTTCACAGTTTGTGCTCTTTTAATAGCCAGAAACTCTGTGTTATTCTTTGGAGGCTCTTTCACTCCTGTTGACTCTTGAGCACCTAATTGTTTTTCTAAGTCTTTGCATGTCAAACTGTTCTGTACCCTCTCTTCATATGCTAGCAAATTCAGCTGCTTGCTTGGTTTTTGTGTTTTAACTAATCCACCTCACCAATTGACTGATACTGCAGTGGATCCAAGGACTCATAATCTTTCTTTTCCTCCTCATTCCCTATATAGCCAAATTTCATTATGCAGTGTTGATTCAAAAACCAGTGTTTATGAGGTGTTGAAGTTGACTGTGTAATATTAAAGTCATAAGAGTGTAAAAGGCATCTAAAGATGACCATATAATTAGATAACCTATTACAATAATTTATACATAATTCTTGCCCATAAGATTTAATAGATACAAAAGGTATCTTTTTTTTACATTTAGGTTGTTTAAACAAAAATTCATGATGAGTTGAAAATATTCCTGATGGGCCAGAATTTGCAGCTATTAACAATCCCTGTTTACCACGCAGAGTGACCAACATGAACTTGCTATTGAGGTTTTTTTTAAAAAATTTTTTATCTATTCCCTGTTTGTCTTGTCCATCTGTTGGTCTCTCCCACTGCCCGCGTCTGCTCTTGGTCTCCCCTGTCCGTCTGCAGAAATCAGAGGCACTGGAGTCGGTCACCAAGCGCTTTGAAGACCTGGAATTTCGCCAGCTAGAGCATGAGAGCAGCCTGGAGGAGGAGAAGGAGATGCTTAGCCGGCAGCTGCTGCAAGAGAAAGCTGAATACCAGCGCAGCGTGGGAAAAAGGAAGGTATATTTTTCATGGACCCTCTTCGCAGTTCTTTTTTGACAGTTATTCTAAGATGATACATTAGAGTTGGCCTGAAGAAGATGGAATAGATCAGTGACAAAACTGGAACAAAGTACATAGCTAACTATACGATTGTGTAATTGCATATGTGAGAGTCATGGCTGAAACTATATTATAAACTGTATTATAAGGAGAAAATGGCTGCACTAGAGATTCAGGCCAATCAGCTGGGTGTGCAGGCAGCTCAGGACTGCGAGAGGATGGCTAAAGACCGGACCTTTGCCCTACAGATGCTTCACAAGGTTGGCCCTGAGCCGTATCCACTTTGTCCATACTAAAAACTTAGACGCTTTGTATTTTCATTTGCAAATTTTGGTTTTACTTTATCTTGGTAGCTTTAAATTGACCTGGTTGGCTGATAAGAAGCTGGATTCAGCAAATCTCTCATTGATAATAATTGGTATTGCAACAGTAATTATATGATTGTTTAGAGAGCCCTCCATTCACCAGCTTTTTAATATTTGGACAAAATAAATAAAAACTTGTAAAATCTATATAAACCTTACATTTATTCACAAGCTGAAAGAGCATTTCTGTGATTACAACACAATGAAAATAACACAAAAGTGATAATTAGAGACTAAAATGGAATTTAGAAGCTCTGCAACTGCACTAAAATTATTTCTATTTTTTTAGTTGTTCTTATGGTAACTTTAGTTCCTTTAAATTGTCAGATTGTCTATAATGTGACCAAGAGGTCCAAAAATGATTTGTAGTATTGCTGTTTGTATATATGTTGCTTACCTCATTTTTTGTGACCACCATAGGAGAGAGAGCGATTGGCGGCCCTGGAAAAGAGATACCACAGTCTGACCGGAGGGAAGAGTTTCCCCAAGTCCTCTACCACCGTGAAGGAGGTGAGAACACATTGCTGGCACCAGCTGAGTTTTTTTATCTGTCACAAGCTAAGGATCCAAGAATCTTTACTGCAGCAATGTCTGATGATATTAAGCTCCTGTCACTCTTCACTGTCATTGATCTGACAGGCCATCCTCTGTAGAGCAGAGTATATAGAACGGTTGCACGACTTGAACTTGTTTTCTTCTTGAGTATCATCAATATTCATGAGTTGCTGTTTGTTTGATAGCTTGGTGCTTTGTACTGGCTGTTGAAATACTCACCCTTATCTTGTGTACTTTTCATGGTGCTACTGATATCTATAGGGATCCGCTTCACTCTGTCTCTGGGCAGCCGTGTAAAAATTCAGTCTCGACTGTTGCCGTTGGCGATAAGCTCCATGGCAATGCCTCTCCACTTGGCCATTAAATATGCAAAAGGAGTAGAGGAGTAGAATTATAAAGCAGAGGGCTTCCAGACATGTAACAGTGTTTCTGTGTGTGTGAAAACGACCCCCACCATTCATTCCGGCTTTGTGACTGATATTCAAAACAGGAAGTGCTTCATATCAGCGAACCTGAGCTTTACACTGAAGTCTCTGCCCAGCATTCCCCACTTGCTGCTCCTTGCATCCAAAGTCCGAGCTCTCAGACCTGCCGCAACAGACCTCAGGAGGTAATCGAGTGGCATGCTAGTGCTTGATGGACTTTTGAACTGATCTGGGATCTTTTATGTTTAATGTATTAGAAGAAAAGTGTCAGAGGAAGTGTTTGAATGAATGATGGATTCCCACCAGCTGCAAAGATTTTAAATAACCTAACTTAGAAAGAAATACTAACAGCCAATTGATTGACAAATATATCTAAGCATGGACTCTTTCTTAGTGAGGCTGCAATTTAATCCCCAGTGTTGCCACAGCCATCCATGACTGAGAGCCTAAGAGAACACAGTTGGTTTTGCTCTAAAAGGGTGGGTAGGATGGCCTCTCAGTATGCATCTCTGTTAGTTGATGTAACAGAATTGGTTGTTACTCTCCAATGTTTAAGCTGCCCAATGCCATTGTTTTTGCTGCAGTTTGGAAAGATCCAGTGGGTAGCTTTATGTGACTCAGAGGAAGCTTGCTTTCACCCTGGTAGCGTTGGTGGAATTGTGTATTTGGGGTGTCTTAGGTAGTGGGTGAACTTCAGCATGACCAAATATGTGAGAAAATCTGCATATCTAAAAACGTTCATATATTCTAACACATGGTTATAACACATGGTGCTTTACTACAGATTCTCACATCATGCATCTGATTGTATATTTGCATGTAGTTAAGTATGTTGACAATATGGTATTTTAAAGACTTTCCAAACCACACCATACCAATTTTGTTTTTAAACTGGTTTTAGTAATTGTATTGCATTTTTTGTCTAAATTTTTGGGTTCACTGGTTTCAACCATTAATTTTCATTTTGGTGTATCATTACAATGATAGTTTGGCAAAAATATCAGATATGTACATTTCACCCTTATTCAGATGAACATAACGAGCCAAGGATGGTTTGCTGAACTTATGAAACATATAAAGATATAACATATAGTAGAATATATACCTAATTGCTAAGTTTTTGCTTTTTTTTTCGTATGCCTGTTAGCACATTTTTCATTTTAATTTATAATAGTATTTTCATGTAGTGTCAGCCATATCAACAACATATAAACAATAAAAGAAGTAATTAGCTTTTAGCATCATTTATTTTCTTTTAATTCTAGTTCAAAGATTGGCTAAACCTTGCAAGCACCATCACTCCCCTTTTTTAGACATCAGTTTTGAGTCATTGCGGCTGTGTAATTAATTTTCTAAAATATTTATTATTCCTCCGTTTTTGACTAGTTATATTTAAATTCTCATCTAATATGTTCCAAAACATGTGTCCATTTTTGTTTTGACATTGATGTAATGCTAAATTTTCAGAGAAGAATTCCCATATCATAATGCAACCACTGCTTTGGTGATTTAGGAGCATACACAAAAAGAATTCTGTCCTTTTGTAACTAACTAGCCGAGAACATTATTCCAGAAGAGATATGATTTGTTTCTTTCTAGAGTGTTGCATTGGGTGTTCAAATGGAGATGAATGTAGTGCAGTTCATTGCTTATTGTTAACTTCATTCTTATATCCATGTCATCTTGCAGTTGTTTTACTGGTGGCTTCTTCTCTTCCTTATCATTAGCCTTTTTGAGATCCATTAATTTTGGTAATATTTAAAGCATACTTAATTTAATAGTTTGGATCAATCCCAATATTGGCACAAAAATGTCATAGTTTGTGCCAAGCAGACTATTTACAGAAAATATTGTCTTGAATATCTTTAACCAAATAAAAAATATTAATATGTGTCTTATTTCACCCCAGGGGTTGGCATGTGTGTGATCTAGTATGTTTGTGGTTGTGAGCAAGTACTGATGTGTTGGTGCTGCAGTTGTAGCTTGATTTGGCAGTATGTGGTAGCTGAAATGTGAACTAGTGTTTTTTCTTGATGTGTGAGAGGATTTTGTGCTGTGTGTGTGTGTTTAGGAGTACCTCAGACTTTCAGATGTATTTAAGATGTATGGCAGTGGTTGCATTCCAACTTCAGCCACCTCAAGTGCCCCTTCCCCTCTCCGCCTCTCTCTTTCTGTCACATCAGATACCCCTTGTGAGGTATGCATGTCCAGATTACTTTTACATCCAGTTCAAACAACTTCCAATCAGTTGCTTCCCCATAACAGTCAAAGGTTTGACGCCTGATTTAATGTATTTCTTTGTTTTATTTTTGCCTTAAATATATTTTTTTATCAAAAGGGATATCCTTCAACACTTTCTAATGTAAAAATAAAGATAAAAGAAAGATAAATAGTAACAGTGAAGTTGGTGTGAATATAACAAATTATTAAGTTGCCCCTCTGCAAGTAGTTTTCAGCCAACAATCTAAGAATATGCAGAGATTTTATAGAGAAGCATCCTCTTTGGCTCCTCATGACGTTTCTCGAGAGGATGCCAGTGTGAAAAGCTATAAAATGTCAAGTATCATTTCATAGTTTCATTATTATTATTATTATATACATTATTATATTATTGGACGTTATCACACTTTTGACTGGTATGTATCTGCTATGTAACCTGTTTTATCGACCTGCCATTTTTACTTTATCCTCTGTTTTCCAGCCCATTTATCCATCACTTCATACTTTTCTCTTTTCAGTATTGTCCATTTTTCTTTTATCTGTTTATAGAAACTGCTTTTTACCATCTTAAGTCTCTTCATTACATTTTCTTCTGTGTGGTTGTGCGTGCGTGTGTGTGTGTGTGTGTATGCAAAATGCTTTGATTGTTTAAAGGAGTATGTGACAGTTAGTCAGTTAAACAAGATTTTTGGGATGCCAAAGACTGATCCTTCTGCAACGGCTGCTGTCCAATCATTCCAAGCTATAGTAGCTGACCCAGCCCATTCTAACCACACAGTAGAGTGTGGCTCTGCCCAGTCTTGCTCCACTGAGGTGTGTTTCCTCCCATGATTTTTCTGGCCTGTGGCACACTAGCTTTCTAATATTCTGTTGTCATTCCACTATATTATTGGTAATTTATTTCCTTCATTACTGTGTTAATAGTTCCTTTAGTCATATTTGTGTATTAAGAATATGTTTAAAAGTTGACGCATAGTCTGAATCATATCAGAAAAATCATAATTGTAGCAGAGTTTTCATGATGCATGGAATTACTTCTAAAGGAGGAAGAATTAGTCAATTTATTCCTACAGTATCATAGTAGGGATCTTTGGGAATTTATTTTGTTTGCAGTAAAAGTGACTATTTGTCATTGCGGTCTTGCGGTCTTGATCTGTTTGATCATTTTTTCCGCCTTTATTTCTTCCCTCTCTGCTGCTTCACTTCTTTCTTTGCTGTTCTGATAAGACCCAACCCCAGCGGAGCAGGCCTCCCAGGCTGGATTTAGAGCGCTGGTACCAGGACATCATGTCCGCAGGGGAGTTGAGCCATGCTTGTCCTCCTCCTCTCCCAGCTAAGTCTTTCTCTTCACGCAGGCCCATGCAGGTAAACCTCATGCTTTCCTCTCTGTTCCTTTGTTTCTCCTGTCTATCCCTATATTGCTTGTCCCTTCCTCTTGTTGCACTTATCTTTGTTACCTTTTGCCATTTCTGCTCAGAGTTTTTAAATAGAAGGTACAATTTTATGTACACATGCACTTGTGGCATACCTCGTATTCTTAGGCCCAGATCACCAATATCAGCAGAACATGCTAAATGTGATACAGGAAGGAAAAAGTACAAATCTGATTACATTTTGTAAACATAATATATTGTCAGTATTTTGTTTGCTTAAATGGATTGTGTATGCTAATTTAATAACTTCTTTAGTGAAGTGCTTCAATTAAAATCTATATTAAGGTTAGTAGCTTAAAAATACTTTTTGGTCACTAAGCTTGTCACAGAGATCTCTCTTGGTTGTTGATGTCGTGATGCTTAAAACCAAGGGCTGTGTGTCCTGGTGCTTGAGTCTGAAAGAATGTCTCACGCCTGTGTTCTCAGATGTACAAGTGTAAGCAAGATGGAATGATTGATCATAGCAATGGTTCCACACAGCCCAGCACTGCTACACCAGGCAGAAACACCCCAACCAAGGTAACACCTATAGTACCACTATGCACTTCTTTTGAGCACAAACAGTCTTTTGGAGTTTTGTAAGAGTATTCAGGCTTTCTACACATCTATAAATAATCTTAAAAGGCTCAAAATAGCAGCAATAGTATAAATTGCTAAAAGATATATTTACTTCTGTTTACTGCTATTTACTTCTAACTTTATGCTTAAAGGACAAGCTGAGAACATTCACCAAAGTGGTGAGACTATTGTATTCATTTGCCCTGCTGTCAGGAGATCAGAAGTTTCATTCCAAACAGTGCCACAGCTATGTGTGGCAGGGGGAGACGTTACATTATGTATATTTTCTCATTTATCAAATGCTTTTATCCAAAGCGACCTACAGGCATTTAGACTAGAGTGCAATACCTGCACTTTACCTGAACATTAAATGCCACTTAAACTGAAATAGCATAAAATATAATAAAATAAAATACAAAAAAAATAAATAAATAAAATGTTGAAAATGTGCAGCACATATATTGAGCAAGAGAAGTTGTGACTATGAAGTAAATAATGTGAGTTAGTTGTGTTAGATTGTTAGAAGTATTAGGAAAGGAGGTGTTCTAAGAAAAACGTGTCTTTGAGAGTTTCTTGAAGTTCTGACAGTATTTGATAGCTCATTCCACTATTTTTTAAAAAAAGAATGACAATATTCTGTACTGAGGTTTGCACTGTGCGAAGGGATGGCAATACCAGACAATGTTCCCTAGAAGAACATAATGATCGAGAAGGAGTATAAGCCTATATGATTGAACTTAAGTAGCTAGGAGCAGATCCAGATGTCACTCTGTAGGCAAGCATTAGTGATTTTAAATTGATCAGGGCAGCCATGGGTAGCTAGTTAAGCTCAGTGAGTTGTGGGGTGACATGAGCCCTATTTGGCTGTTTGGCTGAACACCAGCCACATGTTCAGGACCATCTGTAACACTTTGTATGCCTGGAGACCTGCTAGCAGACCATTACAGTAATCGAGGCAAGACATAACCATGCCTTGTACCAGAAGCTGGATGGCATACTGAGTCAGGTATGGCCCAGTTTTTCTTATGCTGTAAATAGCAAAAGCGACTGATGCAGCATGATCAAATAAAGACAACTGGTCCTCAGTGACCCAGGTTTATCACAACCTGTTTGGGGAGAGAAAGGAAGAGGTGATCTTTACATTCAAACTGTGACAGATAAACTGTTTGGATGGAATGACCAAGACAAGAGCATCATAGGGTCCTAACCCTAGGACCTCCCTCTCCTCTATCAATCAGCACAATCCCTGCTTACATCAGTGTCTATTAGACAGTGGGGCAGCGGTGACCTAGTGGTTAGGGAGTTGACCCCGCATCGGAAGATTGTGGGTTCGAATCCCTTAGGTAGATTGCCCTGAGGTACCCTTGAGCAAGGTACCGTCCCCGTCACTGCTCCCCGGGCGCTTTCAATAGCTGCACAGTGTTTGTGTGCATGGGTTTTTCTTTCAACGTCTGTTTATAAACTGTATTCCATGTCCTTTGTTGAAGTTGTAAATCCATTGTATCGAGCTGTACACAAAGCAATATCGAACTTACTGTGAACATTTCATTTGTAATAATGATAATAATAATGATGCTGATAAAGGTGGATCATGCTAAAACAAGCATTAAGAGGCTTAAATGATGGAATGAAGGAGTGGGGTCTGCTGAGGTATGTAATATAATATAAAAAAATAAAACCATATAAGTAATTCTTATATGTTCTTGGCCAAGTAAATGGCCTGGTGTTGCTTGTGAATTGTAGAATTCAAAAGATTATTGATTGAATGATATTTGAAACTGTTACTGGCATTTCCCAGCCAGCTTTAAATATGACACTTTTATATGTTAGTTTGTCTGGTTACAATTCACTGATGAGTTGTGTATTAAATGATGATGTGTGTCTATGAATTAAATATGATGTTCTGTACTTCATCCTTCTGTTGCAAATCCAATGTGTTGGCATATGGAGCAAAAACAACAAATGTTGTCATTGTCCACTTCCTTACAGACTGCATTGTGTTACCTCTAGTGCTATTATTTTGGTTAAAGATTTTGTCATTATCATTAGAGATGCTATGTTTTGCAGCATCCTAACTGTCAGACTTGTCTTCTACAAATTTTTGCAGTGCCATGTTTTGACAGCTTTTGGGTCAATCCATGGCAGGCAACATCTTATAATGGTCAGCCTTGTCATTGTAGATTATTCACTTACTATTATTTGTGTAGAATTATTGTTCATTACCATCTTGTTCCTCAACCTTCAGAGCCTGCCAGACCTGTCGACTTCACATCTGGACCCAGAAACCAAGAGGCTTGCTTTAGAGGGCAAAGGTAAGACAGCTCTCGAGTCACAAAAATGCTGTAAGAAATCCTTGTATTGCAAAACCTTTACCTGTTCTAGAGAAAATACACATTTAGAAAAAATGTCTCCATAAAAAATCTAATTGAAACCATTTTTAGATGATCTGCCAAGACATGTTTGCAGTATAAATACTTCTTTACTTTAGCTTTTAAGCTTCAAGGCTAAGATGGCTAACACACACATTGCTAGCAAGTCTTTCCTGACCCAAATTGTTTCTGCAAAACAGGTGTAGGTCTTAAGTATGGTCGTTCATACTATTGCACCTTGTGTATGGTGTTTAGGAGAAAAGGTATAGAGTGTCTTAATATGAGCTATAAAACTGATCATAACTTAATAAAGTTTAGTCAAATGCTGCAGGCAGCCTTTTAAGACGAGGCTTACTCATGCAGCATTTCTGTATATCATAAAGTATTAATTGCCTGGGCACATAAAGACTGAAGATTGTTGAAGCATTATGGAATAATACAGCTGGAAGAGAGCTTCTAATACATCCAGATACACTGCATTAATTCTCTTGTCATGCTTCACCTGCTCTTTGTACTTTTCTTCCCAGGGCTCCAAACATCTGATGACTCCAGGATTCGCCCCACGGATCTAAAACCAAGGCTGGAAATGGAGCCACAGTGCCACTGGGGGGCACCACAGAGCTCACACTTTCAGCTTGATGGGCCCTACCCTTCCTCAGGAGCATCCATAGTGCACCATTCCATCCTACACCACCATGTGCCCTCAGCAGGCGGCCCAGCATACGACACCCTGAGTCTCGAAAGCTCTGACAGCGTGGAGACTAGCGTATCCACTGGCAACAACTCTGCCTGTTCACCCGAAAGGTGAGAGACAGTTTCCATGGGAACCTTGGTCTGCCTCTGTTCCCCTGACAACGGGTCATCCTGCCCAATTTTCCCCTTAAATGTGTTTTTTTTTTCTCTTCTTTTGAAAAGTTGCCCAGCCTGTTGCCATGACAACCCCAACCATACAAGAGACAAGAAATTCCTTACCTGTTCAGAGTTGTGTCTTGTCCCGAGGCGGAACAAGGGTAGACTGTCATATTATGTATTCCCCGTAGTAGGGGAGGATTTGGGTATTTTGTCAGCCATGAGAGAATGTTCTCTTGATGCCAGGCTACTTTTCAATTCTAGTAGCTAGTTTCAAAGCTAAGGAAAGGTTTTGGCACTGTTTCCTGTCAATGTTTTCATTCACTTTGATGTTTTAATATGTTGGTGCTACAGGCCCCAGGTCCTGACCTATAGTTCACTTTATTTTATCTGTTTGAGATAGTAGTAACAAAACTACTACCACTTAGGTCAAATGTACCGATTTTTTTTTTGTTCCTGGTTGAATGAGTCATGGGGTAACAAAAAATCGTTTTTTAAAATAAACACTCCCAGCAGTCTGAAATCTTTCTAGCACACTCTAGGTTTATGTTATGTGAATGAAAAAACATAACCAGTTCAGTGTTTGGCTTTGAGCTCCCTTAGTAACAGTGCAGCTGGATGTGTTTGTGTCTCAGTGGCAGCGGCCTGGCTGGGCTGAGGCTGGAAGAGATGGAGAGGATGTTGAAGGAGGCTCAGCAGGAAAAGGCCAGACTATTGGAGAGTCGTGTGAGTCCCATTAAACTTTAATTGTCTTTGAAATATAATCTCTCTCATGAATTTTAAAGCAGAGACTCAACTCCCTCTGCCTCCACTGCATTGAAGATTGTTTCTTACCTACAAAGGGTGACTGACATGAAAGACGAGCTCTTAACAAGTTCTCCTACAGTAATATACATATTGACATTCTCCTGTGAAATTATTTTTTCATACATCCCCAGTCACTTCTCACTGTGTGCTTTTGCAAATGTATTTTTTTTCCTTTCAGCTTGTTTCATCTTCCCACTATTAGTTCAATGCCCTCTCTCTCTCTCTCTCTCTCTCTCTCTCTCTCTCTCTCTCCTCTCAGGAGAGGGAGGTGGAAGCTCGGAGACTGCTGCTGGAAGAGGAGAGGAGGAGGCGAGAGGAGGTGGAGAGAAGGCTGCAGGACGAGACCACACATCGGCAGAAGCTAGTGGAGGAGGAGGTCAAGCTGAGGGAGAAACACTGTTCGCAGGTCAGCACAGGGATAAGGAAGGGAGCAAACATGAAAGAATACCAGCTGCTTGGAGATCAATTGCACCCAACTTAGCTGAGGGTTATTTTATTAAATTAAGTGTGAAAGAATGTTTTGCACTTTTGATGTCCAGTGTTTAGGTGTTTGATTTAAATTATTATTCTGTTTTGTCAGGAAGCATCTATGGAAGTAATTTCAAGCAAGCTAATTTCTATTTGCAGGTTAACACAAAGCTCAAGCTATACAGTAAATACAAATACAGCTATAAATACAGTCCAAGACAGACTAAAATGGCACATTGATTATAATGAGTATATTTCTAAATAAAGAATGCAAACTCTGCTTATATAAAAAGAAAAGCATTCTTTGAAGAGGCCACCTGCCCATTTCACCTGCATTTTGTGAAAATCTTTAAATTTTTTAAATGATGTGGAATAATACTGAGTGACTATATTAACCGGTGCTAAACTAATAATGTATTTTTCCATTAAGGTTTCTTGTTTGATTATATATAATTGTTTTATGACAGCAAAACAGCAGTCCGATTTAAAAAAAAAAAAAACAAGAATAATGAAATTCTGTTTTTTATTTAAAAGGGATAAAATTGCCAATAGCTTTAAAAAATGCTGATTTTAAGGAAACACCTTAAAAATACATGCTAGTACACTGATCTCAATCTGACAGAGCACTCACTGTAGGCATCTTACCACTAAGTAAGTTTATCCAAAGTGGTTTGGCACAGTTTGGTGGAAAATAAATTGAATTGAAAAGCTTAAGTGACATCCTTGCCTGCAACACGGAGGTCAATGGTCGTACACAGTAAACTGTCAAAGTCTTTATCAGGTTATTTTGTGAGTATTGGGGGGGTGGGGGGTGTAACATGAAGGTGAGGGGTAGGTTGCTGTGGGATGAAGGGAAGAGAGTAGGGGAGCGCACTCTACTGCACAGCAGGCAGATGAGAGGAGACACTCAGACAGATGGTGAGAGGAAGACAGGATAGAAAGATGAAAAGACACAAGGAAAAAGGAGGGGCAGGAGGCTGAGGTGAGGAATTACAGTGGGCAGGGCAATACCATAGGACGTTGCATGAATACACCTTACAAATTTATTCTGAACCAACCTCGCAGCTAAGGAAAATTTGGAACCTTCATGTATAAATAGAGCATTTCAGTCTGCAATGCATTTTGGCTTAGAATTTTATTTAAGTAACATAATATGTCTCTCTCTTGCTTTCTCACACACACACACACACACACTCACACACACACAGATATATATCTTCAATTAGATATACAAGAAGATGAGATTAATACTGTGTTTTTTAAATACACTGTTAATAACTAGAACATTGTAACTTACAAAAGATTCAAATAACTTTCCCAAATATCACAGCATCGGCTTTACGTCTTCATATAAACTCCACCTTCTAGGCCCGTCCCATGACGCGCTACCTGCCAATCCGGAAGGAGGAGTTTGACCTGCGGTCTCATGTAGAGTCTGCAGGCCACTGTGTGGACACCTGCCCCTACGTCATTGTCACAGAGAAAATGTGTAAAGGCCACTTGGTCAAGATGGGAGGCAAGATCAAATCGTGGAAGAAGCGCTGGTTCGTCTTTGACCGTCTTAAGAGGACCTTCTCCTATTACATCGGTAGGTGATTAAGTTTTTGATCTGAGAATGAGCGAGGTTTTGCAGAACCCATAAAAAATTTAATTATGTAAAATAACAAAAAAGAAATTCTCCCACTGTGAATGAAAAAAAGGACAGTCATGAAATCCCACTTAAACTCACTTTTGATGTTAATCACATTTGATACACTAGATTCCAAAAATACTAAACATTCTACATTACATGAAATTTTTTCATAAATGAAAAAGATACAAAATAAATTACTGAGCGTGTGCCCCTGGATTAAAAGTTCAAATTCACTATTTGGCCATGCTTCGTTGTAGTGATTATTTTGAATATGGCTTAATTTGAAATTATAGAATAAATCATGAAATAACTGGTAAATGTCAAAGCCTCAGCAGAAAGAATAAAAGCAATATCTTTGTACCCCATGACCTGCTTTCATTATAGTGAAGTAACGAAGTCATGGCATGTTCTAATGTTTTTGTCCATTCTCCTCACTATAGCTTTTTTTTCTTCACTTGTCCTGCCTTTCTCGCTTTTCACTCTCTCTTTCTTACACACACACGTAGCTCATGTGTGTAGCCTTTTCACCCCCTCACTCCCCATGTTAGTAGTAGTGATGATGATGATGAAATAAACTGCAATACTTTCTCCAGCCCTGCATTTGAGATGGGTGTGTGGGGGGGAGTGAAGGGGGGGTTAGGAGATTTACCCCCGGCTTGGTCGTGACTAACAAAACCAGACTTACAACTCTTCAAAAACAGAAAAAGCCCAAAACAATTTAGCCCATTACTAAGCACATTTCGTTAATATAAAAAGGCAGGGTCATTAAAAAAGTAAAAATAAAAAAAAAATAGATGGGACCTGTTTTAAAGAAAACTAAGGAATTTAAACCATTGATGCAGCTGTAAGGAAGCTTTCAGCACACTGCGGTGCATCAGAAGTAGATGTAAAGTGCAGTGCTTATATATAATTTTTAAAGGTTTAAATAAATTGGGTTTATCTAAAAAAAGGGAGCCTCCTAGAATTAGAATGAGGTTTTTCAGAAAGTACCATTGAGTTTCTGGTTCCTTTGTTTTTATGGGATTCATACAGTACATGCTCTACCTTTCTGTGATTGTTTACTGTAAATGGGTTTAGTGCCAGGACAACGTTGATTTTGACGGACTTATGGAAGCAGTAAAATAAAACAACATATTTTCACAGTCCCACCACAAGCAAACCTTAAATAGCGTGTATAATAAGAAATGAATCACATTGTTTGTATAAATCGGTGGATTTCATCAATCCTGAAGGGACTTGTACAGTTACAGCAGCAACAAAAAAAAACATGCAAATCACATACCCATATTAAGACGAGCTATAAATACTGAACACAGAATTTATAAAGATGTTTTAAAGAGACAGATCATTTTATGGGCTCACAAATTAGTTCTGGAATTAGCTTTTATTCTTTCTTTCTTTAAATTAGTTATAAATGTCATATATTCTTACATTTGAATTGAGCACCATAATCATGTTAAAACATTTAGGAAATGTGCTGTTAAATAATTAACTGCCTGCAGCTGCACACATTTAAGACTCTTTCATACTCTTAGAAATTATTTTCCAAAAGTCATGTTACAAATATTTTTGTAAAAAAATACGGAGGAAAAAAAAATGTAGTTAGAAAAGTATAATATGGTTAATAACTAAAAACTTGTTTGTGCTTTCAGACAAGCATGAGACCAAGCTCAAGGGAGTCATCTACTTCCAGGCCATTGAGGAAGTATATTATGACCACCTACGCAGTGCCACTAAGGTAAAAACAGCTGCTGCCTTCTTGCCATACTATATTTACACCCTCTGTTTAGATTCAGCATCAATAACTTGCCACGCCATACAAAGTCAGAGCCATCGATCTCCCCCTGAAGGATGGCGAGTATATAGTGAAAGTTTAAACACAGACATCTCGTTGTAAAGAGAATTTCTTACGGCAAGCAGAAAGAGACACAGATCAAAGGCAGCTTCATGTTCATTTCGTCATGCTTCCCTCCACTTCATTTTCTCCCCCACTCTCTACCGTTATTCTGTCACTTCTCCTCACCTTGCACACAGTTTGTGCTTTGTTGTGTCCCAATAGAGTCCGAATCCCTCCCTGACCTTCTGCGTGAAGACTCACGACCGGCTCTACTTCATGGTGGCCCCTTCCCCAGAGGCCATGCGAATATGGATGGATGTGATAGTAACAGGTGCCGAGGGCTACACACAGTTTATGACCTGAGGGAACTACGACTGAACACTGGCCGTAAGACGGTCAGTGTGGGCAGCGCACATCAAGTTATGTGATTCTTCCAGTGAAGCCTGAACTTCAGCTATCACGCCCACGCTGATTGACTTGTATGCCGCTTGGATCGGGACACATGGATGGACGGATAATGGCCGGAGGAGGACAATGTGCTGCTATTGGTGGGCAGACAACAAGGTGCTCATTTTGAAACCACAGGTGGCAAGACAGTCTTTTACACAACCTTACTCTTTTTATTATTATTATCGTTTATTCAATTGTGATTAAACATTTCATTTGTGCATTTCTGCTATATTTTTATCATCAGTACTCTACAGATTCATACAAAAGAGATATAAATGTTGTTTTGCTCTGCTTACTCCATTTAGGCTTTCCACTGCCTGTTGAGATGTTTTAATTTGGGCATTTCATACTTTACATTATGTATTAAGCATATTAACCTTATTTGTATAGTATATCATATCAAAATTGAACCATAATAACCAATCCTCTCATGGAATTTCAGGTGCCAAGATTTTGAGTGCATGGATTCAGTGTAAATCTAAATGCCATGTGTGTCAGTTACACAGGTTAAGACAAGTATTAATGAGTATTCACGTTACGAGAGCCTGTTGTAAGGAAAACTGCAGCACTCCTGTTTTTCATTGGTTATGGGAAGGTCTTGGACGTTTTGCCACGTATGTTATTCTAAGCTGTCGTTTGTTTTGTTTTGTTTTAGATTGTATGAAAAAATGTATTAGTTGCTTTTAAAAATATTTTAATATTTTAAATTTTATACTTTGTTAAATAACATGACGCTGTACGCTTGCTGTTTGATATTGTATGTATTGTATTTTGTCTCAGAAATGTTTGCTGGGGGACCATTTCACCTTTTTTTTATCAGTTTGGTTTCTGTAATTACACGAAGTCATGCCAAAGGTTAAACAAAGTTACCAATGAGGAAGAAATATAGTAATGTGATGTGTGTGAAACAGTAGTGATCAAAGGGAAAGGTCACCTGTGCCTTATCAAGTACTCCAGTCTGAAATGACTTATAAAAGCAGCAGTATGCAACCATTGATTGTAATGTTTAATTGCATAATCAGCCTCAGTGTATCTGGAAATCTAATTTTTAAAGTGACTGAAAAGGAGAGCATGGGCTTTTTATTAACTCTGATCTAACAATAACCTGTATTCCTAGAAAGCAGCTGTCATTCAATTTGACTAAAGAAATTAACACCTGTATACACACACACACACACACAGCCTGTTTTCACACTCATTATTCGGTGACAAAATGTGTGGTCTATAGGCCTAAATAAACCGTGTAATGTAATTATTTTTTTTCTGCTTTTATTTTATTTTTTCCATCATGTGGCCTGAAGGCCATTCTTTAAAGTTCAGGGGAAAAGGACTTGAGGAAAATAAATGTTGCAGTTTAGCTATAGGGTCATCCTTCTGAAGTGCGTTTTACTTTTTTTCTTTCGCTTCAGTAACCTGAAAACCTGGTTTACTCGAAGGCGCACAAACACTGGAGCCACCGTGTCGCCTTTCCCACACATTACAGGGTGAAAACACAGGCGCTCCTCAGCGGGAGAGGAGAGGAGGAGAATGGAGGGGAGGAGAGGGGAGAGGAGAGGAGAGGAGGAGAATGGAGGAGAGGAGAGTGGAGGAGAGGAGAGGCTCCGGCTCCGGCTGCGGGCGGAGGGGCTCGCTGTGCTCATCACTCGCCTGTGCGCCGGTAGGTTGAAGCTGAAGGTCCTGCGCGCTCGGTTACACGTGGAGGCTGTTTGGGTTCACTCGGATCTTCAGGTTCATTTACAGTATCTGGGGAAAGTCCCGCGAAAGCACCGCTAAACGAGCCACTGACGAAACATGTTCCACTGACATGCTTTAAACGGTTCCCTTTTTAAGAGAAGACTTTTCCTTTACCTCTACTTTTTAGTGCTGTGTGGGACAGTCGTGGCAGCTCCAGTGGGTGGCCACTAGAGGGCACTGTTTTACAGCTCACTGTAATGGGGAGGTTCTCTGTGTGTGTGTGTGTGTGTCTGTAGAGGCCTCGGGGCTTTGGGCTTGTTTTCCTCTCCGCCTTTGCGCCTCCATCATCACCACAACAGTTAAATGTGAAACTAACAAATGTCATCAGCGCTCCTAACGAGCCCATCTGTCTGCGGCTGCGGAGAAGCCTCACCAATTAATTCATCACCTTACAATTTTATCTGCCTTCAGAATGAACATCCGAGCACTTTCAGCACGGGAACGCAAGTTCAACACAAAGAACAGAGCCTGTTCCCTCTGAATTTCCCTCCCAATTTCCTCCCATAAGGTTAAAAAGATACATGGCTGTATATTTGAGGGGAGTTTCTCCTCCACAGTCTGAAGCTGAAACGGCCGGGACACTAAAATTAGATGAAAATGATTTTCAGTGAGGAACCTGTACTTCTGGCTGAACTTTTGGCTTCCAAAATGTTCCCAGCTGACATTCACTCCTTGTTCAGTCCCTTGAAACAAAATAAATGGTTTTAAAAATAAAGTCATACTTGTGAACTAGAAACTAGTGGAAGGTTGATTGATAAATTGATCGAAAGCCACAGCTGATCAGTGTGGAACCAATTACAGAAGAAAAAAATTTAATTAAAATACAAAAAAACATGTTAAAACATCGATGTAATAATGAAAACGATGCCTGAAGGATACGTAAAGTCTTCATGTCCTAGCAGGTCCAAATCCAGGCATTCAATATCTCTGGAAAGATAATATGAGCTTCTCATGCATTCTTCTGAAATCAAGGGTATAAACAGGGAATGTGTTCCCCTTTTTCCTGCAGTAACAGCCTCTGCTCTTCTGGAAAGGCTTCACAAAAGATGATGGAACTTTGTGGTGCGGATTTGATGGCATCCTGCCTCAAGAGCAGTAATTGGGGTCAGGTGCTGATGTTGGATTAGTTCTGGATCACAAAATCCACTCTTAACTCGCCCCAAATTAATTGGATGGAATTCAATCGCTCCAGAGAAGATGTCAATAAGACTGGTCCCTCTGTCTGGTGCTTGGCATTGGGCCTGAGAACTATATGAGTGCTATCGATCATCCCATTTTCATAAGCAAGAATTTTCGGTTGAGGTAAAGCCAGGTCAAAACCTGTGTCAGCACTGGTTGTACATTAAAGTAAAGGAATTCCCATGTTTGAAGGGGAGTCTGTATACTTCTGGACATGTGCAAGTGTAAGTGTACATTTTTCGTGGCAATGCTTTTTGAGGCCTCGAGCGCCATTTTCATTCCTGACCACTTGGGAGAGCCACTAATCTCAGCCTACAGGATCATCTTCAACATGCAAACATGCGTGCCTCTTGATCTAGACTGATTACTCCACTTTGCTAGTCAAGACTATACTATGTGGCCCTGCAAATCTCCTTGGTTGCCAGGGTTGTGTGTTTTGTGTCATTGCCTTGTGTGTCATGAGGTGAATTTCAATGACTTGTAGACATTTGGCTGTTTCTGGGCAGAAAAGAGTTTTCCAACTGACTAAACCACCAGTGATAGTAGAGATCATTGTTTTTTTTGTTGTTGTTGTTGTTTTCTATTTCTTTACAGCCAACTTTAGGGCAGTTAGACAGCATATATGTTCCAGCTGGAGTGTTATGGAGCATTTTTGGGGAGTTCTTTTTGTTTTTATAGACACAAGATCAACATTTGTTTCTTGCATTTTACTTTTATTCCAATTGGGGTCTACTTATGACATTTATTTGGTTTGATTCATGACTGATTTTTACATGACCATTCTTCAATCTTCAATCAAACTGTTTTGGTACCTTTAAGGTTATATGTAAATTTCCTCTTTTCTGATTAGCTTCCCTGCATTGTGTCTGGTTCAGAACTCAGTCTCGGCTGAGGCACCTCTTATAAATTCATCATGGATGTGTGGAACTAAACTGCTGTGGGCTGAATAGGCAGACACAAGTACATGCAGGAATGAGTTCAAAACCGGCTGTTCTAGCAGTTAAATTTGCATATATGGACAGTATGGATTGGGAAGTGAATGGTTTGTTTTTAAATAGTATGTATCAATTACATTTGCCTCATTTATAGAAAAAAGTCCATTACTGGTTCTTGATACTGCTCAAGTTAAATGGACACAATGGAACATTTGACAAAACAAGAGGGGAAAAAAAATCACTTTTTTTTTCTGTTTATTCATTAATTGTGTTACTGTTAGACCTTGCAAGTCCATGATCCATCCCAGATAATAATAGAATAAATAACCACAATTCCAAAAACCAAACTGCTCAATAAAGCAAAGGTCCAGTTTACCAGTTTAACTAATTGGTAAACACCACTGAAACTTTAATTTAGCCCAAGACTTTTGGTTAATTCATCTCCAGCAAACCTGTTATGTAGATCAACACAAGATCAATTAGGTTGGAAGTTTGACAATGAAATTCATTCATAAAATACAGCTAATCTGATGAGCAAACATCATTTTTAGTTTATATTTAAAACACTGAACAATGATTAGTGTAAAATGCTCCAACTATAAATAGCCTAAAAGATTTGGAATATGTGGTTTTCAATTTAGAAATGCTAGAGGTGTGCTTTAGGTCAGCAGCGAGTGTGGAGCTGTGGAGCTGTTGGGGAAAAAGTACCGGGACTTTGGGAATAAATGAGTTCAGCCTATAAGGCAGCTTACAAAGTCCAGCAATTACAACTACACAAAGTTCAACTGCTTACCAGCTGCCTGGATCATGTTTTGAGCTATCCAACAGCTATCCAGTAATGCAAGTTAGCAGACTAAAACACTTTTTTTTTTTTAATTAAAAATGATTTTTTTTTATTTTAAACATTTGCTTGTTTGAGCATGTTAAAGGTAATATCTCAGTTGCTTGCTAGTTGATAGAATTGTTTAGCTTGTGAAATTTTACAAGCAAATGAAGAGATACAATAAAAGAATGTGAATAAAAGGGAATAAAATGGTGGCAAAACTATTTACCACTGTACTTTGCGAACAGGTTTTTATAGTTTCATAAATAAAATTTTGCAATGATTTGAACAGCTGAACAAAGGAAATGGAATATACAAAGTTAATACCCTGTAATGTACCTAAATTTGCAGAAAAATCTAACACACATCGTAAGAGTGGACTGAATGTTTATCAGGCTATTTGTTGTGCTCATGTAAATGAGTCTGAATTTTTTTTTTATTAACTTTTCAAATTCTGTTATTTAAAAAAAAAATTTATGTTCAAAAACATTTTTTTTAGTATTTTAATATTTTTTTTAATGTTTAAAAACAGCTAATTATTTCCATTGTATTATTAGTTAGTTATTAGGGGAAGCTGTGGCCTAGAAGTTTGGGACTAGGGACCATGGATCAGAAACTAGTGGACTTGAGACCCATACCAGTGCCTTACTCTATGGTACCAATCCCATCACTGGTCTGTGGGTGCCGGCTATGGCTGCCCACTGGTGCACAGTGTGTGTGATGGGTCAAATGCAGAGAATTTTGGTGCACTGAGTGCTGTTTTGTGGCGTTCACAATGACAAAATGGTCACTTTCACTTTCAAATTAATTGAATTAATGCGCTGATATAGAAGCTGTGATTGTAAACTCTCAAATCCTACATTTAAGAATAAGTAAAGATGACATGCAGGTTGAGCTGAGTGGAAGTCTGAAGGTCACTGAAGCTATAAGTCAGTCTGAACATGAAAACCATCATGGAAGCATTGACCCTGACTGCTGGAATTCACAGTTCCCAGTTATATACTCCAGGGACTTGTAGCACTCTGATCAGTATCACTCACATATTTAATTCATCACACTTTATGTAACTTTCAGGCATCTTTTTCAGCTTCAATGGCTGTGTGAAAAACTGCAGTTTTTTGAGCACTGAAGCAAGACAACATGGCCTAAACTAAATCAGTCATTATTTATAGATTTATATAATATAGCAACAATTTATTTTTCTGTGTAATAAATCTGGTGGTTGTTTTGGTGTTAGCCTCAAAGATGACATTTGCAAATTGATTTTTCATTGTCTAAAGCAAACTAAATAAACCTAAATTTGGTTTAAACAGTTACAGTAACTGAATTCACGGCATGATATTAGGCTTGCTTTCCCGTGTGCTCAGTCTGACTTAATATTTTTACAGAATTTGGTCGATTTGCTTGTGAATGTACTCATGTACTAGCTAGAAGGTGGAAGTGCACTTCCAAGTGGTTTGTTTAAACTCTTATTCTGTACTGATCTCTCATTTTTAGGAGCTGTCCAAGAAAACGCAGTGCAGTTATATTTCTGTTATTATTGTAGAATTGTTGCAGTGCCTGTTCATGTGTCTGTCATTAGTATTTTATGATAGGTGTTCAGGCAGCCAAATGAAGTGAGATGCTATTTTTTAATCTGTCATTTCTTTTTAATTAAAAAAATATCAATTTGACTACCCTAACTTAAATGCTACTACACCTGGCTTGTAATTCATGTCCTCAGTCTCTTGAGTAACTTCAGAACTATGATTTATTTCCCTAGGTCATACACAATGTACTTACATGGTTATTTTGTAGGGCAGCGTAGTACTGTGTATAGCCTAAGAATATAAATCATAATACCCAAGATGAGAGTTGAGGACATGGGTTACAAGTGAGATTCACAGGGTTCTTCATATTTAGAAGGAAAAAAAAGTGGAACAGTCCATAATATATTTGCTGTATATTTATCTCCATGCACCAGGTGAAAACGACACCTAGCGAGTGACTCATGTCTTGAGCTGTTATGAGAGCAGTGCCACTGTTGCAGTTCAGCTTATAACACGGGCAGCCACACGGGAATCAAACACGTCCCACTTTGAAGCTTCTTCAAGAGACTGACACCCCCAGCTGAGTGAACCGCGGGGATCCGTGGCTCAGAACATGCCAGTACAATGGGGACTGTGCATCTAGATAACATACAGACACACACATACAAAGACACATACACACACGCATACACACAAACATGACAATGTAAGATATTAATAATTGTCAAATGATTGGTGTCATGTTCCTTCACATAATAAATGACTCATCATTTTTTGGCTCTAATTTAAGCTTATATTAAAGTAGAACTGCATTTTAAATGAGACTGTGTAATACTGTCTATAACATTATAACATGTAATATATTACTATATAAAATAACACATTGTAACATACTTTGAACATTCCAATGCATAATGATGGTTTATGAGTGACAACCCCCTCTTAAGGTTTGAATATTTTAACTTATCAAGTTTACAAAATAACAAATAAAACTGCATCTCGTTCACTGAAAACAATAAAAATTACCCCTAAAAACCAACATTGTGAACGCCCCCAAGAGCTTTCTTTTCCATCAATAAATGCAGAGGAATCCTAGTATTATATATAAGGTGACCTTAGCATTTGGTAGACCATAGCAGAGGTCATCAACTTCATATGCCTAATATATGATATTTCATAGTTTCCAAATTTGATTAAAAAAAAAAACCCAAAACAAATAAAATGATTTGATATACCTGGTGAAAATATGTATCTTCACGTATCTTCATGTATCAAACTCTTTTCTAGAGTGGCGATGTTAGGACCCAAGGGTATTGCATTACTGTCCAAATAGACCAATTTAATAACAGTAAAATCGTTAGAAATCTTAAAAAAATAAGTTTAATAAAAAATAAATGTATGGATGAATAATGAATTGGATGAATCTTATGAAACGATAACTCTAGGAAAACAATGTCTTACACATTTGGAATTGTTTTGTAACCATTAAATATAATAACTTTCTGTAAGGGAAGCGATAAGAGGCATTTCACATGTTTGGTTCATATCAACACTACTGCAACACTTGCAATTTTTAAAAATATTTTACAAAATTGACATCGTTTGGATCTTAACCATTAAAATATGCAGGAATTTCATGACATTCTTCTTTAACACACTTCCATTTACAGAGTCAGACATACATATATTAAGAAAGGTTCGAATATGGCATAACTCACTGTACAGGTGAGTCATACAGTAGATAAAGGGAGAAAAACAGGTAAAGAAACATTTTATTATATGCATTAAAATAATTTCTATAAGTAATTTACTGTGAGAATGTCTTTTATGTTTTTAGGTGTGTTAAAGTCTTTTGTACCCCAGTAATATTGTCCCATATTACTGTATGAGACACTGTGGCATTACCTGATATTACACAGTCCCAGAATCCACTCTAATTATGGTACAAGGCTGCACGGCAAAAAAAAAAAAAAAAAAAAAATTGCTAGGCACAAGGAAAAAATCTGAGTTTGTTGTCCTTGAGTGCCTTATCCTCTCTGCCTCGCTTTGCTATGTGAGTAAGAAAACTGCTGTGACCCCTTGGGAGCTGCGAGACAAATGGGCTTCACTCACTATCAAACAACTTTTAATTCTCTCCTCTACTTCTCTGAGGAGCAAAAACCACTGCACCGCTCGCAATGCAGACTACACCTCTGCACCATGCAGGCTATTAGTTAATTGCCCAAATCAGAGTGTGTTTGTTTAAATGGGCTCGTTAGACTCATTATCTGATCTGTGGGTGCTTTATGAGCAAGCAGAAGAAGCAAAAGAAGAAGAAGAAGAAGAAGAAAAAGGAGTAGTTTGTGCAAGGAGACTTAGTGCTTATTTTGTGAAACTCCCCAGAAACCCTTGTTGAGTGAGGGAAAATGAAACAAAAGAAATACTGCTGAGATTTCTCTCGGCTTACTGGTCCCTGTTGGTCAAAAAAAAAAAAAAAAAAAAAAACACACACACATTGTATGGTTAGATGTTTGATACAGTATCAAGTCACTCTGAAACTTCAGATGTTTGGATCGAATGTGCAAGAGAGAGAGAGAGAGAGAGAGAGAGAGAGAGAGAGAAACTTAGAGACAACAATGAATTCCGAGAGAGATGGTGATGAAATTGTGATGTAACTGCTACTAATATGTGCCATACATGAAGTTGGCGTGCTGTGCTTGCTCACTCACTTACACACATGCACGCACACACACACACACCAACAGTGAGCTGGAGGAAAGGGGGGAAGGGGGCACTATGTATTGGCTAGAAAAACAAACATGCACATAAAGGGCTCCAATGGGCTCTTGGTGAAGTTTAGTGTTTCAATTATTTATCGGCTCCTATGTAGCCTATGGTAGGCTAAGCTTTCCCTTTGGAGAAGCAGAACCGTGAAATGTGTACACCATCCACTTTCAGTATATGGACAGTAGGGCTTAAGGAGATTTAAGAGTTTTTAATCCGCACAACCATTGATTAATCAATGCTGAAAGTTGAATTGGGGTTACATGTGTGCAGTTGGCTTCCGCTTCACACCCGTGTGTTGGAAAGAAAAAGATACAAGTACAGTCTGAATTCGGCAGAATAGCCTAAAACCACAATTACAGTGACTAAAGCAGAAAGAAAATTAACCACCAAAACATAAAAAGTGTCAAGCAAAAGAAAAAAAAGCTCAAGTTTTGATCTTTAACTGCAGTTCAACATCTATTATGATAAGAACTGAAGCTTGTTTGGTGCTGTTCTTCTCTTTTGATCTGAAATAAAATGCTTAACCCAATGTATGAGAAACACCCACAGAACAGAAAGTTAAAAAATGAAATGTAAAATGAGATGAACTATATATGAAATGAGAGAAAAATGGGTTGGCATTCATTACCTTACCGAAAGACCTGGAGGTAAGGCCTAGTGTAATGGTGACCGAGTGTGTATTCTACTATTAGAAAACCATTTACTGGCTACAAACAGTGAGGAATGTGCAGAGGCCTGTGTTTTGAGATGAAGAAAAGACTTTAATTTCCAGTCACAAGCTATATATTCATGACATGATCTCTTTTGTTACTTGCTCTACAGTCACTGATAAAACCCCAAAATATAATAATAGATATCCATTCAATATCCAAGAATACACTTGTGTACAAATTTTCAAACTAGATATTATATTTGTGCAGTTCAATACTTGATAGGCTACTTATTAGGAGCACTCCAGACAAATAATATTCAGGGCTTTATTTATGTAAATATTTCTGACCTTCATTTTTTTAGCACCAGCTGGGGCAGCACCTCCGGATTTAACAGCTGTATTTCTTCTGCTTCTACTGCTAGCCATCCATTCATCCACCCACCCATCCACCCACCAATCCACCAATCCACCCGTCCATCCATTCATCCATCCATCTACCCACCCACCCATTCATCCAGCCATCCAAAATCTGAGCCATTTCCTTTACCCAGGGTGGCTGGTGATGCCTAACCCAGTGCTACTACAGCAAAAGACATAGAAACACCCTGGAAAGGTTGACAGTCCATTGCAGGGCAGAAACACAGAAAGTCACACCTACGAGCAATTTAGCTTCCCCAGTCTACCTAATGTGCATGTCTTTGGACAGTGGGAGGAAATGTACACTGACATTTTAAGACTTGCAAAATTCATGCAGAAAAAAAAACAGGGCACTCCAGCTCTGAACCGCAGCCATAACCTTCAGATAGTGACAGTACTGACCCTCGAGATGGTCTCATGTTAATCTAGCTAATCTACAGCAGTGGTATTGAGACCGAGGGAATGTTAGGATAACATGCATTCATTTTAGGAAAAGTGAAGTGATGATTAGGCCCAACATTAAGGCCGACTCTCCAGTATAACCATTTAGATCTGAGGTCCATTCTGCAAATTTTGACCATCATATACAGCACTGTGCAAAAGTTTTAGGCATGTTTGAAAAAATGCTGTAAACAAAGAGTGCTTTCAAAAATGGAAGTGTTAATCATTTATTTTCATCAATCAACAAAATGCAGTGAATGAACAAAAGAGAAATCTGAATCAAATCAGTATTTGGTGTGACCACCCTTTGCCTTCAAAACAGCATCAGTTCTTCTAGGTACACTTGCACACAGTTTTTGAAGGAACTCTGCTGGTAGGTTGTTCCAGACATGACTGTGTTTCAACCTCCGTGTGACATTGATGATCATCAGCACCTGTCTGGTAAAATTGGTTGATCACACATCGACTATAATCCTTCAACATCCCTGACTTTGTGCAAGTGTGCCTAGAAGAACTGATGCTGGTTTGAAGGCAAAAGGTAGTAACACCAAATATTGATTTGATTTAGATTTTTCTTTTGTTCGCTCACTTTGCATTTTGTAAATTGATAAAGATAAACAATCATTATTTATATTTCTGAAAGCATTCTTTGTTTACAGCATTTTTTCACACCTGCCTAAAGCCTTTGCACAGTACTGTGTATCATATTATATATTTTCACTGACATTTGATCGATTTGAAGGAAGAAAAATTATCCTTCAATGAAAGATCACCAATATTTTCTAAAATAAGGAAAATACTGCTGTTATCGTGCTCACGATAAATCGGTATATTTCCCAGCTCTAGCCCCCACATCCCTTCATTTCTGAACCATTTTAAACGTGTCACAGGAGTCAGTGTGCTGATGTTCAGTAATTGTTCTGATTTACTGGGATTTAAACTGAATTCACTGCCGTGTCCTGCTTTAAGCCCAGGTTTCCCAGATGGCATGAATGTGGAAATGTGTCTTAGAGTGAAGGCACCTGTGCGGACACCATAACTGAGGACATGTGAAATTAGCCCCATCAAAAGAAAAAAAAAAAAAATCAGCATGCCAAAGGAGACGGAACTGAGTAAACGGAACTAGTTACTACCCGTCTCCACACACAGTGATTGAGGTATCCGTCTGAGTGTGTGTGCTGACTTTTCTCTCACGCTCTGCGCAAACACGGCGCCTCTGCGGACCAATTAACGCGCGGTGAGCTGGGAGAGTCAGCGCTTTTCCTGGGAGAGCTGGTGCTCTTCAACGCGCCGTTATTATCTCACCGCGTTACGACCGCGGTCCCGAAGATTGCATCAGGGCCTCACTTTTACCACTCCGAGGCTCAGCCGACTTACGACAGACACGGAGGGGTTTAATGGGGAGGGGAAGGGGGGTTACAGTATCACACTAACATCGCTTTGATCCGGAAAGATAGGCAGGAAGGTCACATGACGAAGCGGGTGTAAACAAAAGCGCTTTTCTCACCGAGCCGCGCGAGGGGGGTCTCAAGCCGAGCCTCTCTTCTCCAGCCCGAGCAGCATATATATATTCACTTTCCTTACCCTTACTTTCCAGGGTGTTCAACAAAAAGATTTAGGGCCCTGCATGACCTGACAGATCTGTAGTCAAACTGAGGAAAAATACTCAACTTTTCCCATTAATACTGGAAAGTGAAAGTGACTTGATCTGCTGTGGCGACCCCTAAATGGGAACAGCCGAAAGAAAAAGAAAACTTGAAAGTGAAAGTGACAACTGTCATTGTGACATGACACAGCACAGCATGCCGTGAGACACAACGCAATTTATCCCATACAGCAGGGGGCCCGGGGAGCAGTGATGGGGACGGTACCTTACCTCAGGGCAACCTACTGGTCTGGGATTCAAACCAATCACCTTCAGATCCTGGGGCCTTTGAATGCTTTTAGAAAGTTGCTGCTAGCTGTTAAGGCTCAGGTTCGCTCATCGTTACATACATAAGCTCATGAGGTCCATATTTGTGGACGTTTCCTGAAAGCTTAGGTGAGGACAGAACGGACCAGCGTCACCAGGAGTGGTGAAGTGAAAGTGAAAGTGACAACTTGTCGTTGTGAGTACGCAGCACAACACAAAGTGAACCACAGCGAAATGCAGCCTCTGCTTTTCACCCAAACACACGTGCAGCAGTCCCTAACCATTAGGCCACCGATGCCCCAGATAGTGTAGCTGATAGAGCAAACAAAGCAGGATGAATGCAGTTTTGAATGCAATATTTTTTTTAAGAAAAGGCTAGAAGCACACATAAAGGCCCTACAGATCACCAGTAGATCACAGATCTACAACACTGCCTTCCAGACCATTACAATGTTTGTTTCCAGTACATTTTATCTCTGACTTCTTTTGGCCGCACTGCTTACCATCCACACCAACCTGAAGGATGCATGGAAGTGTGTGATTAGTGGTGGTTATGTGTTTTGCACACAGATGATTTATTTTCATTCATTGTAATCCTTTAATAGGTTTGTTAGTCGGCCAGAAATATGGAAGTAATTGTACGTGATTACACTTTTATTGGTGAAGCGATTTAGGTCACACTCAGTTTAAAAACAGACAATGATGATGCATTGCATTGGTAAGCAAGAGCACATGGATTAAGCACTGGATAAAAATGCAGTTCCAATACTAAACAGCCCACTGCTGATGGGCTGATGGCATTCATCTATAGAAATTGCACAAGAGAATTGTGTGCAGTTAACTTGTATCATGGCAGTTGTAATTCAAATAGTTAGGATTATAATGTTTCTTTTTATCTGCTGGAAGGAACATACTTTTTAGACTAGTGCCACAAAACTCACACTGAATAGGTACAATATGACATACTGTAGCCACAAATTCTGCTTGCCTGTATCTGTCCCTGTACCTCTCTCATCTTCCAGACTGATAACATTGTCTTCATATTGTGACCAATACAATTAATAACATTTTCTTCTCATCAATACGAAATTTATCATGAAATGGTGAAACATTATAGAGCCTGATATTCATCAGTGTATAAGTAAAAACAGACATGGACTATATTTTATTTTGATAGCTAGAACATTTTTAAAGTAGATACAGAGGATGAAGTTAAACAAATGAGATGAAACCAAAAAAGATTATACTAGGAGCACTGTGTGATAGTCAATGAGTTCAAAAAAGTTCCACTACTAATGACTTAAGGCCTCTCTTACAATGACAAACGGTAATGTTGAGTCTTCCTGTGGAAGTTCGTGGCAGAGTTGCTGTGAGAACGCTGCTGCCTTTTAAAAAGCCAGTTTGCTAAAGATCACATCGAACCAAAAGACAAGTTTTGCTCTTTTTTTTCATTAGAAGTATGTTTAGAGAGAGGAAAAAACACTGCATCCCAGCAAAAAAACCTTATCCCATCTGTGAAAAATGGGAGGGGGGGGGGGGTATCATGGTTTGAGCCTGTTTTGCTTCATCTGTGTTAGGACAGTTTGCCATTAGTGAAACAATGCATTCTTAATTATATCAGCAAATTCTAAATTAAAATGTCAGGACATCTGTCCATGAATCTCAAGAGAAAGTGTTAAGTCATTTTACTGGAAACATTTAATTTCAGTTTGGGGTCCCACCAGATACTGAAAGCAGATGTTCACACACTTTTGCAACTCATAGATCTCAAATATTGAATAATTTTCCTCAATAAATAAAAAGCAAGTATAACATTCTTTCAATGGTTTAATTTGTTTTTTTTATTACTTTTAGGGCTGATGAAGTTTTAGGATAGATACAGAAATACAGATAATTATAAAAAGCACTTAGACGTTCAAAGAACAGTGTTGCCAGATCTAAACATACATTATTAATTTCAAATTAATTTATATAGCTTCTAAAGAATGTGACTGAAATTCACAACTTTTAGCAGTAAAGTAGTTTTTCACACAGTGATTTATTGCAAAACAAATTATTTCTATAGTATGCCTGTCGTGTTCTTATTCTTCATTATCAGAATAAGAATACAGTTGCAGTAAACAATTGTGTATGTTTGGGCATCCTATACTCAGTACAATTACTTTTTTTTTAAATTAGAAGTTAAATATTATAGATTTTAGTAAATTGCAATACAAAGCTATTAATAAATATGCTATATTTAACATATTTTAATAAAATAAAACAAAAATTGTGGCATGTGTATATGTTTGGGCTTCCTTTCTGCAAACAATTAAAAATTTATCCAGTTAACACTCTTTTATTCTCAAGATTTTTTTCTCCATTTCTCTAAGACAACTCTTCTAGTAAGAATTTACTCACATAATTTGAATAAAATCATTGTGCAAACTAGTATAAAACGTCTAATGTGTGCTTGTCTTGTAATTGAGACAGAAAATTAGAAATGGAATGGTTTCTCTCATTGCTCCATCTGAGAGTTACCCGCTTTAATCAATTGTTTACAGAATATGCTAGAGATCTGCAGGTGACTTTGAAGGACAAAGATATATTATAGAAGAATTTTTTCCTCTACAATATTTCAATAGGATATTACAATATAACAATACAATAATGCCTCTTGTTCATCTGGTTTGTGTCATACTTTAGATGTTCACAGTTCTGGTTACCTTTTGATGACACTTTCATATTGATTATCGATCCATCCATCCATTCTCTCCCGCTTATCCGAGGTCGGGTCGCGGGGGCAGCAGCTCCAGCAGGGATGCCCAGACTTCCCTCTCTCCGGCCACTTCTTCTAGCTCCTCCGGGCGGATCCCAAGGTGTTCCCAGGCCAGCCGAGAGATATAGTCTTTCCAGCGTGTCCTGGGTCTTCCCCGGGGTCTCTTTCTGGTGGGATGTGCCTGGAACACCTCAGCAGGGAGGCGTCCAGGGGGCATCCTAATCAGATGCCCGAGCCACCTCATCTGGCTCCTCTCAATGCGGAGGAGCAGCGGCTCTACTCTGAGCCCCTCCCGGATGACTGAGCTTCTCACCCTATCCCTAATGGAGAGCCCAGACACCCTGTGGAGGAAGCTCATTTCAGCCTCTTGTATTCGTGATCTCGTTCTTTCATTCACTACCCACAGCTCGTGACCATAGGTGAGGGTGGGGATGTAGATCGACCGGTAAATTGAGAGCTTTGCCTTTTGGCTCAGCTCCTTCTTCACCATGACGGACCGATGCAGAGCCCACATCACTGCAGACGCTGCCCCGATCCGCCTGTCGACCTCCCGCTCCATTCTACCCTCACTCGTGAACAAGATCCCAAGATACTTAAACTCCTCTACTTGGGGCAGGATCTCACACCCAACCCTGAGAGGGCACTCCACCCTTTTCCGACTGAGGACCATGGCCTCAGATTTAGAGGTGCTGATTCTCATCCCAGCCGCTTCACACTCGGCTGCGAACCGATCCAGTGAGAGCTGAAGGTCACTGCCTGATGAGGCCAACAGGACAACATCATCTGCAAACAGCAGTGACCCAATCCTGATCCCACCAAACTGGACCCCTCAACGCCCTGGCTGTGCCTAGAAATCCTGTCCATAAAAGTTATGAACAGGATCGGTGACAAAGGGCAGCCCTGGCGGAGTCCAACTCTCACCGGGAACAGGTCAGACTTACTGCCGGCAATGCAGACCTCTGCAAGAAGCTCTGATACCGGTTGTACAGGGACCGGACAGCCCTTAACAGCGAATCCGATACCCCATACTCCCGGAGTACCCCCCACAGGACTCCCCGAGGGACATGGTCGAATGCCTTCTCCAAGTCCACAAAGCACATGTAAACTGGTTGGGCAAACTCCCATGCACCCTCCAGGACCCTGTTAAGGGTGTAGAGCTGGTCCACTGTTCCGCGACCTGGACGAAAACAACACTGCTCCTCCTGAATCCGAGGTTCGACTATCCGACGGACCCTCCTTTCCAGGACCCCTGAATAGACCTTCCCCGGGAGGCTGAGAAGTGTGATCCCTCTATAGTTCGAACACACCCTCCGGTCCCCTTTCTTAAAGAGGGGGACCACCACCCCAGTCTGCCAATCCAGAGGCACCGTCCCCGATGTCCATGGGATGTTGCAGAGGCGTGTCAGCCAATACAGTCCTACAACATCCAGAGCTTTGAGGAACTCCGGGCGGATCTCATCCACTCCCGGAGCCCTGCCACCAAGGAGCTTTTTGACCACCTTGGCAACCTCGGCCCCAGAGATGGAAGAGTCCACCTCTGTATCCCCAGGCTCTGCTTCCTCATCAGAAGGCATGTTGGTGGAATTAAGGAGGTCTTCGAAGTACTCCCCCCACCGACCCACAACGTCTCGAGTCGAGGTCAGCAGGGCACCATCCCCACTATACACTGTGTTGACTGTGCACTGCTTTCCCCTCCTGAGACGCCGGATGGTGGACCAGAACCTCCTCGAAGCCATCTGGAAGTCCTTCTCCATGGCCTCTCCAAACTCCTCCCATGCCCGAGTTTTTGCCTCAGCAACCACCAAAGCCGCATTCTGCTTGGCCTGCCAGTACCTATCAGCTGCCTCCGGAGCCCCACTGACCAAAAAGGCCCTGTAAGACTCCTTCTTCAGCTTGATGGCATCCCCCACCGCTGGTGTCCACCAACGGGTTCTCGGGTTGCCACCGCGACAGGCACCGACCACCTTACAGCCACAGCTCCGGTCAGCCGCCTCGACAATGGAGGCACGGAACATAGTCCATTCGGACTCAATGTCCCCCACCTCCCCCGGGACGTGGTTAAAGCTTTGCCGGAGGTGGGAGTTGAAGCTTGTCCTCACAGAGGACTCTGCCAGACGTTCCCAGCAGACCCTCACAATACGTTTGGGCCTACCAGGCCTGACCGGCATCCTCCCCAACCAGCGAAGCCAACTCACCACCAGGTGATGGTCGGTTGACAGCTCCGCCCCTCTCTTCACCCGAGTGTCCAAGACATGTGACCGCAAGTCCGACGACACGACCACAAAGTCGATCATTGAACTGTGGCCTAGGGTGTCCTGGTGCCAGGTGCACATGTGGACATCCTTATGTCTGAACATGGTGTTCGTTATGGACAATCCGTGACGAGCACAAAAGTCCAATAACAAAACACCGCTCTGGTTCAGATCGGGGGGGCCATTCCTCCCAATCACGCCCTTCCAGGTGTCACTGTCATTACCCACGTGAGCATTGAAGTCCCCCAGCAGAACTATGGAGTCCCCAGGAGGGACGCTCTCTAGCGCCCCCTCCAGAGACCCCAGAAAGGGTGGGTAGTCCAGACTGCTGTTTGGTGCATATGCGCAGACAACACTAAGGACCCGTCCCCCAACCCGAAGGCGGAGGGCGGCCACCCTCTCATCCACCGGGGTGGATAATAATCAATAATCAATATTGATTATTGTTTGTGAAATTCATGGTGGGCAAGTGCACTGCTACTGCCAGACTGCTTCAGACTGCTGTGCCAGCCAAACCTGATTTATGAATAAATAGTCATGCCTGGAAGTAAAAAAAAACTAACTTTCTGCAAGTGTACATTTAGGTTGTTTTTCCAATATTTCAATAATAAATGCATATGTGCATTAAAATTTGTAAAATCAACTAAATGTTGAATGTCAAACTTTTGCATATGTTTGTATGGTTTTATTAAAGATATGTAATTCAGTTCAAAACTAACCTGATGAAACACCACACTGTAATTTTCCTGCAAAATGGCACTCAACTCACCAGTCACACACACACGCTCACACACACAAATTTGTTATAGCAAATAAAAATTAAGCTCTTTTTGAGCTCTTTTTTATACAAAACAATATATATATATATACACACACACGCACACATCTGGGTTACATCTGGAAGTGCATCCAGTGTAAAATTTTGCCAAATCAATATGCAGACAACAAAACTGAATTCCATACCAATACCAACAGGATTGGTTGAGGCCCGGGTTAACAACCACTGCCACCAGTGCTGTTAGCTGGTGGAAATTGGAATACTGTTGGCCAAAGGAGAAGAAGAAGGCATGTGTAGAAGGAGGTGGAGAGAAAGAAGGGGAGGATAGTGGAAGTGAAGGTGGGGACTTTGAATGTTGGCAGCATAACTGGTAAAGGTAGAGAATCAGCTGTAATGATGGAGAGAAGGAAGGCTGACAATTTTTGTGTGCAAGAGACTAGATGGAAGGGTAGTAAAGCCAGTTGTATTGGAGGAGGGTTTAAATTGTTTTACCATGGTGTGGATAGAAGGAGGAATGGGGTAGGTGTTATCCTGAAGGAAGAGTATGTGAAGAGTGTTTTGGAGGCGAAGAGGGTGTCAGGGAGGGTGATGAATTTGAAGCTGGAAGTTGAAGGTGTGATAATGAATGATGTTAGTGTTTATGCCCCACAAGTTGGTTGTGAGATGGAAGAGAATGAAGAATTCTGGAGTGAGTTAGATGAAGTGATAGAGAGTGTACCCAGGGGAGAGAGAGTGGTGATTGGTGCAGATTTTAATGGTCATGTTTGTGAAGGGAACAGAGGTGATGAGGAGGTGATGGGTAGATATGGTGTCAAGGAGAGGAATGCTGAAGGTCAGATGGTTGTAGATTTTGTGAAAAGGATGGAAATGGCTGTAGTTAATACTTATTTTAAAAAGAGCACAGGGTGACGTATAAGACTGGAGGAAGATGCTCACAGGTAGATTTTATCCTTTGCAGGAGGGTCAGTCTGAAGGAGACTGGAGACTGCAAGGTAGTGACAGGGGAGAGTGTAGCTAAACAGCATAGGAATGTGGTCTGTAGGATGACCTTGGAGAAGAGGAGGAAAGTGAGGGCAGTGTCAAGGATCAAGTGGTGGAAGCTGAAGAAGGAGGACTGCAAGGTGGAATTCAAACAGGAGTTAACACAGACACTGGGAGGTATTGAAAAGCTACTGGATTGCTGGGAAACTACTGCAGAAGTGATAAGGCAGACAGCTAGAAATACTTGGTGTGACCTCTGGAAGGAAGAAAGAAGATAAGGCAACCTGGTGGTGGAACCGAGAAGTCCAGGAGTGTATACAGAAGAAGAGGGAGGCAAAGAAGAAGTGGGACAGTCAGAGAGATGGAGAAATTGTACAAGGAGATGAACTGCAGGGCAAAGAAAGCAGTGGCGAAGGCCAAAGATAAGGTTCTTGGTGAATTGTATGAGAGGTTAGACAGTAAAGAGGTAGAAAAGGACCTTTACCAATTGGCTAGACAGAGAGAGAGAGAACTGGGAAAGATGTGCAGCAGGTTAGGGCGATTAGAGATAGTAATGGAAATGTACTCACAGGTGAACAGAGTGTGTTGAGCAGATGGAAGGAGTACTTTCAGGGGCTGATGAATGAAGAAAATGAGAGAGAGAAGATTGGATGATGTGAGGATAGTAAACCAGGAAGTGCAGCAAATAAGCAAGATGGAAGTAAGGGCAGCAATGAAGAGGATGAGGAATGGAAATGCTGTTGATCCAGATGACATACCAGTGGAAGCATGGAGGTGTTTAGGGGAGATGGCAGTTGAGTTTCTGACCAGATTGTTTAACACAATCTTGGAAAGTGAGAGGATGCCTGAGGAGTGTAGAAGAAGTGTACTGGTACTGATTTTCAAGAATAAGGGTGATGCACAGAGCTGTAGTAACTATAGAGGGATAAAGTTGATCAGCCACAGCATGAAGTTATGGGAAAAAGTAGTGGAAGCTAGGTTAAGAAAAGAGGTGAGGATTAGTGAACAGCAGTATGGTTTTATGCCGATAAAGAGCAGTACAGATGCAATGTTTGCTCTGAGGGTGTTGATGGAGAAGTACAGAGAAGGCCAGAAGGAGTTCCATTGTGCCTTTGTGGACTTAGAGAAAGCATATTACAGGGTGCCTAGAGAGGAGTTGTGGTTTTGTATGAGGAAGTCAGGTGTTACAGAGAAGTAGTTTTGAGTTTGAGAGTAGTTCAGGATATGTGTGATGGCAATGTAACAGTGGTGAGATCTGCAGTGGGAGTGACGGATGCATTTAAGGTAGAGGTTGGATTACATCAAGGATCAGCGCTGAGCCTTTTCTTGTTTGCAATAGTAATGGACAGGTTGACGGGACGAGGTTAGACAGGAGTCTCCATAGATGATGATATTTGCTGATGATATTGTGATCTGCAGTGAGAGTAGGGAGCAGCTTGAGGAGAACCTGGAGAAATGGAGATCTGCTCTAGAGAGGAGAGGAATGAAAGTGAGTAGATAAAAGACCGAATACATGAGTGTGCATGAAAAGGAGGAAGGTGGAGGGGTTAGGATGCAGGGAGTAGAGGTGACAAAAGTGGAGGAGTTTAAATACTTGGGATCAACAGTTCAGTGTAACAGTGAGTGTGGAAGAGAGGTGAAGAAGAGAGTGCAGGCAGGTTGGAATGGGTGGGGAAGAGTGGCTGGAGTGATTTGTGACAGACAGGTACCAGCTAGAGTAACAGGGAAGGTTTACAGGACAACTGAGACCAGCTATGTCGTATGGGTTGGAGACGGTGGCACTGATGAAAAGACAGGAGGCGGAACTGGAGGTGTCAGAGTTAAAGTTGCTGAGATTTCCGTTGGGTGTGATGAGGATGGACAGAATTAGAAATTAGTATATTAGAGGGACAGCTCAGATTAGATGTTTTGGAGACAAAGTTAGAAAGGTAAGGTTGCGTTGGTTTGGGATGGCCAGACGAGAGATGAGGATTATATTGGAAGGTGGATGTTGAAGATGGAGCTGCCAGGAAAAAGAAAAAGAGGAAGACCAAATAGGAGGTTGATGGATGTGGTGAGAGAGGACATGCAGGTGGTTGGTTTGAAGCAGGAAGATGCAGAGGACTGGAAGAAATGGAGACGGTTGATCCACTGTGGCAACCCCTGAACGGGAGCAGTCAAAAGAAAAAGAAGAGGAAGATATATATAAATATTGTTTCTGATAAAATTCATAATGATATAGCAAAAGAAATCTAATAATCAATTCCACAACTAAGGTTTAAAATGAACTGTTTAATTAAAGCATTTCTTATAAAAAGACCTAAAGGTAGGCAATCATTCTCAAAATATTCAAACAATCACCTACCCCACAGGAAAAAATACATAGCTAACAAGGTGACAGAACACAGTGTTTGTGTAAGTGTGTTCTATTTCAGGCAAGACTTGGTACAGGACAGAATCAGAATCATATTTTTTCCCATCCAGTTTCTGCAGCAGCGTTTTCTGCTGATATCAGCCCAACACTGATACACATCAATGCTTTTGTGCCATCTGTACTTCAAAGTAGACAACTGAGCTCAATTACCCTTAAAACTAAACCCTGGGTAGTCTGCTTTGCATCAATCTATTTGAAAAGCTGGACTGCAGCCTTAGATGTGCAATTTGTAGATTTAAAATGACTGACTAAAGCCTGTCTGTTGAGGCTCAGTTTGTAAACACAGATAAATATATCTATGATGAGCCATGAGAAAAAAACATCATCTTTTACATTGGCACCTGGCAAGGGTTGAAATACTTCAGACAGCAAGCGAACAGGCAGTTCTTAAATTTGATATATTGGAAGGAAGCAAAATAAGGATCAGAATGGCTTTGACAAGGTCCAAATTGTGATGACTGGTGGATTGATCAGAGCATTTGTGAGTGTGGGGAGCAAAGGCAAGCCCTTCTGGTCCAATCCCAAAGAACTATTGTAGCACAAACTGCTTAAAAAGTTAATGTAGAAAGGAGCTGGAATATACATGTGCACTGCAACCTGCTGCCCAATGGGCTATTTAACCACAAACCTGTTACAATGCCCATGCAAGCACCTGCCCACCACTGCAGATGCCTTAAATGTCAGGATAACTACAACGTGAAGCAAAAAAAGAAGGTGAAATGTAATTTCTTTTTACATCATGTTGATGGCATGGTGGGTTTCCCTTCACTTGGAAAAGGTTGAACCAGAATACACCATGGGAAAGTGACAAGCTGTGTGCTACAGGGATTTTATCATGGCTAAAGAGGCTTAGGTTTGTGTTAAAGTGTGGCAAAGGATAGCTGATATGAAAACATTTGCTAAAATTCAGATTGATTCAAGCAGGGAATCTCATGTCAGTTTCTTCCAACCGAAAAGTACAAGAATCTCTTAATATCAGTAACGGAAGGGACAATTTTTTCTGTTTGACAGTTAATAGTAAGTAAAGTACCTACAAAAGTATTGTAACATCAGGGCACATTCCTTTGTTTCATTTCTTTGCACTGAAGACCTTTTGGTTAATGATAAAAAGCAGAGCATGTGATGATTTTCAGCTTTCATTTCCTGGTATTTTGAATTAGATATGTTAAATTATTTAGAGCATAGTTGTGCCTTGTGCGTCATACCATCAGGTTTTTCAAGAATCAGATGTATGGCAAGGCTGACTGTCATGCCCACCGCTGTACCCAGGCCAGGGGTGAGGTCCCCGTCCCCGGAATACTGATCAGGCTTTCACAATCACCCTAATTAACGACCACTGATCACCAGCACCTGGAGAACCACGTACTAATAGCCTGCCAGTCCGACCCAACATTGTCCGTTCACCGTCTTCCCTGACTGTCAGTTCTGTGAGATACAGCTTCTGTTTTTGTTTCTGATTCTGATTAAAACGTACCTTAGTTGGAGCTACGTGTGTGTGCCTTGCCTCCTGTGTGTGACGATGACAGATGAACGGACCTACGAGCAGCAAGGCGCAGCGGGCGGGATTTCTCCTGGAGACACGGCGGACTTGGAGGTTCGCCAGAGGCTCAGGGACCACGAGGGGATCCTCGTGCAAGTGTCGTCCAGGATGGACGAAATCCAACAACAGCTGGAACGGTTGACCCTCTCGGACAGAGGACCCAGGGCAGCCGCACAGGCTTTTCCTCCTCTGCCGTTCGCTCAGCCACCAGCCCCGCCGGTAAGCCACATAACTCTTCCCGAGCGCTACGCGGGCGATCCTGCAGCATGTGCAGCGTTTTTGGTCACGTTTGATATGTATTTTGGACAATATCCCTGGCTGACGGATTTAGAGAGAATTAAAGCGGTTATCGGAAGGCTCACCAGTCGCGCAGCTGAGTGGGGAACGGCTGTATGGGCGAGCGGTGGCGAAGCAGTGAGTCCGCGTTCCGGTCGGTGTTCGATCACCCTGCTCATGGGCAGTCCAAGGGGGATCGCCTGTTGCGTCTGAAGCAGGGAACCGGCTCCGTCGCAGAGTACGCCCTCAACTTCGGCATTACAGCGACCGGAAGCGGTTGGAGCGACCCTGCTGAGATGGCGGTGTTTCGGTCCGGCCTCCATGCCGACATCCAGAGGGAGCTCGCTTGCCGAGACGAAGGCTTGACCCTGGACGAGCTATTTGCATTGGCCATCCGACTCGATCAGCATAAACGCAGAAGCTCAGGACCCACGAGGGAGCCACACCCCAGCAAGGAGGCAGCACCCCCCGCGGCCGCAGCTCTCAGTCCACGCAGAGACCTCAGTCCCCCAGAGCCAATGGGTCTGGGCAGGAATCACCATGGCAGAGAGGGAGCGCAGAATCCACAATGGACTATGTCTGTACTGCGGAGAGCCTGGACATTGGAGAGAGGACTGCTCCCTGGCTGCCAGGAGAGGCACAGTACTCAACCCCTTGCCTAGTTTGTCTAACCAGTTTTCAGTCAAGCTATTTGTTCGCTGTAATGACATGTGTCTTTGTGTTTCAGCATTGATAGACTCTGGGTCGGCTGGCAGCTTTATCTCCTCCACTCTAGCAACTCAACTTCATGCCCCCCTGTATCCCCTGTCACACACTGTGTCCGTGAAAGCAATTGATGGTCGGCAGCTGAATCCAGGTGGTGTGTCTCAGGTCACAGGCCCCCTCACCATTCAGTTGTCAACTCACATTGAGTCACTGTCTCTGTTGGTGTTACCACTTTCTGATCATGGGATCGTGCTGGGCATCCCGTGGCTGAGGTCCCACAACCCTGTCCTGGACTGGAGGACAGGGGAAGTAAGGTCCTGGTCCCCAGAGTGCTCTGAGGGGGGAGTTGAGCGGACTTCTTTGCACTGAACACCTCCCTCCCGTGCCTCTCCACGTCTGTGGAGAGCCCCCTGGCGCATTTGCCTTTGTCTATCCCGGTAGAATACAGTCCGTTGAGTGAGGTGTTCAGTGCAAAGAAGTCCGCTCAACTCCCCCCTCACCGGCCATGGGACTGCGCGATTGAACTCCAGCCGGGGGCCGCTCTTCCTCGCTCTCGCATCTATCCTCTCTCCGAGCCATAGACGAGAGCAATGGAGGAGTTTGTTACTGAGGCACTCCGACAGGGGTTCATCGCGCTTTCCACATCACCGGCCTCCGCTGGGTTTTTTTTCGTGCAGAAGAAGGACGGCGGGCTCCGGCCCTGCATTGATTATCAGGGACTAAACGCCGTCACCGTAAAATACCGCTACCCTCTCCCACTAGTACCGTCGGCCCTCGAGCAACTTCGAGGGGCCACCATTTTCACCAGGCTGGGTCTCTGCAGTGTGTACAACCTGGTGAAGATTCGGGAGGGAGACGAGTGGAAGACGGCCTTTAGCACGACAACAGGTCACTACATGTACAAAGTAATGCCATATGGCCTCAAAAACGCCCCCTCCGTCTTCCAGTTGTTTATCAACGACGTCCTGAGAGACATGTTGGGTCGGTTCGTGGTCGCCTATATTGATAACATTTTGATTTACTCCAGGGACTTACATGTCTCCCAGGTACGCACGGTCCTTTCCCGCCTCCTCAAACACAGGTTGTACGTCAAGGCGGAGAAATGTCAATTCCATTTCTCCGAGGTTTCCTTCTTGGGGTACCGCATTGGACCAAGAGGAATCGAGATGGAACAACAAAAGGTGACGGCAGTCACTAGCTGGCCGGAACCCCACACCGTAAGACAACTACAAAGTTTTCTCGGGTTTGCAAATTTTTATAGGCGGTTCATCAGAAATTTTAGTGCCACGACAGCCCCTTTGACCGCCTTACTAAAAGGAAAACCTTCCCGCCTTGGCTGGACGCCCGATCTCAAACTGAAATTCACTTCGGCGCCTATCCTTCGGCTGCCAGATCCGGAGAGGTCGTTCGTGGTCGAGGTCGATGCATCCGAGGTAGGTCTGGGGGCGGTGCTGTCTCAGTACCATGGGCAACCCAAGAAACTATTTCCCTGTGTATTCTTCTCCCGTAGATTAACCCCAGCGGAGGCCAACTACGACATAGGAAACAGGGAACTCTTGGCGGTAAAGGCCGCACTGGAGGAGTGGCGGCATTGGCTGGAGGGCGCAAAGCACCCCTTCACGGTCCTCACCGACCACCGCAACCTCGAGTATATTCGGCTGGCAAAGCAGCTCACTCCCCGCCAAGCAAGGTGGGCCCTGTTCTTTACTCGTTTCGATTTTTTCCTGACCTACCGCCCTGGAACGAAAAACAAGAAGGCTGACGCCCTCTCACGCCGTTTCGAGCCGTCAGAGAGGGTGTCAGCCTTGTTGTTTTTCGTTCCAGGGCGGTAGGTCAGGAAAAAAGCCTATATTGGCTCCGACCGTTGTGGCAGCTCCGGTGCAGTGGGACATCGAGCGGGACATCCGTCGGGAGGCCGGGGGGACTTCGGCCCCGCCAGGGTGCCCGCCTGATCGGACCTTTGTGCCGGAGCACCTACGTAATTCGTTGATTAAATGGGCCCACACCTCTCCTGCCTCAGGGCACCCAGGCATTCACCGCACAGGGGAGCAGCTGAAAAAGAAGTACTGGTGGCCCACCTTAATGCCAGACGTTCGTGCACTTGTCCGTTCCTGCTCTACCTGTGCGAAGACTAGAACTCCCAGAGAAGTGCCAGCCGGTAAGTTGTTACCTCTGCCGGTGCCCACCCGTCCGTGGACTCACGTGGCCATTGATTTGGCCACGGATCTACCGCGTTCCGGTGGGTACACGTGCATTTTGGTGGTGGAGGATCGGTTTTCGAAGGGATGTAGATTCATCCCCTTTGCTGCTCTCCCTTCTGCTCGACAGGTCGCCGAGGCTCTGTTTCAGTACGTGTTCCGGTATTACGGTTTCCCGGAGAACATCCTGTCTGACAGAGGCCCCCAGTTCACCTCTCAAGTCTGGCGTGCCTTTTTTCAGCGACTGGGGACCTCAGTCTCTTTGTCTTCTGGTTATCATCCCCAAACTAATGGTCAGGCCGAACGAACCATTCAAGAATTGAATAGATTCCTCCGGGCTTACTGTCACCACCGGCAACACGACTGGGCGGAGTTCCTCTATTGGGCGGAGTACGCCCAAAACTCCTTGCGTCATTCCTCCACGGGAATGACTCCGTTCGAATGCGTGCTGGGTTTTCAGCCTCCCCTCTGCCCCTGGGATACCACACCCACAGACATCCCGAGCATCGACACCTGGTTCCAAGGGGCTGAGCGAGTATGGGAGAAGGCCCACGCACGCATCAAACGGGCAGTGCGCCGATTCCGCCAACAAGCCTACAGGCACCGACGGGAGGCCCCAGACTTCCACACAGGAGACAGGGTGTGGCTTTCCACCCGGGACCTCAATCTGCGGATGCCCAGCAAAAAACTCAGCCCCCGATTCATTGGTCCCTTCCTAGTCAAATCCAGAATCAACCCAGTCACTTACCGTCTCAAATTGCCCAGCCACATGCACATAACCCCTGTCTTCCATGTTTCCCTCCTCAGACCCTTCGTCCGGGACCCCTGACCACACCGGTGGGGGAGGCTGAACCCCCTCCTATCATCATCACCGAGCAAGGGCAAGCCCATAGGGTCCACGCGCTCCTGGACTCCCGGCGACGTCGAGGGGAGCTGCAATACCTGGTAGACTGGGAGGGCTACGGGCCTGAGGAACGCAGCTGGGTCAAGTCCAAGGACATTCTCGACCCCCAGCTACGGCTCAATTTCCATCGCAACCATCCAGACCGCCCCGCTCCCAAACCAAAAGGCCGACCCCCTCGACGCAGCGGACCCCCACTGCATCCCCCGGGCCGGGGAAATCCAGGAGCGTGCCGGACCGGGCGCCCGGAGGCTACCCCTGAAGGGGGGGGTGATGTCACGCCCACCGCTGTACCCAGGCCAGGGGTGAGGTCCCCGTCCCCGGAATACTGACCGGGCTTTCACAATCACCCTAATTAACGACCACTGATCATCAGCACCTGGAGAACCACGTACTAATAGCCTGCCAGTCCGACCCAACATTGTCCGTTCACCGTCTTCCCTGACTTTTAGTTCCGTGAGATACAGCTTCTGTTTACCTTAGTTGGAGCTACGTGTGTGTGCCTTGCCTCCTGTGTGTGACGATGACACTGACAGGAGATTGTTACTACACAGGTGTGTCCTGTTAGATCAATAGAATAACTGGGCTAGCAGTGGCTTCTTGCCCTCATGATCCAAAAGCTGTGGGTTTGAATCACAGACCACAGACAAGGGCAAATTTGCTGCTCACTGTTCACAGTGTGTGAGTGGAAGCACAGGAAATTTATTTAAATTCATTTCATTAATTGTCTAAATAGTTCTTGATATCAACACTGTTAAAATCCAGTATTTACCTGTGAAAAATGCATTTGTTGTTAAAAAGGGAAAACCAAATGAAGAACAGAACTGTCTAAGGGGAGGGGGGACAAACGTGCCATTTTGAAGCTGAGAAAAGAGAGGCAATCCATTCCACAAACACTGGGCATAGCCAGTAGAATTATTTGGAGTGTCCTGAAAAAAAGAAGGAAAACACTGATTTGTAAAGCAGACACCATGTGGAGTCAACAGTTATTGACTCCATGAGCAGCCTCAATAGGACAGGGTTGGAGGTATCACAATTCAGTTTAAAGAAAAAGAGCAGAAATGTAGAGCCCAAAACAGCTGATGCAAAACACAATATGCGATAAGAATAAGAAAACATAAAGAAAAAAGAGAGATGAGTCTCAAAGTTTCTTGAATAGTTTTATAGACTGATGAAACAAAAATGAATCCCTAAATGTAGAGAACGAAAAGATATATTCATGATCCAAAACATACTCAATTTTAAAGCAAACCTGGGGTAGTGACATGGCTTGAGCTTGTATGGCTCTTTCAGGAACAGGGTTAGTAATACCTGAATCTTACTGTACATGCGGGATTTGTGCATCATTCTCAAATTATTCTCACACATTTACTTTTGCATCTGTTTTACTCAAAGCTGCACTCAACCACTGTCGTGACATAAAGCGCTGCGTATCTGTCTGTGTGACTTGAATCCAAAAGCTCCTTGTACTTTGAAGGAAACAGAGAAATGTATCCAAAAGTCAAGGCAATCCTTATTATCCATCAGATTAATGATCCAAAACACAGTGCCAAGTTAAGAAATCACTGTATGAGGGGGGAAAGTGGATCATTTTGGACTGGACAAGTCAATCACCAGCTCTCAACCCAAATGAACAAGCATATCATTCCCTGAAGAGGAAGCTGAAGAGAGAAACCCTCCCCCCAGAACAAGCAACAGCTGAAAGATGCTTTGGTCTACGCCTGGCCAACCAGAGCCAAATAAGAAACCAACAAGTTTGTGAAGGCAATTGGTTGATTGCTTGATGCAGTTATTGCAAGAAAAGGATATTTAACCAAATAGTATCTATTCAATTAATATATAGCGTCATGCACTTTAATTTTCCTTCCAGTACATTTGTTCACCTTAAAAAGCTGTTTTTTCAAATAAAGTGTTATGCTGTATGTAATCGAACAAATCTTGATATCAGTGCCAGGGAAAAAGTAATAAGTTGTTCTCAAGCATTTTTTGTTCGCTAATATCTTCTGTGCGTAACAAAAAACAAATGAACTGGCCTCGGTGCTCCAATACTTTTGGAGGAGACTGCACAAGCAGCTTAAAGTTCAAAAGATTCAGGAGAAGCAGACACTCCCAATAAGTTGTTTCTCCAGTGATTCGGTTTTAAGCGATATTGGGTAATTCTGAGTGTACACTACACGACATTTGATATAAAAACATATTTTAATTAGTCATTTCCAGTGGGAAGTGAATTTTTAAAAAAGGCTTTGTGATACTGGGTCAAGAACAGAATCATACCATACTACCTAACACGCTGCCCTATATTACCTGATGATCCAGAACCCACCTTATTGTCATTCTTTCATTATTTCAGAAGTATACTGCACCTTATTACACTGTCTTTCCTGCTTTCAGAAGGATCCATCGAGATCTTTACCGCTTGTTTAACTGTGTAAAGTCAGTGGCACACAGCATATTAATGTGTTCCTGCGGAGCTCCATCTGCAGTGATGTATTTGTAAAGTATGAGATTGTAAAGAATGGGATTTCACCTTTTCAGAGCTTCTTTGCCTTTTCTGTATTAATAACGCACTGAGGCTGTATTGCAGCATGGTCTGAATCGCTCTTCGCTCAATATTACAGTGCCAATAAAGCCCACAGAAAATAATATCCTCTGTATTATCATCACCTCAGGTTTAAAGAGCGAAGCAACTTTTTAGGGGAGTGTCACTTGGCAGACTGGGCGAGACGGGCCGGCGTTAAAAACACACACGCGGGCCGCGAGAGGGAGAGAGAGAGCGCGCGCTGCAAATCCCATGGCAACAGCACTAGGAAACGCGTCTAAAATAGGGGGCAGTGTTCGCTATTACTATAGCAACAGGAAGACGGCGCTCCTTCAATCAGCTTTAGGATTTGCTGAGGCGGGAAAAAAAAAAGCAAAACAAAAAAACAAAAAAGATTCTTTGCAACGTCGTTACCCAGAATGATGAAGCAGATAATGAGCTTGATTTGGGCGTAATGTGCCTCGGGTCACTGTTTGCGACACACACGTGCGCTGCACGCAACTAGTGTTAAGAAAGACTATCTTTCAAGCCCTTGATAATGACAGCGTCCACGTGAGGAGGTATTAAATTGCTATTCGGGTATTGTGGGACATAAGGTAATATGGGGCAGTGTGTTAGGTCATATGGGACACACTACTGAACGATTCTTCAGTTTTTACTTTTGCTCATTTAAAAAGAATAGTGCGCCCTGATAAGCGCTTGGTGATCAGTGTCCACCTAATGTCACAATAAATCCAGTATAAATGGATTCTGCGCGGCACACGGTACATCTCTACTGTGTTTATGCTCTGCAGGATTATTTCAGGGTTAAAGAGGACAGAAGGCAGGGATGCTGATGTGGGAGCTTTAAGGATTCCACCTGTTACACTCCTCACCAGGCAGGAAAAAAAAATCCCCAAAACTGGAACTGTTCCATTTGGGCCATTACCGTTTTTCTCCTCCCCTGGTGCCCCTTTCTCCTTGTATTCGTTCTTGCATTGCAGGAGTAACAATTAACCTATCTAAAGTTTTCATATCCACCAAACATGTAAAATCCACGATGAAGGTGACCTCGTGGAGGTCGATCACCTTCAAAGGTGATCAAACTATTGAAATATTTGTAAAAGATTGCCATGAGAATACTAAGCAGCAGGTCCTCGCACTTAAACAGAGGCGATCAAAAGCATTTTCCTCTTATACTTTAGCAAAGTTCAGCTGTATTCGTATGAAACTTCGCCAGTGTTGATTTACTCTCGGGATGTTTACGTGGAACATGTGCACTGAGAGCGGTAAAATGAACAACAAAAAAAAGTAATAAAAAAACCAAAACACAGAAGGTGAAAAGACTGACTAACGGCAGCCAATCAGAGGCGACAAAATCAGGCGCTCAGCCAATAGCGACGAAGCAGGCTCCCTGCAGCCAGCCAATCTGCGAGCAGCTTTGCGTCGCTGATGCAACTAACCTGCAACAATAGCCACGCATCTCCTGGGTAGCAAAAAGTGTTCTTCCTCGATGTTGGAAATTAAATAGTCCCTTTGAAACCACGCGCAGCGTGATAATCTGCGCGTCTCGCTGAATAAACACTGAATGAATAAACAGTTTCAGAATCTGATTAGCGAGTTTACACTTTTGGCTTTGACTTTTTCTGACGTTGGTTAGCAGGAGAAGTTTTCGAAACACGCGTGGAGTGAACTCGCTGTGACAGTGAAGCAGACGCGGCGGAGCACGTGGCTGCTACCTGAGTGGGCGCTGTTGTTTACCTGCTCTTCGCCAATGAGGACGGCGAGCAACAGGGGCGGAGGAATCCGCGGCGCCGTGGCCGCGTGACGCAGCCGGTTGCTAGGTGTGGGTGACCCACGATGCGCGCGCTCAATTAGCCGCTCCTCAGTCATCAGGTCCGTCACAACAAAGCGAGAAGCAGGAGAGGGACGCTCCGCGGGAGGACATGGCTTTTTAAACCCGTCTGCCTTCGTCCACCCTCCACAAAGCGCCGTGCTTTGCTGTTGCAACGCACTCCACACAAACTCAACCACTTTCTCAGCAATAATGGAGTAAGTGTTCATGGGTTTATCTTTGTATTCTTTCAGGGTCTTATTTGTTGTGTTTGTGCAGCATCTCTCACGCGTACGTGTGTCTGTGCAGCATCTCTCACGCGTACGTGTGTCTGTTGTTACTGTGAATGTGTTGCCCAGGCTGTTGGAGGAAAAGTTTCAGCCACTTTCCCACCACTTCTTTCAGCTGTTGCTACACGTATGGCGCTGTTCTGCAACTTGAGATGACGATTTATTCCAAAGTACTCGTTATTAATAGCTATTAAGAAGCTCATTCTCAGCATTGTCTTTACAACACAGTGATTGTGCTGTTAGTTTGCATGTGATGCTCACCAATAACCTGTAAATCCCACCAGTATCAACTCCATTGACTACCATGTATCAACTCTTGGCAACAGCTTGACTTTGAGGACTGAGCTGATTTGTTATTGTGTGTCATTTTGTTTTTGAGAGGCTTTTTGTTGTTTCCTATGAGAGGTAAGGTGTTCTCATTTACATGTATTTTGCTTATCTGTTTTGCTAGGGTTTATATTGGAAATGGGCTGACTGGGTGAAAACAAAGGGGACAGGCAGTTTTAGCTCTTTGTGGAAGAACTGACACCTTGCATTACGTCATTGGCTGCATCCCACGTGTGCACCCAGATTCACTCCATACAGTTCCATGGCTTATGCACCTGCCATATGTCTACAGAGATTGCACTCTGCTTGTCATCAGGCTTGTTAACAATGCTGTTTTTTTGGACTGCTCCTGTGGTTAGGGCTTTTGGGCAGTTTGCAAAGTCGTGCCAAGTGTGGTGGGTAACAATAGAGCTTGTTGTTTAGAGTTTGGGATTGAGCTGTGAAACCAAAAAGCAGACACTGTTCTGTAGAGTGTGACTTGGTCACTGGAGCTTTTGGAGGCTGTAGAAGCACTTTTGCAGTTTCTGTTGGCATTCCACTAATACCAGTCTGTAATGACCATCTTTAGCTAATTGTTTTATTCTGGCAACTAGTATTTTTATCAGTGATTGTGGCTCTTCATTGAACCATTGTGTGGATAATGGCAGCAGTGGGTAAAGTAGACGTGTCACTGTCTCGGTTAGACCTGCGAGTTTATTTGGCACTGAATGAGCATCCGCCTGGTTCACTGGGAGCTCAGCTGAGACTCCTAAGTGGGCACAAGAGACTGAGATGGATGGAACAGGTCTAGTGATAGTCTAAATTGGTCCCTTGACAGTTGCAGATGTTCCAGAGTGATGCTGAAATGCAGTGGATCTGGTGTCATTTGCCTTATCAATTTCTATTGTATGGAAATTGTATGCATTGTATTGCAAGTGATGATTCTTGAGGAGCAGATGTTTTTTTGGGTCGTCAAATTCTTTTTTGGAATATTGAAAGCAAAACAATATAGGTTTGAAGGGGAAAGCAAGGATTTGCTCTGAACCATTTTTTCCCTTGCTTTTATTTGACAATAATGGAAAAAGCAACGTGCACTCCCATTTCACTCTTCCTATATTAAGTGATGCTTTCAAGCAGTCTTTTCTCATCGATCTTTCCTCCTTTTTTTAGGTTTCATAATGCTTACCCAGCCCTGTTTTCTGTGGCTCAACTCTCAAACTACAATATCGTGCACTGTAAACTCGGCCGTTTGAATCATAGGACCAATGGACAGGATGATGGCAATGTCAGCACCCATTTGGAAGACTCTACTTGGCTGCCCGGCAGACCCCCTCGCTCTCTCTCACCCACAGGCTAACCACAGCCAATTGGAGAGGCGCAGAGGGGAGGGGCTAGAGGAGAGCCAGCACTTAATTGGTGAGTTGCAGAGAGTACAGTTTTTTATTTTTCCCAGTTTCAGGTGGGCACCGCACTGCAGCACATTTCCTCCTCCTTGAACAGTGAGTAAAACTACCAATGTGTGTCTGTATTAAATTGTTTGTGATCTACATTTGAACTAATTGGGGCTACAATAATGCTATCATTTTTAACGCTTTAGATTTACGAACAAAATCGATCAAGCGTTTTCATTTTTAACAAAATTCTCAAATACGAAACATTTCGTAGAACAAATGCGATCGATTGTTGTTGGTATTTTTTCTTTTCAGTTACTGTTTTGCAGTTTATATAATGCAATAGATATACGTTTTTTAAAATGTTCTCTTCTTCAAATAGGTGATGGTCTCAGTGACTGGATGACGGAAGAAGTGGATTTCTCCTCATACCTCCCAACCCCTCACTCCTCTCCCTCCCCCAATGCATCCCTTCCCCCTTCGCCCCTCCAGCATGACATCCAGGTGCCCTCTGATTTGGAGGTCATGACCTCTCTGCTACAGGAAGAGCTTGCTCAGCTGGAGGATTACTTCCTGTCTGACCCGCTCCCAGAGAAAGCCTCCAAATTGGGCAAATGCGACAAAGGGCCACCGCCAATGGGTCCCTCATCGTACTACCAGTTGCCCTATGCATCCTATTCTGCTTCTAGCCAATCAGAATCTAGCCCCCTACTTGTTACCCTAGCAACTGGGGAACTAGACCTGCTGAGCTTTTGTGGGGGTCCCATTGGCCGATCGAAGATTCCTAGACACGCCCCTTACAGTTGCAGCCGCCCCAATGGCAATGTCTGCGCCCGCAAGAGAGTTTCCGATGGGGTGAGGGTGAGTGAAGGCTATGAGAATAGCATCTGGAGTTCCAAAGGAAATACCTCAGGTAACTCAGCTGTTGCACTTGGTGGAAGCTACAGCTGCATAGAAGATGAACGGGTGGTGGGCAAAGGGTACTGCTTGGGCAGTGCAGTGGAGATCAGAAGGTGTGCCATTTTACCCAAAGAAGAGAAGAACTGCCGCTATACAGAAGAGGCTATTGGCATAAGCAAGGTTGTTACTGGCGGTTATGGTTTCAGTGGACCCATTCAAGTTCCCCACAAGAAAGAAGAGATGATGATGTATGGTGTCAGGGAAGTCAACATAAATGGAATGGGTGGAAGTTCAGAGATTGAGATGATGAGCGAAGGCAAAGCTGGCATTAACGACATGGTCAAGGCTAACAACCCCTGGAAGACTGAGTCTAACGAAGGTTGTTTTCTTCAAGGAACATCCCAAGAAGAGGCCTACCACAACTTCCTAGGGGCCATCAATGAGCCTGTGAAAGTGGAAACTGTAGGTTTGCATCGTCAACAAAACGACTATCACTGCGGCTTTCTGGAGGGTCAAGACCCCGAATGCTTGAGTGGAGACAGACACGGACACGAAATCGGTGCTTCTTGTCCCAGAGGTGTCCGCTCTTTGAAGGAGGAACCGTGCATTGTGAAACCAGAGCTGGAGGTCTCCCTCATGGAAAACAATCAAGGAGAACGAAAGCAGAAGAAAAGAGATCAGAACAAGACTGCAGCTCACAGGTGAAGTATTTCCAACCAGTTTAGCCAAGACTGATCAGATTTCCATGTAATAAGTAGTCAAGTCAAAATTATGTGGGGTCATTTCTAGACACCAGTGATTCTGCTGAAAAGCTCAAGTGTAGAGCATGGTATTACATGGACATGAGATAAATGACTAAAAGTCTCTTATTGTGGAACAATCAAAATAAAAGTTAACATAGAGACTATTGGCCACAAGCTCTCTTGAAATCCAAAAATCAGTCAAGAACGCATCAGTAATTTTCACATTGATTTCTGACATTCAACAGGTATCGCCAGAGGAAGAGAGCAGAGTTGGACTCACTGGAGGAGCAACTTCAAGGCCTAGAGGGAAGAAATCGAGAACTTCGGGACAAGGCGGAATCAGTGGAGCGGGAGATCCAGTACGTCAAAGACCTTCTGATTGAGGTGTATAAGGCTCGCAGTCAACGCCTAAAACAGGAGGCCAGCGCCTGAGCTGAAGCTTGGTAGCCTGACACAGATGATGGTCCTGCAAGTAGCATTAATAATGCTCTAACAGAGAGTGGAAATTAAGTTGGATTTTTTAAAAATCTTTTTGGATGGGGCAAGGGGTGTGTATTATTGCACGTTACATTAACCAATAATTTACTTTTCGTTACAAACTGACAAGTCCATCAACAGCTGCAGCACAAACTTCCACTTTTCAGCTCCAACTCAAAGTCAAATAAATATGCACTGTGATCCTGTCATGGCTTAAATGACAGTTGGCTTTTTGTGTGGGCCTCTTTTTTGGAAAAAAAAGCTAAAACGGGTCCTCTTCTTGTGTCCTTTTCAGGATTGATGTTAATCAACGCTGAACACACGACTTGATTGAGCACATTATTTTTCATTTACACAAGGCTATAAACTATTATGACATCAGAATAGAACCTGCACTACTCTCAGTCTATCTGAAGGCAGATAATAATCATTTTTTGTTCAAATTATTTATGAGCAGTTTGAAGGTTTTTAGTACTTGGCAATAGCATAATTCTTCCATCAATTCAAAAAGAAATAAGCACTGATCTCAAAAGCAATCTCTTATAAAACCAATATTGATGTTCAGGGGAATCACTCTCTCCAAAATGAATATTCCCTCAGGAAAAACAAATCTGATAATTTTTTTAAGTCCCCAATTTAGGTTAGTCCTGCAGCTCAGGTATGCAATCTATGTCCAAAGTCACGGAAGTATGTCAGTTTGTAACTTGATGCTGAAGATATGGCACTGCCTAATGTTATGCGTGTTGATTTCATAATGTTTCAGTCTTGCATGCCTAAGATTTCACAGCTTTTCAAAAGAATGCCTTTTTGTTCTTTTTGTTGGTTTGGATAATGTTGAACATTACAGCATATCTCTCCTGCTAAAGATCTTAAAGTCCTGTTATTTATCTCTTTGCCTCGTCATTTCATAGAATGAGTGGCATTTTGATTTCACAAACTACTGTTTGGCCCAATGTCTCTGCTGTAATTGCGAAAACAATCAGGGTTTGTGATTTTATAAGGTTTGTTTGCTCTAATTTAAAATTAAGGGGAGAGCAGAAAAAGATTTGTAGTTCCACTGCTTTTCTATACTTTCATTAGAATGCTTGAGATGGCTTTGAACAAGCTTTCATTTAGCTCAAGTTCCAAGCAATATTTAATCAGCATTTTCATTGACGTAATTTATTATTACTTGCAAATTTAAATGTGTACAATCCTGAACACTTTTAAGGTTTTCATGTTTACAGCATATTTAAGTCAAATAGTCTAGTTGGGTGGTATTCTGATATCTAGACATAGGAAGCCACAAGAAAAAATGTAGGGAAAAAGTCCAGAAGCAATTAGCACCATTTCAGCTCCCCTAATATTTTTTGGTAGTTTAAAGGTATTTTATCAAAGATTCATGTATACCTTAAAACCTAGCAATACATCTATTTTTAAATCCTTCTGAATAAGTAGCATAGCATAGATACTGAGAGAGCTAAGCACCATATCGGTTTCAAATATGCTTTCCTCTTGGCGGTATACAATCATGTGTATGAAATATAGCCAGTTGTGGTATGTCACCTTGTGAAGTTGAGATATGAATGTTCAGATTTATGAGCTACGCGACTGAGCCACATACTATTCACACCAGCTAAAAAAAACAACGACGAAGTCATTTCGATGTATCACCTCCTCTTAAACTGCTTTGTGTTTATTTCCTGTCATTCTTTTTAATTCCAATAAAAGTGATTTGTGTCAGCAGTAACGCATATGAGAGCTGATGGATGGCTGCGCGTGAGATTTCTGAAGCTTTTCGGGGAGGTTGGAAAGCTCTGTGTGTGTGTGTGTGTGCCTGTGAGTGAGTGTGTGTGTGTGTGGGTGTGTGGGGCACACGGCAGTGAGCTACAGACTAGGAAACGAGCCACGAGGTTTGGAGGATGAGTAGTGAGCATAGACGGCACAATCACATCCAAAACAACCGAGTGTCTCCAAGTCACATAAAAAAAAAAATCCTTTACGTCATAATGCATGTTTATATTTACCCGGGCGCCTTTGAACTTCAAACGCAGATTCCAACTTCAAATTTTTAATCTCTCTAATTGGGCGTTGATTACCCGTAGGATCCATATTTCGCGCCTTTTCCGAACGATACCGACGAAGCCTCAGACATAAAAGGTTTTATTTTAAAGTACCCGAGCGTGAACTGGAAGATGGATTCGAGTGGTCAGTTTTTTTAATATTGCAGGCTCACATCCTGTGTTTCAGTTAGAAGCAGCTAATTCCTCATTAGGCTTCATGCCAGGACATGTGGACAATCTAATCTCGTAATTAATTCTAACAGACCGACTTTCCTTTTAACCAGTTCATCACTTTCCTCTGTCCGCACACAAACGCGTGCACACATGCACAACTGGCCAAAATCTAATAAACGGAAACTGTTCTTAAAACGGGAATAAACAACTAAACCAGAAAAAACAACGAAAATTCCTGCATGCATATATGGGAGAAAGGGGGGAAACTGAAAGGAGGTAGTACTTTTGTTTCAGGTAAATCCGTAAATTTGGAAAAATGTGTAATTTAAACGAACGTTACATTGGACGTAAAAAAAGAGGGGCAAGGGCAAAGTTTACACGTACTGTGCGACTGCGAACAGACGACAAATTCAAATCACCAGAACATTTTTGAGGAGAATTTATTTTAACGAACGTTTGGTTAATCTGAAGACCTGAAAACAACAACAACAAAAAAAAAATCAAAAATCACCCTCTGACCTCGAGACAATGTCAGCCAACATGGATAAAAAATAAAATAAAAAAAGCAGAAAGCGGTTTACGTACTTGGTGAATAAAAAGAAGAAAGGGGGGAAAAAAGCAATCGTCTTCCTGTTAAAAACTGCCAGGCTTTCGACTATAAATGATCAGTATCATCAGATTAAATCAAAAACGGGGCAAAATAGTAAAGGGGTCTTAGTGAATTTTTTATGGGTATTTCCAAAAGCGACGCTAACGTATAAGGTGATGTGGTAATGAAATCACCGCAGCACATAAGCAGTTCTGAACAAAATCACTTGTAGGAAGAATGATGTAAAATAATTACATAAACACATCTGAAAAAATGTCAATGGGAAATTAAAAACTGGAAATGTAAGACGGCCGGGTCACATTCATGGAAAGAAATTTTCAAAATAAATATGTTAAGATTTTCTTCCGATTGTGGCCTGATCATGCTTCCATTTCAATAACTTAATTTCATTTTTAATAGACTAAATAAATAAATCAAATGATACACACATACATAGGTTTGCAAAGTACTAATTTATTTACATGTCTAACGTTACAAAATCACCTTTTTGCTGAGTCTGCAAAAAATTAATTACAAAATATATTTTTATAATTTTGAATTAACATAAAAAAATCCAGTGCATTCAGACAATTTAGACTGAACAGTCGAAAACCACACATTCACAGGGAAATGTACCTACTGCAGGAGTGTCTCTTCAAAGCATTTTTTTTTCTTTTTTTTAGAAGTCTTACTAAGACTGACTTCCTTTAAGATTTTGTGCTGCTAAACAGCCCTATGCCAGTTACTAATGAACTGTCTTTTCCCAGGTCCAGTCTAGGCCTAATCTATGTCAAAAAATTCTAAGAAAAAAAAACAAACAGACATAAGTGCCAATCATAATGTCACTGACTCTTGAACACACACAGTAGTTTCTATGCTGACATACTAATTATTCTATATATTTTATTCTAATGTAGAGCCAAGGTTATGTTTTTCCTCTACTTGGACCGTCCAGTTGTTTGACAGGCCATCTGTAATTGCTTGGAAGTGAAGATCCCTGGGATTCCTGGTAAAGTTTAAGTCCAGCATCAATGGACTTCAGAGCCTTGAGGAAGAAAGCAGTTAGAATGCAGACTTGAGACATGCTGGTAAGGAGTTTTCACTTGTCTTCTCCAAGTCCCTTAGCACAACTGTCAGAATGATGCAATGCTGCTCAAAAGTGTGTTTGCACACTTTGTTTGGTTAAAGGGTCCAGGGGTAACTGTAATTGTTATGGGGCTGCACTGACCATAAAATGTAGCAGCTTGTTAATGTTTTGCATTTAATTGTTATTGCCTATTAAGCCATGCTTTTAGCCATTTAGGGCATTTAGGCAATGCATAAAAATTGTATTAACTATTTAAAATCTCCTGGCACAGACTTCCCATCTCAAATTACATACATGTCAGTTTCCTTGTGATTACTGAATACTTCATAACACTGATTAGTAATTAATGTTTTAGATTATTAACTGAAAAATAAGGCTAGAATTTTAAGTGTGCACCAAAATCTTTCCACTTTAATAGGTGTGAAGACAGTCAATGACAAGAATGACAACCGCACTCCTCTTACCTGGTGCAGTGTGTCCAGTTGACCAAACGCATGCAGGGTAGAGATGGCCTGCCGTCGCACTGCATGATGGGAGTCGCCGCGGGCAACGTGAAGGAGCTGACGAGGAGCATCTGCGCTAATCAGTGCCCTGTCGCCTCCTCCCACGACAGCCATGTTGCCCAGGATGACACAGGCGCGGCGGCGGATGACAGCATCAGAGTCAGAGAGGAGAGACACTGTGGGACATGCCGCTCCCAGTGAAACCTTGACCCATTCCTCCTCCTCCACATAACTGTCTTTAAGCCTTAAAGGTGAACTAGCTTCTTCCTTTCCCCCTTGTCTGATCCACTCTGTCTCTACACCACTCTTACCTTTGTTTTTTACAACTGGGGCACAAATGGTCTGCTTCCTGGTCCCAGAACCTCCCTGCAAATGATGGTTTCTTTTGGGATTAACCTTAAATTTTGTTTGTCCCATCAAGCTCAGCCATTTCTCTGCAGCCTTACAAGCAATTCTGCGTACAGATGGTGCAGGGTCATTCAAGTGGCATAGAAGGTCCTGGAGCAGGACTGCTTCTATGGACCAGTTTGGGGTTTTTTTTGTCGCTAAGGCAGAAATAGTCAGGTCTGGCTCTATGTGAGCAAGGAGACGGCATGCTGCAGCTCGGACTCCGTCATCACTGTGATTTAAAGCAAGTCTCAAAAGGGCTGGGTCCACAGGTAACCCTGAAGCAAATGAGCAACAAGCTGTCTGAGAGAGAAGGGTGAGAAGCCACATAGCACATCCACAAAGGGGCTCGCTCTGTAGAAATATGGAGAGGAGGGAGTTTGCCGTTGTAAGCTGAGGCTCATGCGACTCAACTTTGGCCTTTGACTCTCTAGTACGTCCCCCATCTGCTCCACACTGGTCCAAAATGATACTAGATCGCTCTAAACTATCCATGAGATAGTTCATGCTGTTCTTGCGCTTGACTGAGAGGTGTATGAGGTGTGAAAAGTCTTCATGAAGTTCTAAACTGTCTAGAAGCTCTTCCATAGTATAGTGTTGGTCTATGCTGTCTTTAAGATGTTCCGCGCTGTGAGTATTTCGATCATGTATTATCATGGATGAGTCATTTTCTTTCAGTTTCCCATACGCATACTTGGTTCTGCATAGCCTGGACTGTACCTTATGTCTCATGCCCTTAGATTTATCTATGGTCCCTCTAAGCATGTCAGTACCTCTCTTAGGATGGCAATCCCCATCGCCTTTGCTCAGGTCGAACATATTGTGCTGGATGCCATTGTGTCTTGGATCCTCTGCTGTGCTTCCAGACTGGTTAAGATGATTTAGGTTTTGCTCTGCCTCAGCACTCTGGGGGAGAAAGCCAGAGGCCTGGGCTGCCTTGGTGAAGTTAGGTACTACGCTCTGAGGGGAGGAGAGGCAAAGACGACACAACAGAGAAAGAGGTAGCTCTAAGTGAGCCGGAGTTTGGGTCTGAATCATCTGGACAAAAAGAAACAACAAGAAAATTCAGACAAAAAAGGATAAACATTAAACAGTGTAATTAAGAATCACTCAAGTACTGGATATTGAAATAAAATAATCTTAATTCCTAAAAGATTTGTGTATGCAGTGTATTATTACAATTAATTCTAAATCATATGAAAGTAATTGAGAATGGAAATGTAAGATTTGAAATCTTAAAATTGAATTTTCATGGTACAGATTTACTCCCCTACTGCTGTATCCCATACGGTGTATTGTATGCTATTCCTCAATAAATAACTCATGTGGAAGTGAGTATGTACTTGCCTCAAATAAACCAGCCTCTATATTTAGGGTTTGATACAAGTGGAGAATTTCCATCATCTTCTCACTGGGCAGATCCAAAGCAAAGGGAAAGCCGAGTAGATGGCAGCTCATCACGGATAGACTACTCATATCAGAGCTGCCCCACAAAAAGCTCTTAAGCTCTGTTGAGCTGCAAAAAATAAGGACAAAGAAGTAAGTCACAATTAAGAATTAACATACTGTGTGGTAATATGTAACCAAAAACAAAACTGTGAATATCGAAATGTGACAGGTAAACACATTTTGCAGCTCAGCCAACCTATCAGTAGTCACCAGAAGACTCAGAGTTTGAGTGAAGTTTTTGTTGTTGTTGTCATCAAAGAAAAGTGACACACATCCATAGGGATCAGTAGAGAATGCAAACAGTGTAAGAGACAGGAAAATGAAAAGACCTAGAAGAACCAAAAACCAACAAACAATGACTTCCATTAAATTGCTGTTCCTGTTGTACAGTACTTAAAAAGGAAATTTCAGTAATAATAAATGGGTTTGTTTCATTGTTACCTCGAAAGGAAATAAATTCGACATTTAATGCCGCACTTTGAAGTGTACTGCCAACTTTAGTCCACAGGTGGCACCAAAGTTTAGAATTCAGAAAATCATAGGAGCAGCTTTCATTCTGTAGTTAGAGAAAATTATAAGTATAATAATTACAAATGACAATGTCACAAGAATATATTGAGAGGAAATATCTCTAGGTGTTAAAGTACCTTTGAGAGAAAATACAGAATTAATGCAAGGACCCCATCGCACATGCCCCAGCCAGCAGGTAAGGGGTGATAAGGCTTGGAGACAGAAATCAGCAAGTCAGGACTCATGAAACACACAAAACAACTTCATACTTAGAGTTAGGCATTAATCCCTGTTTCATATACCTCCTCTGGGCTTGAAAGTAGAGCCTCGAGAAGAGCTGTTAGTCTTTCCATCCGGATTTCCACAGAAACACCATGGTGAACGAATAAACACAGCACAGCAGCTGCTAATGGCTGGAATAGAAACACAATAATTTACCGATTAATAGTAATTGTATTATCTAATAACCTACATTAACTAATCTATATCATTTGTAACTGAAAAAATGACACAAATCAACTGCCAAATATTGACAAAATATTGAGATTATATTGCTGTGCATTAAGATTGCAATGTGTCTTTCAATATGTTAAATGTATACCTGTGAAGCATTACTGTAACCTGGATAAGGATTGATCTGTATTATTTTGATTTAATTATAATTTAAATGTGTGGCATGCAAAGTACTGTGTAAAATGTATCTAAAATAATCTTGGCAACAAATGTAAGATATAAATTAGAATAAATATGAATGAATCAACATAAGGTAAAATGAAAGATTTTTATTTTTTTTGGTAAAAAATAAAAAACAGTTAATTAGAGCTACAGGTATGCAGTTGGAAGATCTCTGCATAGCTTTTTTTTTAATAAGCAGTACCTTATTTATAGGTTTCATATTTATAGTGAAATATTGATTAGCTGAAATTAGATATGAATGTTAGATCATTTAAATTAGCAGGAATGTGGAAAAAAATGTTTCCATGAGAGGGACTTACTGCCAAATGGTTTCGGTCAGGATGGAGGAATACTGACATAATCAGCAGACAAAGATCCTCAGCTCTGGTGAAAGGAGAACATAAAATAAATACAAATTTGAATTCTTTCAAGGTAAGCATAACTTTCTGTGTTACAAAAATATGATGAACATTTCAGTTTGTTTACACATACAAAAATAAAGGAAGAGTCCTAGAATGGCACAACTTAATCCAACAAATTAAAAAGTATGAAAAAAAAAAAAAGTATTATTTATTTATTTAAAGTATTTATTTGTGTAATAAATGCTTTAGGCTACCAAAGCTGAGAAAAAAAAATAGCTGTGGACGTTAAAAAATAAAAAAATAAAATAATAAAAATCATTCAGACCTCTGCTCTATTTCCCACTCAGGGTTCTTCTCCCATACTGACAGAACAACAGCCATCAGCTCTCCCACAATCCTCTCACTCCACGGCTTCTACAGTCCCCCCAAATTAGGATGAAGAACCAGTCACTCTACTTGGAATTAATACTCAAGATAACAATCATAAGAATATTTTTCATCGTTGCATCATGTTTGTGGAAATGTTTTGCCCCGTGTGGTTACAAATTGCAATTTGACATCCAATTTGTAACCGGACTCATCCCAGTGTTTTGAAACTATATGCAAGAGACTTTTGGAAGAATGCCCCCCACCCCCCACCCCCCCATCCCCAAATGTAAACTGGCGTCAATCAGCTCAGTCTAATTAATGTTTATAAAACAGGCCTAGGCAGAAATAAATGGAAGACCAAAATGAATAACAATTCTAAACACTGTTCAAAACTAATTTTTTTTGACATCCTCTATACAGTACAACCCTTCTGCAATTTTTAATGCAGCCACAGTTAATATGCCAGAAAAAGAATAAAACATTAATCTGATGTGACCTATGCAAGAGTTACAGCTGATATTTTTTTTCACACTAGGTTAAACATGGTTATATTTGATAATAGTAAATAATGGGATTCCTTAAGGAGACGTTTGGAAATTGTTAAACTAACAAACACAGTAGCAGACAAAAAATGATCCAGTCTATTACTTAGAATTTCTTAGAAAGAAAAAGAATACCTAAATGCCTTGAAATATGTATTTACATATATTTTTCTCTGATGTCAGATATTACCTTCATTATTTCAGGACTTCTAAGCATCTCCTCAATCAAGTTAAAAGAAAAGTGTGGCAGGCGCAACTCCTCACAAACTCGCCTGACATCACAATGGTCAGAGGTCTGAATAAAATTACTGAGCATTTTTAAAACATGAAGGACAATGGACGGCTTTTCCAATGTTTCACTCAGGATCTGTGGAGAAAGAAAGGTGTTCATGTAGCATTCTCATGATTACGATTACATGCCAGTCACAACTTTTGGATGGCGTCTGGACATCTAAAAATATAAAGATAATTAATCTTAAGTAACATTTCTTGATATAGATTCATATTTGTTTGCCTGGTCTTTGAAACTGAGGAGCTTGTTCTTCATCTTCTGTTGGATGGGAGGATCCATAGAAACATTCACATGATTGGCCCAGTCTGTCACTTCACCCAATCGCTCCCATTCTTCATCGCTGTCAGCACCTTGCTCCTGGGTGACATGCAAAAAGACATGTTTGAAGGAGAGCTATTGTTTTGATCACTGCATAATAAACCCAGAACAGAGTCCAAAACAACAGCAACTGCAAATGTAAAATTAAAAGCAATTTTGGACTTTTGGTACTACTGGTCCACTGACACCATTTATGGTTATGGATTCATATAAAGTTTTATAATAATCCATAACCATAAATTGTGGCTTATATAATGGTTTAAATAATGTGAATTTAGATACTCAAATGTATATTTATTTCTGATATTAAACTGACAGTTTAATTTACTCTGGAATATAGCATTAGTATGAAAATAACAGTAACCCAAGTCCTCTGGCTGTATGCATGAGAAACATTTTCCATACACTTCAAATGCACAACAAAAACAATAAAACTGGGCTTCCCGTTTTGGGAGCTGCAATTTTAAGATCCTGTTGCTTTTTCCTGTAATAAAATTTAAATTGGTAACTAAATAAATCATTGTAAATTACTAAACACATTTATTAAATCATGATTACTTACTTCACTCTCCATCTTAGCAGATTCCAGGCTGGTGTGTCTAGGTCCAGAACATCTCAACACCTGTCTGGGTCCCACCTCCACTGAAGGAAATTCCCTCTCATAGTCCCTGCTGATAGGACCTTTACATGGAGCTGAGAACACCCTGGGGAAGCAAAAAGAAAAACATCAATCTGTGCTTTAAGCTATATAACCAATCATTTTTAGAATTTAGATTTGCCCAACACTAAAATCATAAGTGTCTTAATCCTTTTTATAACTGACATTTATGCAGGGTTTCTACTGTTACTTGAATTTACTTTTTCAACTGAGCTTTTTTTTTTTTTTTTTTTTTTTTTTTTAAACTGAAGCACATTCAAATTCTGAGCATAGATACTACCTGGCAACACCAATGTCATTTCCTTGATGCTGATTGGCTACTAGATGAGCTGAATTTCGACACACTGTAAAGGTGCTGCCCAATGAATGGCCGCTGTTGGGGGCCTCTCCAGCCGGGGTAGTTTTGGATCGTGGCTTGCTGCTAGAAATTGTCTTCCCATTCGCTGTGATATTCTGGAAAATCAAAACATGTTCCTACTTGGAAATATTCAAAAACTGCACCATAACACTGAAAATGTATGTTTATAAATATGTTTATGCCAACAGCAGTACACATAACAAAAATCTCAATTTAAGTGAAAAAGTTTTTTAGATTTATATTCTCTGGTGAACACCAGTGTGGTCAGTCAGCACACCTGCCTGTTCCTAGGCTCTTTATCTTGTTGCTCTTTGACTCTGCGCAGTAGCTTGCCCTCTCCACTGCGTGGCAATGTTTTGTCTGCAGTCTGCTGTTGCTTTAGGGCCTGTATGTCTGGACTGGGCAATATGGTCAGTGGACTGCTGGACCCTTCATCTGACAACACTGTTTATAAATAAATAAATAAATAAATAAATACACCTCCACAACAATCTATACATCCATAACGTAATCATATTATAGAAGAAGTGCATAAAGAGAAGTGACAAATGTTTTGTTACAAGTTTTAACAAAAAATGATTTAAAGTTCTTTTAGGAATTTGTAGTTTGTGAAACTCATGTTTGGTACTACTGGTAAAGGATTAACTAGGACAAGAAATGTATGTAATTTGCTAGCATTTAAATTGTTGTGCCCTAATGTTCCTAAAGTGGTACATCACCGAAAACCAAAATTTAAAAAGGTATCTACATAGTACAGAAAACCTATTACAGTTTCAAAATGTACCATTACCCCTATGTACAAAGCCCATGTAAAAATAAAAAAAAAAAATCTAACATAAAAAAAAAAAAAGGATAAAAGTCATTCAAAGTCAAGTTTATTCGTCCCACAAGGGTAAACCCAACCTGAAGTTACTAAAAGTGTAATGAGCCCAGACAGCTCATTTGATGCAGGCCTGCCAATCCGAACAGAGATTATTTGCATATTCTAGTCTTTCAGGCACAGTCAAAAAACAGTTTAAAAATGCTCATTTACAAAAACAGAAAATAATGGTATGTAAACAAATGCCATGAGTGGACATGAGAAATAATTACTAACAAAATGTAAGAAACGAAAAGAAATTGGTCATACTTGTTTTCTGCATGCTAAACAAACCCATGAAGCACAGAAGCACATTTCCAGTACTTTATATTAGTTGCAGGATAAACTATAATTTTTGCTCTTTAATACACCAAAGCAAGTGCTGTTTCAAAGAGTGGCCATTTAATACAATTAATCATGCATAATTAAAAGAAATGTTCTGTGTGTGGCCTATGAGAGTAACATTTTCTAATAACTGTTCTATTTGCAGCAGTGATAGAGTGTATCAGAACTTTTGTAACATTAAGCAATCAAATTTTACAGACTTAATTATAACAACTGTCATTAAATGGTAGAAAATACTCTCACCTAGGACGCCATCTGCAACATAAGGATGCCTAAGCAGGCCAGGCCACGCTAGCCTCTTCTGGGGATCTTTAGTTAAGAGGCCTTTCAGGAAACTCTGTTAATATTAAAGAAATCAAGAACAAGAATATACAGAACCTCCTTATTCATCAAGATTATAAAATATTCATAATAAACTAGATCGTATTTGATCTAGTTCTGATTTTCTGTGTCAACTAATTATACATGGTTTTCTATCATCCACACATCCAAACCACTCCAGTTCAGTAATACACAAGAGAAAGATGTTTGTGTGGGCACTTGACAGCTCAGTACCAGGCAGTCCTCGCTCATGTTCTCTGGCCATTTGACAGGGTCTTTTACTATAAGCTGAACGAGGTGGAAGATGGAGTTAGTGTAGAACGGAGGCGCCCCCGTGTGGAGCTCGTATAGGATGCATCCCAGAGACCACAGGTCAGCCGTATGGTCATAAGGTTTCTCCTCCACCAGCTCCGGAGACATGTATAGAGGAGTGCCCTTTATGGAGGTCAGCACCAGTGTGGACACACTCATTGCACGAGCAAATCTAGAGGAATCAAGACCAAAAAAGGGCCTGAAAAAGTCACCAAATATTTGGGTCTAAAAAGGCACTGAAACATCATGTTGCTTTGGCCTGAAAGTGTCAGTTCAGTTTAAAATATTTAGGAAAATTAGAACAGATAATTAGGAATATAACATTGTACTATAATAATGGAAGTATGCAGGGCCAAAATAAAATATTAAAATAAATATGCTTATGGCATATTTGTTTAACTTGTATGTGGTGCATTATGTTTCAAAATGATCAAATTAAATTGCAACATTGTGATGTTTATGATATTATGTTGCAATAATGATTAATTTACTGCTGTTAAAAATCTAAACCCATGACAAATTTGGTTGTCAAACAATGAGCCAAGTTTCTCTGACTATTAACTGGTTTAAGTTTAAGCAAAAATCTGGTTTAATATGTGAAAATAGGATGTAGATGGATGACCACTACATACAAAACTACCAAATTATATAGAACTTATTTTACATTTTACATATCCAGTTACACAATACTAACCCAAAGTCACAGAGCTTCACCACTCCTCCCTTGCCTAAAAGGATGTTCTGTGGTTTCATGTCACGGTGTAATATACGATTAGAGTGCAGGTAATACAAGGCCGACACCAGCTGGCACGCTATCTCGCGCACCTATTCAGAGCAAGATAGCATGTGTGAGAAGACTGGCTGCAAACAGTTTTGTATGAAATACAATTATTAACTAGCAGCTGAGATGAATGTTCTACAGAATAAAGATACTGTAATGTGCTGCAACTGTGGCACTGATGTTAATGTAATGAAGGGCAAGATGAACATAAAAATTGCCAGTTGGTCTCAAACCACTTTACATACTTGATTCTCAGGTATACTGCCATCATCCTCCAGGATCTGAAACAGCTCACCCTCAGCATATTCTGTCACAACCACCACCTGCAAGGGCAGATCACATGACCTGGTCAGTGCAAATATTAAATGAAATATTCCTGCACTATTGAGAGCTGGTTGTCCCCTTAAAAGTCTAGATTTTATGTTCCAAATCCCAAAATAGTCAACAGGCATTAATAAGGAGATTACAACAGCCTTGTTGCCTTTACACCAAATGTTGGAACATTGCTGCAAGGAAGTGAAGGAAATTCAGCCACAAGCCATTAGTGAGGTTATGAGCTAATACTGGATGATCAGATCTGGATTACAAAGGTCACGTTATAGAGATCATAATCTACTGCACAGTTCCACAATTCCACTGCTGGGGGGATTTACACCCCTCCATCAGGTATGGTATTTGCTTATGTATTACTCTACACCATCATGTTCAACCTGCAATGCATTTCTGTGCAGATTATACAAGTTCTGTGCACAGCTGAGTCTGTGTCAGGAATGGGAGTGCCTTAAAACGTAGCCAAATGTATTAATATGGGATCCAGAGCATGGTTTGCAGAGTTTAAGGTTTTGTATGTTAAGCCCTCCAACAAATGACCTCGGGGACAAAAGGAGACGACTGGCTGCCAATAACGTTACGTTTTGCCTAACAGTATCGTTACCAAAAGATTTGAATGTGAAAATGTCTGAACGCTGGCAGCGATATTTCGTTTGAGACGTTATACTGGATTTTTAAGCAAAAAAAAAACAAAAAAAAACTACACTACGTGTCGTCGTCCATGTGGATCGGTAAACAGCAGATATGGGGCTCGAATGGACAATTACCTCCCTCTCTGTCTCAAAACTGTCCAAGAGCAGAACTATATTGGGGTGTTTGAGCCCTCGCATGATTTCGATCTCTCGCTTCAGGCTGCGCAGCTCTTTCTCTGAACGCCCGACTTTGGGGATGAACTTGAGAGCTACGACCTGGGAAAGACAAGGACATTTGCAGTTCATGAAGCAGCTGCTTGTCGACTGCAACACACATAAGTTGGTAACAATGGCACAAACCTGTCCACTAAACCTTCTGCGACCTTTATACACTCGCCCGAATGAGCCTTCCCCAATCATCTCCAGCACATGATAGTGCTCCATCTTCGGCAGGAGCGCCACAGCCTGCCTCTCCTCGGGCTGCTGCGCGAAGGCTTCAGGAAACTTTGTTTAAACTAATTTGGCAGCTTTAACATGACTTAAGGCCGCCTAAACTTACTTTGCGATGCTGCTCTCTTCATAAAAATGAGTTTTCCCTCAACTTTAAAATTGTTTCCCTAAACTAACGCGACCGTTTAAGCAAAGCTTCCTGAAAGCGACCCTCGCTAGGTGGCTAAGCTAATTAACTAGCAGGCTAACGTTACTTGATAAGTCATATGTGCTTAGAAATTCCAGTTTATACGTCACTAGAAACCAAGGACGACTGTGAATAAAACTACAAAAGTTCATGAGCTGGTAAACTGATATTTAGAGAGAATTAAAGCTATTCGTGTAAACTTCTAAAAAGTTCTGCGACCGACTGTTGGGGAACAAAAACAAAGGGCGCCTAGCAACTCCACAGGGGAGAACACAGAAACCCTCGACTATATTTCATCCAAAACCACGTTCGGTCGTCGTTAATAATACGTAGCCCGGGTGGTGTTGAGTATTTAATTGGAAAGCATGTTTCCCGCAATTTAATCTATCAGTTTTATGAGTTAAAGAGATTAAAAAAAGAAACGATTAGAACAGGCGATACTGAGGTGACTACGGCGCCCTGGCCTTAGCAACCGTTTGGCGTCGCAGCAACGAATCGCCTCTGACCAATCAGAGCGCAGAGGGAAGAACCACGCTAAAGGTTGAATGAGTTCTTCACAATCGCGTTGAGCCACCTAAACACACACCCAACCACTCTCCCAACTCCCTCTACCAGCTTAGATAATGTGTAATATGTTTTAGAAAAGCGTTTATTTAAAACTTTGTTCACCTACTGGGGATTCCCTCACCAGTAGGTTGCCCTGAGGTACCCTTGAGCAAGGTACCGTCCCCATCACTGCTTCCCGGGCGTGCCACCTTTAAAATTTAATGAGCAAAATTCTAAAAAAGCTTTCAGTGATGTAGTGTGTAATGTAAGACTGTGTGATTTTTGAAGCAGCAGTATTGTTGAATTAAGTAATTTTGGAAGCAATTATGGAAGTCTAGGGTAGATTACAGAGTTCACTTATAAACTACAGAGGAACCGCCTAGTAAGTTCAACAAAACTAAAGTTTGCATCCTTTCATACTTTGACACAATGAAAGAAATCAATAAAATGCTGGTGCATCAAAGTCTAATCTATGAGCAGGAGTGAAGTGGCATAAAGATGTAAACAAAAGAAACATTTTTTTGGAGTGAGATGTTGCATTTTAAATTACCCACAGGCTTGGTCACTTTTACACAGACCTACACATGTTCTCTGTCTTTTCACAGGTTCTGATTCTGATCATGGAAAAATCCTACATTTTAGATCTTTCCTTTGTTTAACTTATAATACAAGACCTTGCATGCACCTGTCCATCAGCAATAAGTTTTAGAGCCATACCCTTTCTCAGAACTACTAAAATCATGTCCCAGGCTTTACACCGTGTATTTTTATCCATTTCACATGAATTTCTGTTTAAAATGTAAAGGAATTAATCAGTTCAGATGCCTGGTTTTTATTACCACACATGTGAACAGTTTAAAAAGGGAAGTTTCTCTAGAACTGTGCACTTAAAGACTTTTTATTAATCAAAATCTTCTTAATATTCAGATTGTTTTATGCACAGGTGGACTTTTCCTTTAACTAAACTCATAAAATGGAATTGGAGACTAATGTCAAGGAATGAAACAGAACTACATTTGCTTTTCCTCACAAAAGTTCTTGAGTAGAAGTATAATATTCATTAAAAGGATACACAAATGAAACGTTTAGATAGGTAAACAGCTCTCTTGAGGGATATTTCTTGCTAAATATGACAGTGCCATGGATTGTTTCTTGGCCCCCTTTTTTCACTTATATTTATTCATTTATTTATCTCAGCAGACACTTTAAATACCCTGGAGTTTTACTTCAAGAAAAAACTCATAGATGCTAAGTGGTGCAAAGCAAGAATAATCAAAGTAGCTCACACCAATCACATTAATCTTTTGTGGCTAAACATGGATTCATTTAGTTTCGAGACTATGAAAAGAATAGCTTCTTGTATTTGCAAAAGTGTTTTATACTTGACCAGTGACCAGTCCCATTAAGTTCCTAAAAAAGTAGGGATGCACAACAGTAACCATACTGCCACGATAACAATACATAAATTGCTTAAACCACCACACCATTTTGCTATTATTGTTTAAGTGTATTTAATGAAAAGGAAAATAATCAACCAGCTTCCGATGAACAAACAGGCCTGTGTCGGTTCATAATTATCAGTGAGAACCAGTCATAAAGCTAAATGGGCTTAGAGAAACAGCACATCTGGAGAATCTTTTTCATTTGATCTATTATCAGCTGCATTTATGATAAAAAGTAAAAAAAAAAAAACCCAACAACTAAGATATCAGTTTGAGTATATATAGATAATATCAAGAACTTCGTATTGTATTAGCATTATCCCAGATTTTCCCTTGTTCCACAATTTGTATGCACAACTGAAAAATCTGAGGCAAATGCTTTATAAATTTAATTATTTTGATGCATTTGTGTGAAACAAAAGACATCCATGCAAAAGAGCGTTAATTGTATTTTTTGTATCAGTGCCAGTCTATATTGCTTTGAACTTATCCTGGTGAAAAATGGATAATGTAACAAATGTATCTGCTCTAATTTCTATAGAAGTTAAAAGTTAAAGGAATACTCCAGAGCTAATCTCTCAGACCACCAGAAAAAAGAGGAAACATATTGACTCAAAACACATTCTAATAGCAGATAATGATCAGCTGATTTATTACGTGCCCATTAGCTTCTATTTTAACCTCAATTTGAAATCAAAATGGACTTTTTCTCTATAAGCTCATGTTCCTTATAATGTTCCTTGTAAAAGACAGTATCTTCTCATTTTTACATCATCGTGCACCAGCAAGTAACTAATCCATTAAATGCTTCCCTTTTCTCTCCCACCTCCCCTACTCCTTTCAATGGGCAAAAATGTTAAGCTCAAGGATCTTCCTAATACCTTGTTTCACAAATACATTATGTTACAGAAGGAAAATGCATTATGAAGCGTGTTTTGAGTCAACGGATTGCTGGTAATTGTACGCAGTGGGTAGGGATTAGATTAAAAAGCTTGGAGTATTCCTTTAAAATGGTAAGCTTATTACAAACTTCAGCTAAAATCCACCATTTTTGCTTCACCGGTTCAGTGTCTATATAAGTGCACTGGAGCCTCTTAAAAAGCCCTTCTTGTCTCATATGACATCCATGAGCCAGATCCATCATCTTTGGCCCACGCTTGACCTGTAGCGTCACTGAGGGACACCACACTTCCACTGCCCTCTTCTGAAGACACAGGTGGCATTTTGACTACGGTCAGATCCCCTGGGGCAGTCATGTATGGAGGGCAGGAGTAGCTGGATGTAGAGCTGTAGGAGGCCGCTGGGTAGTGGACATCCTCCAGTGTCTGAAGGGTGTAGGGCTGGGAGCTGGAGGGGATGGATGTGTTGCTGCGGCTTGTGGAGAGGCGATAGGGAGAAGAACCGCCTGAGTCTTCACCACCCAGGGACGGGGAATGTGCCACTGGGGCAGAGGCCTCAGGGCACAGAACCTCTTGCTGACTTACATGTTCTTCAGAAGATTGGTCCCATGGGTCTCTCTGTAAAAAGGAAGGGAATAAAATATCATGTGACAAGGCATTGCACATGCTTTTTCTGTTTGGGCACTGATGTTAATGCTAAAAAAGTACAATAACAAAACACACTAGCTGTCTGTCCGATAAGCAGTTCATAATCCTGACTATTGATTGAACTAGAGTTTATTTGTTAGTCAATTTGGAAAGCTTATTTAGCCACATCCTTTAGATATTTAATGGGTTTCGTAGGTGATGCATCTTACAGTGTTTAATCCAAGTCTTACGCATACTATATTTCCTCAAGTCTTTAGTTTACAATGTATTAAAGGTTGATTATTATGCAGCAAATACAATTTCTAATTACAGCAAAGCATTTTATTATATTATAACTGGATTATTAGTTTTTAGAAAAGGGGCTTAGTATCTGAAGCTGAGTATCTTGCTCAGGCAGTGGTCTACCCACCCAGATATTAAATCCATATTATATTATAGGGTGTGGTATGCCAATATACAGTATATCATTAGTTCCAAAACAGCAACAAAATAAGAGATAAAAATTGGACTTGCTGCAGCAGTGCTTTAAAGTTTATAACCACTCCTCAGATGTGTAATATCTTGTAATTCTCTTCAATAAATATATGTATTATGTTTTGTATTCATATGATTAGTTGGACCAAATGTTTTAAACCTGCCCAGATCTACCATCAGGACAAACCTTGGTTTGTAGATACCAATTTTTATAGCTAACATTATTTCATACATGAAAGAGTGGTTTGACAATGTAGACAATATGGTCTGGCAATGCAGTTTGCATGATGGTGGTGCATATATTTCTATGACTTTTACATATGTCATTGTATGAGATTGTCATTTACATAGTCTCACTTTTGCAGTCTAAGTCTAAATATGGTCTAAATAAGACACAAGGCAAATAATTCCTAACTGACTAAATCATGCGGAAATGTCATGAAGTGTAATTTTCTTATGTTCATTGATTTTCAGTTTTACTAAAGGTCAGTACCAAGAGCAGATGTGAGGATGTCTCGCCAGAGAGAGAAGGCAGCAGTGTGGACAATGTGGATGGTGGAAATAAAGACCCTCCACTAGCTGTATAAGTGGGTGTGCTTCGGTAGTCCCCAAACGAATCAGACTGGTAGTAGCTGTCAATGAAAGAGGGGTAGCTGGAGTGGTCATAGGGGAAGGCCTTGGCTCCTAAAGCTGAAGAGTAAGAGTCTGTGGAGTACTGCTTCATGGGATGGCAAAGTTCAGAATCTGGTAGGTAGGACCTTCGCATGCTGTAATATCCAGGAAGCATGTGAGGCCCTGCAGCAGGAAGGAGGAAATAAAGTTAGATGAACACTCACTGAATTAACTCTCTCATCACATCCAGCACTCACTTCTGGATAAAATGGTATACAAAGCTGTGTAGGAGTTTTATCAGATAGTCCCAGAAGAGGTGAGCTCACCTGGCATTTGTACAAAAGCTGGCTGGGAGGAGCTAGGTCCTGCCTGGAAATCCAAAAAAAACCAGAATCATAATTTATTATCATTGCAGAGTGCATGTCTTGATCTTTGGATATTTTATGAGTATTTTATTTTATGAATATTATTAGATTTTATGATTATACTTTCTGAGAGACAGTAAGCCACTAAACAAAATTAACCTGGTAGTTCACTGCAACCCATTAAACTGACAATATATTACAAGTACATCTAAGCATTCACTTTGTGGCACCCAGAACATGGGATTCCTGGCATGTTACAGTCAGTGTGTTAAAGTCAGTGTGAAGACAGAGAACAGGAAGGCTCCAGTACAAAAGCTGGTTCTGTTGAAAGCCAGGCAAATTTTGTGGGAGGATATTTGAATGTGATTTGCCAGTGTTACAATAGCACCCCCACACCCTGTATATGTGTGTGCGCGCCTCCCTGTGCACTTGGTTGCCTCTGGTGGTGTGTGTGCCTTGAGGGTCCAAAATGATTGGATGACTGGGAACACATCCCAAATGACAATCTGCTAACAGATAAAACATGTCCTTATGAGTAAAAGAAAAATAAAGGCTGAGGCTTGAATGGTAGAAGTTGCTTTTTTTTATAAGACTGACAGCCTGCCAGAAAACCTTGTAACTCCATTATCACTGTTTTTAGATTTTATATTTTTCTTTTTTTTACATGGTTACCAAATGGCAGTTGGTTCATGAAAATATTTCACGATGAAGAGACCAACAAAAATAGCCCAAAATGAATAAAATCTCATAACCTAAAGCTGAGACAATTTTTTCATGATTTCTTCAATAAATATAATGCAAATAAAGTTAACACAAAGAATGCATGGTGAGCATATTCTTTGATGCACAATTACTGATTATTTAAAAAATTTATTTGTTGGAAAATGTATGCAAAAATATTTGTGCCAAATAATTATATGTAACACATACATATCAGGGGCAGCGGTGGCCTAGTGGTTATATATATATATATATATATGTATGTATGTGTGTGTGTGTGTGTGTTTGTGTGCATGCGTTTGTATAGATGTTATATGTATTGTTATACATTGTGTGTGTATAGGATACTTTGTTACATATGATTTGTAATATTTGGTGGAAACCTTTTTTTTTGCAAAAACAACATATTTTTTCCTATATAGCTTATATTCCTGTACCTGCAGTACTATTGATAAGTATGTAGTCAGTCAGTCAGTCAGTCATTTTCTGCCGCTTGTCCCAAGCAGGGTTGCGGGGGAGTGCTGGTGTCCAACCCAGCTCACACAGGGCGAGGACGGGGGACGCACCCTGGACAGGTCGCCAGCCCATCGCAGGGAGGAGCGTGACGGGTACGGCACCTTGCTCAAGGGTACCTCAGGGCAACCTATTGGTAAGGGGTTCGAACCCCCGATTCTCCAATCATGTGGCCAACGCCCTAACCACTAGGCCACCGCTGCCCCCGATAAGTATGTATTAATATGTTAATGATTAATTAGTAAGTAAATTATATTTTTAGCAGTTCATTTTTAGGTAGACTAAGCTTAATATTAACCTAGCTTAATAAAATACCAAAAGCCAACAAAGTTTTTATTGCCATTGGACTCTGGCATGATTATGGGTCAATGGCATTTGTTTCACCCGAAAATTTGCATGCGGCTTGATTAGAGCAAATTGCAAGTAAGGAAGGAGGGTATCTCCATATACACATGCAGAAATAAGCAGAGACCTGGCAGGCTTTTTTTGTCTATGATTAAAGTCCCGGCAGTGACCTAATGCAACTTTTAACCGTCTACCTTCAACAATGCCTCACTTATCTGAACCATTTCAGGAAGGCAGCGCTGGTGCTGGCAGGTGCACCTGATACTGATCTTCCCGAGGTGACAGGAGACATGTCATCTAACGCCCACCTATGCTCTCAACTTGTAGTTCCACTTGGATGCATTGCAGTGGCATGATATTTCACTGAGCTGGGGCTTATGAGAGTTTGAAATTCCATATTAGATGTGTGTAGATACTCTTTTATCCTGCAGGGGTGTGTATGTCACAGAAATGTCAATGATAATAATAGTTACAATAATAATATAATGCATATTATTCAGGAAATGGTATATGATACATTAGAGGGCCTAATAGAAAGAAAGGTTTGGTGTTCCATGCGCAGATGTGTGTGGGCAGTGTATGATAATGTTATGTGTAGCTCATTAAAATAGAACTGTCAATTAAGATAATATATATCAACAGCAACAACAATAATAAAAATAATAACAACAACAACAACAACAACACCCCACTGCACTACTCTCCAAAAGTCCACAGATAGTAAATAATATCAAAATGAAAAAAATTCATTTAAATTTTGAATGAATAGAAAAAATCTGAATAGACATGATTCAAATATGTGCAACTGACATAACTATACTTAATTACAAATAACATAAAATATAAAGCATTATTTATTGAATATGAATAAATTATATTTGTATAATGCTCAGCACCTTCACATTTCATTAAAGCTACTAATTGATCACAAAGAAATGACATTAGAAATAATTAGGAAAATATGGTAACACTTTATCTGTCTAAAGGTAAGTATCATTACATAAGAGAAAGGACAGGAATGGAAAAGAAAGGACTCAGGTACTTACGCTAAATCGTGGTACATTGGTTTGTCTTGATCGTTTCTCTGCTAGCAGGTCTTTGACTGTGTGCTTGACCCTGACGCCTTGGTACACTCGCTTGGAATACTCTGCTGTGAATGACATTTTTGGTATTTAATATCTCTGCCACACACACTGACAGTTGACACGTTTAATCCATGCTTGTCTTTATCATTTTTGGTGCAGAAGCCCAGGGTAGCTGATGCTTGTTTGTATATGCTTAACAACACACTTGATAGAATCATGAACAGAATGAATAAAATGTTTGTTTTCTGTACCCAAACTATTTCTGTCCTTTACATCATTTACCGTCCTTTACAAAAGTTTAAACTCTGTCTGTGAAACACATCATGGCTAATATTCACTTCAGAAATCTAAATAACAGCAAAGCATTTTTGGCCACACCATTAATATTGCTTGCATGTTTCTACTGGGCATTCACTGCAAATGAAAAATATTGCCCGAGTGCAGTATTTCATGACACAAAGTGTCCAGCAGCAGCAAACTATGCCTTCAACACAGACCATAAACATCCAACCACCCCTAATTTCAGCTAAACTTATTGGATTCTACTAAATTGTTCTAATAAAATGTTCTAATAAAACTTGGCATGGCACGTACATTTTAAAACAGACTAAATGAATAATATAATAATCTAATTTTATATCATTAGTGCAGTACAAACATGATTTTCTTGAATTAAAATGAACTTAAAATTACAGATATGTGGGTTTTTAGTCCTTTACATTATTAGACCTTCCCTTAAGGTAAAAATGTCCTGAGGGTTCCCCTCTGGTGTGCAGTATTAGTTTCCAATCCATTGCTTTCTTTGTAGGCCTGATTCTACATTCTTAAATAATTATGTTTTTCTTTTAAGCATGTTTGGAAATATGTTGCATCATTGATTGCTTCTTAATGCCTACAAATGAATGGTAAAGGTTTAGCTACATTTTTTCCCTCTAATGGGAATTAATAGATTAGGTAGTATTTCCCATTGCTTGAGAAAGGACACGTTTCGGCACTGAACGTTATTCTCACCTTCCCTGTTAATGTATGACAGTGAAAAGGGGAATATGTTCACAAGTTTGAGTAAAAGTTTAGTCAGTTGAATGTTTGCTTTCCAGCACTCTTTTTTTACAGTAACTCATCAGTAACCACTGAAACATTATTCAATGGAACCTCGATAATTAAGTTCCTTCCTGGTTGGGGATATCGACAGCTCATGTTTTACCATGTCATATTGAAATCAATGAGGCTGTCTGAAAGCTTTGAAGGAATGCAACCCAAATAAAAGAAAATAACAACAAATGAATCACTTATAGTGCTTATTGGCAGGTAAAGTGTGGTACTGTGTCTTGTTTACTTTTTGCTAAACAAGTAGCTGCAGCTTTAGATTTTTTTTTGGATGTTTTTACAAGAGTGATCAGAGGAACAAGGTGTTGTGATGTAAATCTTGCAAATGTTGCTTCTCTAACACTTAGCAAGTGAACAATATTTATTTCCTTTATGAGTTTGAATTATATATTAATATTAGAATTGTGTTCAATCTGAATAATGGGACTTTGGAAACTATTTTTTCAGCATGTACCACTCTGTCAATAATGTATTTTAAAATATGCATTTAATCCTACAATTTTATTGCAAATTATTAAACAATGAGAGAGAGTAATCTTTTATGTCTCAGGTGTTTGTAAGCGTTTCTGTAAGTATTGATTAGGTAGGCTTTAAAGGGCAGTCAGAGAGTTGGTTCCTGTCACTGCTTTATATTGTTTTCTGGTAAAAAAGCTAAAAAGTTATATAGTATAGTATAGTGCATAGTTTTCTTTTTGTAGAGCTTTGGTGCATGAAACTTGTACTTTGAAAGTGCCAAGCAATGCTTCGCTTCATTTCTTCTTATTCATATGTAAATGTTATCAAATGGTATCTTAAAACCACTTGAGACCATTTCAGTTCTTGAGAAAGGCTTTCTTTAGGTATACATTAGGAAACTATATTTTTGAACACCTGTGATGTCTACACATTCAAAGCTGCCTTGCTTTTAAATCCAATTTCTAAATCTCCTCATATCTGTGCACCACCACCTGTAATGGTTCAAAAATTTGTTTAAGAACTTATATAACTTGTGTTTTTTACATCTGCTTGTCAAGGCTATTTCCCTTTTATTTTCTTTTTGAAATTTAATTTGACTACATTCCTCATTCCTTATTTATTAGTAAATGTTCTTTAAAATTAACATTAAAAAAGGATAATAAAAAACACATGTTCTCTCATTGTGGGAGTGGGGATTAAGCAACTTTGACCTCTCGGAGAGTCTGCAATTATAACATAATTGTTACTTATGAATGTAATGTATACAAACTCTATTAAAAATAAAATAGTCAAACAAAAGTCAAACAAATGTTTTCTGGAAAGTATAAAAAAACACGTTTGCCAGGCACTATCAAAGGCCACTGACTGAGACTCAGTTGCCAGTCCTTTTGTAATTTAACCCTTTGTACTTCCTATAATAAAGCACAGACTCAATCGGCTATAGATGTTACAGTCTTCCTACGGTAATGGCAACACTAATGGAATTTTTGTGTTGTGATGTTGTTTTGCCTTTCTGCCAAAGCTTTCAAGCTGTTCTCTTTTTACAGTTAATCAGAAAGGGGAATTCCAAGCCCTGTTACAATGAAGAAATACTGGAAAAGCAGAGATGACTGCACAGCAAGCACAGCCAGTTCAGCACAACACAAAGTGGTCAAATGCCTTTGGACAGGTTTATTGCAATAATCTTGACTGACATCCCCAAAGAACAAGCCACCGAGGAATCACGGTCTGTCCGGAAAACTTGTGTGTTATTGCAATAAATTCTTAGAAAATCTACCCCATTATAAAAATAACTTTATAGCCTTTTAGTAGACCATTTTGTGAATTGACATGTATTGGAATTCACATTCATTTTCTGTTTGGAAGCATTTCTAATATCATTTCTAAAGTCATTTATCTGCTAGATGCTTCTGTGCTATCAGATGCCATAATTCTTACTTTGTATGTAGTATTTGCCCTAATGTTTTATAAATATCTGGTCCTAAAGTGTTACAGTTTACAGTTTTCATTCCTTGGTAGTCCATTGCAAATGACAACAGAAAGCAGAACATAATATAATTTTCTTCCATATGATAGAATACAACTAAAACATACATATAAATAACTTGTGATAGATCTTTACATCAGTTCTCACCTGTCTCCATCATAATTTGCAGATAACAGTCCTCTGTGTTCGTGCAGGACGTCAGTTTATCATACTAGTCCAGTAACAGTCATGCCGTGACCATCATTTCTTATAAAGAGCCATTTAAAAACCTAATGGAAACATGGACACCTAGCTACACACACACACACACACACACACATATATTTATACCCCTCTCCTGGTATCCCTAGTGAAGTTCTTTATGATTTGGTTAAATGCAAATCATGGGCTGGAGGACGTTTCTTGGTGATTTGCATCCAGGCTCCATACAAGATTACAGGAGAGGGCTTAGGCTGCTGGAATGGAAAATGTTGGGTGGTGACGATAAGGACAATGACGATGAGGATGAATGTGACTGTTGATTTTGCTCTGAGAAAAAGTAAGAATTACAGTAGTGGTTCATAGACAGAGAAGAGAAACTATCCTCAAATAAAAGATGATACTTAATTTAAACAATAATCACAATAAGTATAATACCCCCAGTAAAATGCAGTGGAACTGACTGGTACAAGTGAAGAAGAAATTCTGTTTTTAGGTCGTTTTGGCCTTAAAATGAAATGCTGCACCAAAGCAGCACTGCTATTGATAAAGCAGGTTTAATGGGAAAACTTTAAAGCACATGGAAATGATCCTGAAAGAAGAGTATTTCCAAAGTAAGTCAATGAAAAAGTACTGCTATTTAGACACAAAACCATCAAAAACTGATTTGATGCATAGCTGTGTAAAAGAAAGCCAAATCAAGCCTCTTCATGAATATTTCTTATTAATTTAGCAAAAAGCAATGCCGGAGTATGGACAAAAAAGAAAAATTAAGCTCATGCAAGTCACAATGGCTGCCTCTTATCACGGTCTGGGTTTTCCCCCGTAAATAACTGTCCAAACTCTTAGTGTTGGGATGTACAGGGTGGCTTTTGCTTGAATGAGGCTCATCAGGCCTACAATAAACCACTGCTGAGTCCTGAACATTTCAGGTCAGCACAGTACTGTAAATAAACATTTTTTCTGACAAAGACTTAAATGCTAGATTCTGCTTTTTTCAGGTTTATTGTGCAGACTATCAGCTCCATTAGCTGAACCTGCTCCCTCCATAGAGAACTACACATTAGTTGTATCTTGCTGTTTTTTAAACAATGTCTGATTTTTCTTCATTATAATGTAGGAGTTGATAACACAACGGAAAGCCTGAGTAACCGGCCACAGTCCTTTTCTCATGGAATCCAAAGGGATTCAACAAGAACCTGCTCTGGGCCAGTGCTCATCAATAAGCAGATTTGAATCCTGGGTCGATTAGGCTTGTAAATACAGTGAGAAGCTCACATCTGCAGCAAAGTTTCAGTTTCTTTTAAAACTCCGAAAGTCTTCATTCATTTTAGATTTTATGCGCCTCAGATGCGCATCTCTTCACCTGTTCTCAGAACGTGCAGTATCTTTTCCCTTGTGCAGTTTTGTCCAAAGAACATCTTTAATTGCACTTCGATTAAAAATAATTACATTTGGAGGAACCCGTTGCCTATGTGTGTGTTTTCGGATTCCGCTGCTTTAATCGGTGTGCTCAGGGAACTATTTCTGCAAAACTGAAAGCAAAACTGAAGAAAGGGGAAGGAAAAAGCAAGAACCGGTTCTAAGTGTGAATTGGTCTGGATTGCCTCCATGGCTGGCGTGGTGTATTTTGCAGGCTGGAAGGTTTCAGGGGATAAAAGTTTGTCGGAGGGTCAGGAGCCCAAACCCAGCCGCGTTTACACCATGTACCACGGCACCCACATCAACCACGCCAGAGCCATCATCACCGGCGGCTTCCAGCCCTCCGCCGACGGCCTGCTTGGCCCGGGCGTGTACGTGAGCCGCAACATCCAGAAGGCGAAGTGTTACCCGCTCAAAACCGACCCGCGGCAGCGTGTGGTGCTTAGGCTGCAGGTTATGCCGGGCAGAGTGAAGAAGATTGACTGCGACCACCACCCGCTCCAGAAGTCCTGGCACCAGAACGGCTACGACTGCGCTTGGATCCCGCCCAACAGCAACGTGTCGTCCATCAAGTCCGGTCGCGAAGAGGACTGCGTGTGGGACCCCAGCCGGATCAACGTGACCGGCGTGGCCGTTTGCGCGGACGACGGGACACGGCGGGAGCTGCGCGCGCTCCTGCGCCAACAGCAGCGTGCAAAGGGCTGCAGCGCGTGCGGGATGAACCCAGACCAACCCCATGACCTCCAGGCGTGCTGGCAGTGCGGGGAGAAGATCTGTGCTTTCGAGAGAGAGCATGTGTGCGTGTGTTCACTTGACTGACAAAGAAGCAGGGAGTAGCAGTCTGTGATAAAGAAGACTGGTCAAAGGTTCGAATCCCACTTCCATCAGTGGGTTCCTGAGCAAGACCCTGAACCCTGAGTTGCTCCAGGGGGACTGTCCCTGTAATTAGAACATGGAAGTTGCTCTGGATAAGAGCGTCTTCTAAATGCCGCAAATGTAAATCTAAAGTGTGTGTGTGTGTGTGTGTGTGTGTGTGTGTGTGTGTGTGTGTGTGCGCGTGTTTGAAAATGTTTGCGTCCACATGAAGACTGACAAGGAGATATGGAGTAGGATGTACGCACGCACACACACAAACACACACACACAGATTTGAAAACCACCAGGCTCATATTGTGTAGAATCTACAATCTAGATGCAATTTGACCTGTTGGGGCAAGGTGTGATATATCTGGCAACACACCACACATGCTTGAATAAGGACAGGTCAATTCGCTGAATGTTCTCAGTCATGTTCTTCAAACTGCATGGTCCTGCTGAAAGAGGCCACGGGGAAACTTTTGGCATACTGGATCAGCAAAAATGTTTAAGCAGGCATTATAGGCCATTGCTGAATACATTTTGCTGGTTTCCATCACATTAACTTCAACACCTTACTGCCTAATATATCAAACCCCTTAAATTTGCCACTGTAACAAAGTAATCATTGTTAATCACTTCCTCTTTCAGTAGTTATTTTCTTGCTGACTGGGTGTGGATATTAGATAGTACTGGATAGTATTGAATAGTACTGCTTGTGTTCTATGGTAAACTTTTAATATTTTCAGTTGGTTATCAGATGAACTACAGCTTGAATAGGAAGGAATTTGTAAATGCCTTAGTTCACAAATCAAAATGGGCTGTTTTGCAGCTAAGCTCCATATATGGACTAGTATGTTTTGAAATGAAATATAAAATATTAAACTCTTCATTAAAAACTAAGGACAACTTGTTTATACATCATTTTGGTCTTTAAAGAGGAAACTTTTAATGTTGGGAGGGAAACTGAGATGTCTCAGCAACATCCAACATATACAAGACAACATGAATAAGTAATGGGAATAATAAGGGAAAAATAAAACTGAGATCCAAGACGTACTAATACAGGGTGTTTTACTTTATTGCTAAATTAACTTTTGGCATTCCTTTTTCCTTTTTCCTTTTTTACTTTGCTTTATTTATTCCAAACTTGATGGTGAACAAAACCTGTATTCAAATTTATGATTGTACAAAAATGACTGTGTTTCATATTTATTGTGATGCTGTGATTATTGATGTCTTGCTGTTTATTGGCCTTGTTGTGTTAAATGTGTGAATGGTTTCCATCAGTTGTTACATGCACTGATGTGATCTCTGACTATAACAGATCAAACATAAGGTCTATGTTTTGTTTTTTAAAGCTGATTTTCTGTAAGCCACACATCAGGCACTACAGCAAATAGTAACTTTCATTTTTAAACAATCATGGGAGGCGTTTTCCTCTGAGTGATGATGAATGGAATTCTGGGAATTGAAAGTGTGACTATTGTGCATTGCACTTGACACTATTATGTAAATACGGCTTCATACTGTTCTATATATCACAAATTACAAAAGCAAAAAGCAAAAAACCTGCAAAAACTCTCTGTCCGGTACCTGCAAAGGTCAAAGGACTTACAAGTTTACAAAAAGCTTTTTTTTCTTTTAACAATGCTGTCTTTCTGCTACTGTTAATCTGTTAATCTGAATCCCCTTCTATTTTCACTATATACCGGCTCTCTGGGGAAGATCATACTCTCTCATGGCTTCTCCTACCATTCTTATCCAGATGACACTCAACTTATCCTCTCCTTTCCCTCCTACGATCAACAGGTCTCTACCCAAATCTCTTACTGCCTGGCTGACATCTCCGCATGGATGACAGCTCACCACCTCAAGCTCAACCCTGACAAGACTGAGCTTCTCTACTTCGAAGACCATCAAACTCCGCGTCATGACCTTCACATCTCCTTTGGGGGTTCACTTCTCATCCCATCTCGATCGGCTAGGAACCTCGGTGTCACTTTCGACAACGAGCTCTCCTTCTCCTCCCATGTCCTTAATCTGTCTAGGTCCTGCCGACACCTTCTTTTCAACATCAGAAGAATCCGTCCTTTCCTCACCACCCAGGCAACCCAACTGCTGGTCCAGTCCCTGGTCATCTCGAAACTGGACTACTGCAACTCTCTTCTGGCAGGTCTTCCACTGAAGGCAACAAGACCACTACAACTGATTCAAAACGCTGCCGCTAGACTCGTCTTCAACCATCCCAAGTTCTCTTCATCCACTCCTCTGCTGCGGGACCTGCACTGGCTCCTAGTGGCTGCTCATATCAGGTTTAAAACTCTAACTCTTGCTTACAAGGCTACTAACAGCCTTTCACCATCTTACCTGTCGACTCTAATTAAACATTGTGTCTCTTCTCGTCCCCTCAGACCATCAAGCACTGCTCGTCTTGAACCTCCACCGTTGAAAAACAGAGGAAGACACGCATCAAGACTCTTCTCAGTTCTGGCCCCTCAGTGGTGGAACGAACTCCCCCTGATGGTCAGAACTGCGGAGTCCCTCGCTGTCTTCAAACTCAGATTAAAGACCCACCTGTTCACGGAATTTCTGAGGGACTAATCCCTCCCACACCATCCACTCTCCTACCCTTACTCTTTCTTTCCTAAAAACCTCTACTCTCTTTCCTACTCTCCCACCCCTGCTCCTCCTCTCAAAAAAAAAAAAAAAAAAAAGGCTTGTTACTAGGTACTAGCTAATCAGCAGTTACTGATCTGTGCTGGTTACCAAGATGATGATCTATTGTGGAAATAAAGCACTGTTGTAAGTCGCTCTGGATAAGTCTGCTAAATGCCGTAAATGTAAATGTAAATGTAAATGAATGACAAAAGAATGTGAACAAACATCAAGTTGGTATTATGTGTGTCTCGATTTACTAAACGTGCTGACAGTTTTGCTCTGCTTCCCGTCATATTCCAAAGACATGCAGGTCAGAGGGAATGTGCTTAAATGCCCCCAGGCTGTGGCTGTGTGTTTAAGTGTGTTTGTGTGTTTGTATGATTGAATGTCCAGGGTTTAACCCAGCCCTGTGAGTACTCTGATAAACAGGTTTATAAGGCAAATGTTGGAGAAACACCTGGGTCTGGCCGCCCGTAGAAAAGTCTAGCAAGTTCATTTGTGGAAACAAAAATACTAACTTTTCAATTTACATCCAGTATTGTAGAAAAAAATAAAATGTTGACCAGAACTTACTTTTGATAACTATAATGGTCAGAATTACAGCCCTGTAATTCAGACCAATAAAAACAATCAAATTCAATTTGATTACCAAACAGCAACTCCAATATTTGTAAATTAATGCAAATTATCACTAGCACCACACTTAAATTCACACTGTATAAGAAATAGTTATAAGCAATTAGGTTTTTTTCCAGGTTTGCTATGACAGTCAACAACTACTTTTTTGTGTCAATATTTGCTTTCTTTAATGTGACTGGGAATATACTGTAATTATGAAAAGTTATACGATCACATTTCCCACTGAGTGTCCAAATAGTTTATTTCATTCACTACTTCCTGAATATGTTTATGACACACGTATTCACAGCAAAATGAATACCATGGACATCCACTCCCACAAGCTCTTTCAAAGCTACACCGTGTGACATGTAAAGTTTGTTCTTTGTTATGTTCCTGTGTACTACACTAGAGGGTACTATTTAGTTTCTGTTGGGATTTTCTGGCTACAGGAGCTTAAAACTTGTCTCCATGGTAAACAACAAGGCACATAATCTCATTATGCTGAAGTGGATTAGACCTGCCACCAGTAAAGTGCTCACAGAGAGATCAGGTCTTTGTAGCTATTCTCAGGCAATGACATGAGGGCAGATGACCACCTTGTGATTGTAAGTGCATTTTCTAGATTATTTCAAGAGAATAGAACAAACAAGAGAAGACTTCATGATGTAAATGTTGTCTATCTTTTGCATGAATTATAAGTATCAACCTCTGAGCAGTGTATCTTATAGAAGGAGATCCTCATTCAGGATATAGTCTTCTGTAAAATGCCTGATATTGAAGATACTGGCTCAAGTTCATGGGCTCTGTCTGTGTTTATAAGTCAGAGAACCATTATGGGACTGGCAGTTTTGATCTCTTGGTTAGTCCTATTTTACCTGTTGGTGAATGTATGGCTGCTTTGCATCCTCACCAGCCTTTTGGTAGTTCTGGGGGGCTGGCTAGGCTCTCGTGCTGCTCTGGATGCTAACAGCCTGCTCTACTTGGAGCACTTTCTGCCAATGGGCCAAGCCCCTCTGCCAAATGTCTCCTTCGAGAGTGAGAGGAGGCTGGACTGGGAGATCCACAGCACAGTGGAGAAGGCTGTAAGAGACTTTGTTTCAGCCTGGTATCGCAATTTAGTGTCAGAAGAGGAGAGTGAATTTGAGAGGGAGGTTCGGGATGCCATGCTGGCAGCAGCTGCAGAGCTGAAGAAGCGGGCAAGGAAAGTTGACAGGCGAGTGCTGGCTCAAAGACTGCTGGAGTTAGGTGGATGCCATCTGCAGTGTTTTGGCCAAGCCAGGGAACTTCAGAAGCTGCTGTTAGTCAAATCTGTACAGCAACAGCATCAAGGACCTCAAAACCCGGAGGCTTTTGTTGGGTCAAGGGCCACTTTTTGGAAATTGTACAGTGAAAGTGGTGCACCACACCCTGCCCTGGCCAGTTCTGCTGCTCAGCTCTGTTATTCAAAGGCAGTGGTTGACTTGTTGCTGCATGTTCTTGTTCCTTACCCACACCTGGAGACTCGCACAGGCCGCTATCTGGTAGGGGAACTTGTCACCTGCAATGTTCTCTTGCCAATGGTGGCTCGAATATCAAATCCAGACTGGCTCAACCAGACTATTATAGATGTATTCTTTAAATCTACAAGCCAGGCAGAAACTGAAGGAACAGTGGACGTCCCACCAAGCCCTTGGGATCGGGACTTCTATACTCCACTTCCATGGGATTGTTCTGAAACCTCCAGCATGCAGACAGCAGGGTCTAGTTCTACACTGCTACTTCAAGAATCATCAGAGCCTATTCTCCAGATTCCATGGTCCACTAATGATTCCACAAAAGGATTAATCACAACAGAGTTATCCTTTCAAGAGGGAGAAGTCCTAAGCACATCAGAACTTCCATGCAGGTCCAGTCAGATGTGCCTCCACAGTGATTATGATGTAGAATCACCTTTCTCAGATGGAAAGAACGTCTCCAATGAATCTTTGGATCTGAATGACTCAGAAATGGACAAGGATAAAACCTTCTGTGATTGTGTGAATTCTGCTGACTTTTGTGGTTTGGTGTGCTTGGATGATGATACTCTAGCTCTTCTGGGAAAACGCATTAGACCAAAAGTTCTCATATCAGAACACTTGTTCTATAATGAGAGGCCCATGGAGGAATCTTCTGCTGGAGGTCTGCCTCAGACTGCAAACTCTAGCTCAGGTGGGCCTTGTCTAAGCCCCTTTGGTCTTGAAACTCTGGAGGGACCCGTGGTTATTAAGAACCTGAGAATTACTGGCACAATCACAGCTAAGGAGCAAAAAGGCAACAGTAGTCATCCATACACTCTCTATACCGTGAAGGTAGGTAAAACAAAATCTTATAATTAAGTCACTTATTGCGAAAAGCAAACACATACTGACCAACATTTAGTTTAACCATTTTTGTTCTAGAATAGAATGGGGTTTTGCGTTGTATTCTTGTACTGTAGGTTACATGGTAAAAGCCATGGCTTTTTTTTCTTGACAACAGTCCTTTACAAAGACTTGTGATAAACACTCATAAGCATCTGAGCTAGTTGGCTGTGAATAAAAATGAAACTGCAGAAAAATAATGAAAGCCAAATGAAGAATCAGTACACAACTACTGAAGACATTAAGTCAGGCCATTTATTTGTTAATTTTTTTATTTCAAACTTTAGGCCTGTTGTGTATATTGTGCTTCAAATCTGTGGAACAGCAGATTCCTTCTATTACATATTAAACATGAGTGGATATTGGTTAATTGGAATGCATCTGAATGCATGTGTATGCCCACAGTACGAGACAGTTATGGACACAGACAACTCTAGCAATGATCAGTCTATTGGATATCACACAGTGAACCGGCGCTACAGTGAGTTCCTTAACCTGCAGACACGTCTGGAGGAGAGATCTGACCTTAGGAAAGTAATTAAAAGTAAGAAATCTGTATTTGTACTACTTTGATAAATTATAAATCAAAATTTTTTTTGTTAAATAATGCTATGCTGTAAATATGATGTCATTTTATATGTTATACATGTAAAAGAACATTTGACTATATCCATACACACATTTTTTATTAGTAGTTCTGAATCCAAGATCTAAATCATTTTTATGTTTTATATTTTAGAATTACTTAATTTTTTGAATATATATCAGTTTGTTTCCAAAAAAATAAGAAAGAATACCAGGTGTTATGAGCAAACAAGCTTATTAGATACATTTTTTTGATAAGCAACATAAAATCAGACATAATAAACCCATAGGCCTCTCCAATGGTGACTTTCTAAAAAGATTTTATAAAAAATCTAATCCAAAATTACTTCAGATCAGGTTCACCTGATAGTTACATAGGGGCAGTCTGATGATATGTTTTGTGTAATGGGATGAAGAACTGCAGAGTTTGTCTTTGTAAAGAGTTTACACAGAAAGAGATGAGTGAAATGTAAACTGTGGAGTTTGATTTTGAGATCTCATTTGTATTTTGCACTCAAACTATGGTAAGAGTAGAAACCTATTGTTGTAATTAAAGGAATATAGTTCTCAAAGTAGTATTACAAACCCATAAAATTCCAAATTGTTATTTATTTAATAACTGCAGTTTTGATTGTAATGTTGCTAACAAAAAATACTCAGTAGTCACCCAAAAATCCCAAACTGTTTCTGTAAAGATATACCACCAGAAATGCCCTTTCTCACCCCAAACCATATTCAGCCCTTCATTATGGCAGAACATATATGTGTATATGGTTTAGGACACAGGATGACTTACTGTGTGTCTTCAATTGAAAAAAAACATTACCGCTACAACCACTTATTCCATACAACATCTGATCCAAAAGTATTTTCCTTTTTTGTTATATGTTATATTATATTATATTATATTATATTATATTATATTATATTATATGCCACAGTGTTTAGCATTGTCCACTTGAAGTGAAATGTTCTGTGTTTAATTTCAAGTGAAAGTAGCCTTTTATAAGAGTCCTTTCATGAGGAGTTTGCATGTTTCTTCCTGAGTCTGCATTGGTTTTTTCCTTCCCCAGTCCAAAGACATGCATGTCAAGTGGAATGGAGATGTTAAATTGCACTCTAAGTGTGACTGGATGTCTGAATGCCCATTGTGTCTCTCTGTCGTTTGATCTAAGCGCTGGAATAGGCTTGAGCATCCCCCATGACTTGGCTAGGAAAACTAAGTTAGAATCCTGGGTGAATTTATATATTAATATATTTGTCTGTATTTATTTTGATATACATATTATACTAGGAATTTCTTTTCATTTTTATTGTAATTTTTGCCAGATAACATGCTGTTTCTGCATTTCAGATGTCAAAGGCCCAAAGAAACTCTTCCCAGATCTCTCTTTTGGAAACCCGGATGCAGAAAAAGTGGAAGCCAGAAAAGGCCAGTTAGAATCATTCATTAAAGTAAGATACTATACTTTCTCCTCAGTATTTGCTTCTGTAATGCTGCAAAATATTTGATGCATTAAATAGATCTTTTAAGAAACCAGCACTACCTCTTTATCTTGGTTCTTCCTCCCTGTTTTTGTAGAAGCTGTGCAGTATCCCAGAGGCTGCCAGGAGTGAGGAAGTACAGGAGTTCTTGGCTCTCAACACTGATGCCAGCGCAGCTTTTGAAAAGAAACCATATGGCTCACGTATAGACAAGGTATTGATATGCAGTAATCTGCCTGAGATCAGACTGATGAATGAATATCTTCCCTGTCCAATCAAATCCTAGTATGTTGCAATTGGAGACTTTATAGCTGAAAGAAGAACTAGTCCAAACAATCTTTAATTGCCACTATAATGCCACCTACAAAGCTTTGGTGAGAAAAGAGCAATGTGATTTCTTAAACCAGTCAAATAGACTTCCATGCACTGCCCATCATTTTGACTAAGTATCCTTTATTGGGGGTTGTTAGTATTAAACAGTTGTCAAAAAGGCTTTTGGGAACACTTTTGATTCTATGAAGAGTCGTTTTGAATGAATGATTGTTTTGTAATTATTGTAAGTGAAAGTGAAAGTGAAAAAGTGAAAGTGACAACCCTTGTCATTGCGAGGTCAATGCACAGCAGACAAAGAACCACAACGAAATTGGACCTCTGCTTTTAACCCATGCACACTCAAACACCGTGCAGCAGTGGGCAGCTATTGAAAGCGCCCGGGGAGCAGTGATGGGGACGGCACCTTGCTCAAGGATACCTCAGGGCAACCTTTTGGGAAGGGGTTTGAACCCCTGATCATGTGGCTAACGCCCTAACCACTAGGCCACCGCTGCCCCAGTATATTTGTAATTAAAATACCTGAACCTTTTTAAATTTTAATGTTCTCAGATTGACAGTGCCATTATTAATATAATAAATTAATTATCTGATGCCAGACAAAAATGTATTATTGCTCAGTAGGATGTCATTGTGCCTATACTTTGAGGGTTCTGGAGTGATTGTCGTAGAAGCTTAGTAATCAAGCCTTGACTGTTTTTAAGGCTTTAAAAAAAAAATCCAAAATAACAATTCCAACATTGAATGCTTTCATTCAGCATTGAATTTCTCAATGCAAACAGTTTCTGTCATGATAAGCAAGGCCATTAACCACCACTTGCAATCCCTTGGTCTGTCAACCGGTCAGAGGCTGTATCTCTGACTTGACATCTGTTTGTCAGATTTAATCTCAGACTTCTTAGAAACTCTCAGATTCTGTTTTGTGCATCTGTTATAATGTTTGACATTATTTGACAATATTTAACATTACAGTATTTTCCATATAAGAGTATCTTGGTATGAGATGAACTCATGCTTCCTGAGTGCTGCTACTCTCTGCTAAGAGACACCAAAGGGAACCTTACACAGTATTGCAACATTAACCAGAGAGAAACCACATTTGCAGGAAGAAAACCTATTGTGTATATTGAACTGCTTTTCAAAACATTCTGAAGCGCCCAACAAATGATATAAACAGGTACTTAAACACTCAAAATATCTTTTCAGAATTAGACAACAACAACAAATTCAGATAATATGTGTAACTGATAGTTACTGTACAAATATATGGTATACCATACTTGTACAGCACATATATTATGCAATATGAAAAGTGAAAGTGAAAGTGACAACCCTTGTCATTGCGAGGGCACAGCACAGCAAGCGAGAACCACAACGAAATTGGACCTCTGCTTTTAACCCATGCACACAAACACCGTGCAGCAGTGGGCAGCTATTGAAAGCACCCGGTGAGCAGTGACGGGGATGGTACCTTGCTCAGGGGTACCTCAGGGCAACCTACTTGTGAGGGAATCGAACCCACAATACCACTATATATATACCACTGTAAACACATTTAATTATTGGAGAATGTTTCAGCAGGTTTTTACTTTGCAGTAAAACAAATCAAAAAACAAAAAAGGCACAAATCAATCTGCATTTAATAGCTGAATATTCTTCTTTTGCGATCAACAATTAAACCAACTTCATTTATGGTCAAGTAGAGGAAAAAAATAGGAAATCACCTTAAAATTAGTTATTCTTAAAAATACCAACATAAGCAAAAAAGGAATAGTGCTTGCAGACCATAATTAATTCATGCGACTATTTTTTTGCCACACATAAGCCAGTCACATGAATTAATTAAGGTCTGCAAGCACTATCCTTTAAAAAAAATAATTAAAAATTGCCATAAATCAAGGATCAGTGCTGAGCCCATTCATGTTTACAATGGTAATGGACAGGTGTTGAGTGGTGAAGAGAGAGAGGAGAGGAGAGGAATGAAAGTCAGTTGTACAAAGACAAAATACGTTTGGAGTAATGAGGATGGACAGGAATAGAAATTAGTATATTAGCGGTATAACTCAGGTTAGATGTTTTGGAGACAAAGTTAAAGAAGCAAGATTTTGATGCTTTGGACATGTCCAGAGGAGAGACAAGGATTACATTTACATTTACTGCATTTAGCAGACGCTCTTATCCAGAGCGACTTCCATGTACTAATAACAGGGACAGTCCCCCTGGAGCAACTCAGGGTTAAGGGTCTTGCTCAGGGACCCAGTGGTGGCTAGAGGTGGGATTTGAACCTGAGATCTCTTGATCTATAGGCAAGCACCCTACCACTAGAACACCGCCACTGCAGGATTATATTGGGAGGAGAATGTTGATGGATAAAGTGAGAGAGAACTTGCAGGTCTTTGGTGTGAGAGGAGGATGCAGAGGACCAGAAGAAATGGAAATGGATGATCCGCTGTGGCAACACCTAAATGGGAGCTGCTGAAAGAATGTTACTGATTACATTTTCAGCCATTTAATTTATAATCTTAACAGAAATCTGTCCAACTGGATGTACAATGAAGCTTTTATGATCTGTCAAAACCACCAAAACAAAAAAAAGCTATATTTTGTGTCAAATTAATATTAGGATTAAGTGAAAGTGACAACCCTTGTCATTGCGAGGTCATGGCACAGCACACATGAACCACAACGAAATTGGACCTCTGCATTTAACCCATGCACACTCAAACCCGTGCAGCAGTGGGCAGCTATTGAAAGCGCCCAGGGAGCAGTGATGGGGACGGTACCTTGCTCAAGGGTACCTCAGGGCAACCTATTGGGAAGGGGTTTGAACCCCAGATCCTCCGATCATGCAGCAAACACCCTAACCGCTAGGCCACCGCTGCCCCAAGTATATATAGTGTATATATAAGCTCAAAGGCTGTTGTATGAACTAATAAATTGTTTTGTTTTGCAGTGAAAGGCTGACATAGGTCTAATTTTTATGCTTGGCATGTATGTGTGACTGGGATGATGAAACTTACAGATGGTTGAGAACATAGTGGACACACTGAAGACAGCTTTTCCTCGTTCAGAACCTCAGAGCCCCACGGATGATGGAGAACCGGATGCAGAGGGAAGAACACCAGACAGCAGAAAGAAGTATGAGTGCACTTTATGTTATCTTCAAGTAGAATTACTGCTTGCAATGTAACGTGTTTTTAAAAATCATTTCAGGTCACGACTGAGGTTTTCCAGTATAATAGCCCCTACCTCTCTCAGTGTTGCAGAATTCCAGCCCAAAATCACATACTGCTTCAGTGAGGGAAGCACGGTGAGCTGTGATCTGATGTCATTTATAAAAAAAAAAAAAAGTTTCTGATAGTTGTAATTGTTAGCATTATTTTTAAAGCTGTTTTATATAGAAGAAATTCTTAGTGGATTCTTAACCATGCTCAAACACACACAAATTTATGTAAAAAAATTGAAATTTAAAACCAATTGAATTCGCAGTATAATTTTTAGAGTGCTGCTCATATCTGAGCTAGTTTATACTTGATGACAAGTGTGACATTAAAAATTATATTATTGGATAAAAAAGCTTTTTCCCACTCACTAGAGAATTATGTGTTTTAGATGGGAGGAATAGTCACCTTTACCGCTTTAATATGATCAGACACAATTTACAATTTTAAAATTTAGATATTGACACTATAATAAATGTTACTTTGTTTAAAAAACTAATGAACAAGAACTTGTTTACTTTGATATCTTTTCCACTGGCGGAGTACTAAAGCTGAGTACCTGATAAGTACCACCTTTGGTTCCCATCACAATCAAAAAAGCCAGTTTATTTTCTTGCTGGCACCATTTTTCAGATATAACCTCTTATGTGTAATCCAAAGTCACCATTGTGGTTTCTCTGATTTTGTTTTGCATGAACAAACCATCATTTTTGAAAAGAAAATTCATTTATTATATACTGTGTATGTGGTCGAAATGACAATAAAATCCTACTTGACTTGACTTGACCTGAAAATCCCAGGTATCTCCAAAATGGAGATTATTTATCCCATATATACATATATCCCCAGATTCAGCACAAAGTAGTTTGCTTTAAAAAATACACCTTTACAAACAGGGAACACTTGAGTTTTCTTTAGAAAAGGCAATGTTTATGTGATGAGCAATGGCCAATCAAAGCATGCAGGCATCCTTTGAAACTGGGGCTGTGTAGCACTGTTTTCTGATTGGAGCAAAATAACTTTTTTTTTACTGTATAATATTACTTGTCCACAATAACAAACTGGGGCATTCTGACATGGTTGGTTCTGTCTTCACATTAGGTTTTTAAAGGACCTTTAGGAATGGAGGGGTTTGTGCTTGAGCAAGAAAAAAGGGTGGATGGAGAACTCAGAAAAAACTTTGCAGAAAAGAGAAAAACAGGAGTTGAAGAGCCAGAAGAGAAGGATGGAGTGTCAGAGAAGAGAACACAAGGCACAGGTAATTCAGTAGATTATATTAGACAATTTTGATTCAGATTTTTCTAAGTATATCCAGTTTCTTCTGTCCTGTCTAGTTTGGGAAAGTTCACTCAAACGGAACATCTCATGGGTTAAAATACTTGAAAGTTAAAATTGATCAGTTTAGTGATAAACTCAAGCTAACACAATTTTCCCTCATGTCAAGTACAGATGATCAGCAACTTTTTTTGCCCAAAGTCTGGTTCTTCAGATTTGCCTTATAATTAAGATAAGGATAGAAAGGCTAAGTCTTAGGGGACCTTCAACTGTCCAGTGCCACTACTACCAGAGCAGTGGCCCTATCTGACCGTGCTAACATTAGAGGGGAGTCAAAGAGAGCACAACTTAACACACCCAATATAGGTGGGTTGGATGGCCCTGCCCCTCGCCATCACACAGCATGATGCCAGCCAGTGTAGTCTGTTAACTGATGTAACACAAATAACATTTCATGTAGCTTTGAAGAAGTACATACAAGCCTGGTAGTATAAAGTTTCCTTATTTGTTTGACATTAGCCTTCTAGTTCCAGGCACAAAAATTTCATAACTGATTGACTTCATTTGATTTGAACTTTTAGTCCAGGCCCTTCATTCAGCCATAGTAATGCAGTATTCTGCATTAACCACATGAGAGCACTGTCACTCCACCATAAAAGCTAAGGTGTGTAAGAGCGAAAGAGTGAAACAGTGTATGAGAGTTTGAGAAACATGGTTTCTATTATAAAACATTTATATTTAAAAATTATTTAAAAGTATTTCAATCTTTAACATTTTTATACACAGTACTGATTAAAAGTTTTAGGCAGGTGTGAAAAAATGCTGTAAACAAAGAATGCTTTCAGAAAAATAAATAATGATTCTTTATTTTTATCAATTAAAAAAATGCAAAGAGAGCGAACAAAAGAGAAATCTAAATCAAATCAATATTTGGTGTTACTACCTTTTGCCTTCAAACCAGCATCAGTTCTTCTAGGCACACTTGCACAAAGTCAGGGATGTTGAAGGATTATAGTCGGTGTATGATCAACAAATTTTACCAAACAGGTGCTGATGATCATCAATGTCACACGGAGGTTGAAACACAGTCATGTTTGGAACAACCTCCCAGCCGAGTTCCTTCAAAAACTGTGTGCAAGTGTACCTAGAAGAATTGATGCTGTTTGGAAGGCAAAGGGTGGTCACACCAAATATGGATTTGATTCAGATTTCTCTTTTGTTCATTCACTGCATTTTGTTGATTGATGAAAATAAATGATTAACACTTCCATTTCTGAAAGCATTCTTTGTTTACAGCATTTTTTCACACCTGCCTAAAACTTTTGCGCAGTACTGTACATACTAATTCATTTTATATAAAATATACATTAAATTATATTAAAGATAATGAAATAGATTGAATTTACATCCATTATCTGCCGCTTGTCCCAAACGGGGTCGCGGGGGAGTGCTGGCGTCCAACCCAGCGCACACAGGGCGAGGACAGGGGACGCACCCTGGACAGGTCGCCAGCCCATTGCAGGGAGGAGCGGGAAGGGGACGGTACCTTGCTCAAGGGTACCTCAGGGCAACCTACTGGGAAGGGGTTCGAACCCCCGATCCTCCGATCACGTGGCCAACGCCCTAACCACTAGGCCACCACTGCCCTGCGATTGAATTTACAATGGAAAATATTTACAGGTTGTTTTAAAATAGAACAATTGTTTTAAAATGGATAGATTTTATAGCACTATACATTCAAGCTAGACAAAGCAATAGTAATAACTGAATTTTATGTGTATACGCATGCCTTTCCAAATAACCTGATTGTGTGCAGATATGGCTCTGGCGGATGTGGCGCTAAATATCCTTTGCTTATTGATGAAAGACCAATGGAGCTGGCTGTGCACTGAGAACATCCAGAAGACCATCCGGTTGCTCTTTGGAACCATTATAGAGAGGTTAAACTCTGCACATGCACATGCATTCAATGACAGAGACCTATTACTACTATTATTAGTACAAGTAATGGGTTGTAGAACACACAAAGGATCAAATTACTTTATTTAAACCCCCCTAAGAAAAACAAAATATAAATGTACGGTATATGGTATAAATGTAGCATTGAAGCTCCAGACCACACCTTCATCATACCTATAACTTCATCGTAACTTTCACATATTCTTTCACTTTGTCTGGCATTAAAATATGCTTCCTATGCTCAGGATGGCAATATAATTATGAATTGCATTTCACATGCTTAAAGAAAGTTGCAGCAGTTTGCTTCTTCATACTTTATCCTTGCAAATTAAATGATACATTAGATACAACGAAAACAGTGCAATTTAAGGTGCCAGAGAAATTCTGATTAATGAGCCAATGGACCTCAGTTTCAGACTTAAATAATGCTGTGGCTTCAGATAGCAAGCCTGTATATAGATATAGATTTCACAACAGCCACTCCTGTTAAGCAGTAGGTTAAAATTTATAATAACATGCCTATGGACCTAAGGCTCAAGAGGTCCCAGGATCGAATGCCACCTCTGGCACTACCATCACTGGGTCCCTGAGCAAGACCCGTAACCCTGAGTTGCTCCAGGGGGGACTGTCCCTGTAATTAGGACATTTGCTAAATGCCGCAAATGTAAATATAAATGTAAATTTAATAACATATATTGTAGGCTCTTGTTTATATGGGTACATCTACAAAAGGCTTTAATGATATAAACCTACATATTAATTTTTGAAAAGATTTCTTTCAATGAGCTTCCAAGTAGTGTTCATGAAAAGTGACTATTTTTTAAAAAAATGTCCATTAATTTATGTTTGTCAATTTTCATTAAAAGGCTTATACTGATGTCACATAGCCTTATGAATGCTACTCTACAGCAAAGTTTATTAATAGTTTTTAAGAACATGAAATACAACAATGAACGTCATTATCCTATATTTATCTTTAATCTAGCTTAATAAGATCTAGTTTATAGTAGCATTTATTGGCCAAATAACATCAGTTTGCTAAAGCGCTAAAGGGCAAAACTGAGCAACTCTGCACAGAAAATAATTTTTTCATTGTCAGTTGATTTGTATAATTTTGATTAGTCATTTAACTGTAATTACAAATAATTGCATACATTATTATCATATATCTCCTAATAACAGACAAAAAAAATTAGATTTGAATCTAACAATCCACATGTCCAATGCATTTTAATGACCTATGAATAAGAAATTATTTCGGTAAAGTTGTCCTATTTTGATCACTATAGTTACTTAAATCCATTACTTATACCTTCATTCAAAGCCTGCAGTATAAAAGGTTAAGAATTAGAAAAGGTAATTGCATTGTTTGCCATGTATGATAATTTCGCAAACCTGGTTTATGTCTATAATGAAGTTGTTTTGAAGTGTGTACAGCACACCTGCTGAGACTGTTCCTCACAAAAGGCCAATTTATTGTCATTTAGAACAGCACATAGAACAGGGCATTTTTATTGAACCTGTTTATGAGGAAAATTAAGCCTTGCACATGAACAGAACCACATTTAGATCTGTTTCTGCGAGAGGAAAGTGGAAAATTATGCAATCCAGCCTTTATTCGTGCTTCGCTGTGTTGGCGGTGCTGTTGTTTTTGGCCACAGATTCACTGTAGTAATTATTCATTATTTTGTGGCTGCGGGTGTCTGTGGTCAGAACTGGAGTGAAAACATTATTGGAACCATAGAAAGCAGGGCCTCTCATGTCTGCCTGGCACAGGTCCCAATCAAAAAAGACCTGAGGGTCAAGAGGAAGAACACGATTGGACGGCACAAAGAGTACGGGATGGCTGGCCAGTTAGCTTATCAGTCACTTAGTTTTGGAAATGCACAGTCTTGCGTCATTTCTCACAGCCAGACACATGTAAGCTGTTGTAGAGCTTTTGCAGTGTTAGAGTCTTGAAGTCTGTTGATGATTACATTGTACAAATATCCAAAGGGCAAAAGATCTGCCAGTTCATGGTCTAAAGGCTGATTAAAGTAATAGTTTATTGAAATACAAAGAAGAAGAAAAAAAGAAAAACAGTTTTCTCTTTCCTGAATGACATATTTTGCGTTTGCTCCTAGAGGTTTACACTGGAGCTATGAACTAACTAGTTAACGTCCTTTAGCTCTGCACTAAAGTCTAACATGAACCATAAGAAGCAACTAATAAGCAATTAATAAGCAATTTCAGACTGATTTCTGATTCTCTCTGTGACCTACTTTTATATACTTAGACAAAACTGAGAAGACAAATCAGGCTGCATTGACAGTTTGACAGACAACTCAACATTTAGAATTATTCAAAAGTCAAAAGAATTATTCAAAAGTCTTGTGCCACTTTTCATTTCTTTATTTGCTTCCAAAAAGCCAGATTCTTTCTTTGTATTTTTCAAAATTTCAATGAGGAAGAATGCTCCCTGAAGGACTTTCAAAGTTTTCGGTTCTCATTTTTAATTCATTTCCTGAACCTCACCAGTTTCAGAGGCAGAAGCAGTGTGGGATGCTCTTGACTTCTTGAAGCGCTTTGGAATGTCCTTCAAGAAGCCTGAATAATAACTACTCCTTGAAGACAACTTAAAGAAATGACAAGAACACTAACATGATAGAGTTCAGGCTGCACTGAAGAAAATGCTTGTTGTTGCAAATATTCACGTAAAAGCTTTATGCTTCTTTTTGCGTTTTATGTATTTACATGTAGGTCTGTACATTTGTAAATCACTGTACCTATTGTCTCATTTACCTAGCAAAGTATAAAGAAATCAGGAGTGGCTCAAGACTTTTAGCTGTGTTGTTAACACAACATAATGAGAGGAAAAAAATTTACTGCTAAGATTTAACTGCTAATTAGTTACATTACCCTGGAAACTCCAATGCAAAACAAAGAAAGCAGTCACCAGACATGTCCTGGCTGATCCTCAACATTAGGGTTAAGTGGCTAAATTTACTGTTTAACCAAAGCATTCCTTTAATTTAATTTTTCTTCATCATGAGAAACTCACTGTTTCATAATCAGAACAAATGCTCCTCATAAAGGCTTTTGGTTTTATATCATTCTGGTTGGATAAGCAACTCTTGGCCTAGTGCTAGTATACTTGCATGAGCATATTCCGCCTTCAAAATGTTCTAATGGCATGAGCAATATCCCATTTTTGAAGTTCAGTCAATGGAGAGCAATCGATTTGTAGCACAATGCACATATCCAAGAGTATTACCAAATGTTGATAATGGTAAACACAGCTTGAACCTTGTGTTATGCAGTCTTCAGGCTAGAGGAAATACCTAATTTCTGGAATCAGTGAAGGTTTTATATGATCTACAGTGGAGAGTAAGGTGGAAAGAAAGGGGTCTACTCAGTAGGCCCACTCAGCTCTACATTAAAATAATGGTCGTCTTACAGCATGAACTGTTTCTCCCGTAATGTTTTTGTCCTGATGCTGCCAATACTAATATTTTTTTTGCACGCATGGCAGACAATTCCTCAGCCATCCTCTGCAGGCCACTCTGAAGTTAGCCCTTTATCAATGTGCTCTGATTTTTCTGTTCAGTAGTGTAGGGTTATCATTCACTGGGCATGAAAAATCTTAAAAAAAAACATATAGAGGGGCAACATGGCTTTGAATGATCTGTGTGATCTGAGAAACTTGCCAAATGTTGTGTGTAATGAACCACATGCATGCAATCAGCTGCTGTAAAGATCATTTGTACTGTGTGATATATTTTATTGAAGGGATTTACCAGGGCTTTTGCCAGGATAATTTTATTGTGAGCATTATTGTACTCAACACAAGAGCATTGTGTTTAAATTATTATGTTTAGACATTTCATGGTTTGGAAGGATTCAGCATTACTTTGGTTGTTGGCATTTAACATAATGTTGTTAGCATTTTGGCTAAAATGAATATTTTTCTATCAGGGCTATCAATTGATAACTATATATCACATTTACATTCACAGGATTTAGCAGACGCTCTTATCCAGAGCAACTTCCATGTCCTAATTACAGGAACAGTCCCTCTTGAGCAACTCAGGGTTAAGGGACCCAGTGGTAGAGGTGAGATTTGAACCTGGGACCTCTTGATCCAGAGTTCTATAGGCAAGTACCCTACCACTAGACCACTGCCACCACCATACAAGTTTCTGGGTTTCAGATTTCTGGGTGGCTAGAAAGAAAAAAATACTTTGTGAATGCACATGATGCAAAAAAAGGAAATGTTTCCTCTGCATTTAGCCACTTGCTGTTAATTCGCCACATAAAACACTGGCCAGCCATATAGCCAGTGCCTGGCAAGCAGTTTTGTAGTCAAGTCTCTAACAACCAATAACCACCACTTCCCTGCATTGCATCCTAACATGCATCCTTATTGAGCTTGAGTCTGATCAAGGAATATTACAGAATTTTTTGTGGCCAAACATAACTTGACATTAGAAAAGGGTTAAAGTAGTAATGCTTTATTTTATAACATACAATATTTTCAACCCAGAAGGATACAAATGGCTATGGTTTTCGTCATCCATAAAATGGCATTGTAAGGTCTATTTGGTAATAAAGGCCTCCATCAATAGGACAAGTGACAAAATATCTAATGCTGTTTTTTTTCTTTTTTTGACTATATCAGTACAGTGTAGATTTTGTGCAAGTGGTTTACTTAAAATTCTCTTTTTATTCAGTAAAATTAATTTTAAAAAGAAAAAAAAATATTAGCCAAGTTAAAAATAAAATAATGCATTTTTAAAAAATTGCTTTCAAATGCTTGTAAACCAAATAAGTTATGCTATAAACATGCAGTTTGCACAATGCTAAGTTGTGCTGTAAAAGCCTCTTTTATTAGTTACATTAGCTGCTACACTATAATGAACATCTATTGCCTTGTTGACTAACTGGGGGAAATTATAGTTCGACTGTCACTGTTATTTTATTTGCACATTGCAGCTTCTCTGCAGAATGACCTGCTGTCCCTGTGTCATCACCAGAACAGGATGTGGGTCAGAGAGTGGCCTTAAAGAGTGGGCAGCTTGTGGCTGTCCACCATGTTGCTATTCTTAATTATGACACCATCCATGCAATTCCACATGCAATAATTTTAGGGTATGTTTTTCTACCCAAGATTGGCTGATGTGTTTGAGGTTTATAATTGTAATGTGTGGTGAGTATAGTTAGTATCACTGTGGCTTTAAATGACTTTTCAAGGAGGCCTGCCTGTAAAAGTAGGTGTCCTGGGCACAGAATGTTCCAGGGCTAGCTTCGAGCCTGCACCTGGTTTTGGGTGGTGGGGTTCTTTAGCTGAACTTGCAGCTCCACTCTGCAAGCACAAGGATATTTGTCCAAAACTCCCTTGACAAACAGATATAGTGATAGCTCTTGTTTTGGAGTATAAGCCTAGAGGGTGATCTCTTTTGACCTTTTGACCTATTACACAGTCTGTGATCTGATTTTGCTTGGCTTGCAACTCTCATGCTCTCAAGGGTGGGTATCAAGGTACTTTGAATAAAATAAGAAAATAAACATTTTATTTAATCATTAATAGTTTTAGTGTAGAATAAAAGAATATACTCTAAAAAAATACCAGTACCCATAGTATTCCACAAGATGACACTGCAAATGTATATTCTTTTTTTTTTGGAGAAATTTTCTTCTTGTATTGTCACTGTGACTGTCGGAAAAACAATTGAAAGGCATAGTGGATAACTCTATCATCCAGAAGCCATGAAAAAAAGCCAAATATGTACCATAAATACTGGTACAGTAAGAAAGTCTATTAATACTACATTTGCACTTTCAGTAAGAATGTGGATGGATGTAACTTTTCTATCAATAAATAAGATTCAAAATAACAGATTTTATAATAGAAAATACATTTAAGGGCATGTTTGATAATGGGCACTTACACTAAGCAGTTTTTAATTATTCAAAAATTCCTAATAACAGTAACAGTAATAACAGTAATAACATTAAGCGCAATTAAATTGGAAAATAGCCCAAATTTACCATGGGTGGATAAAGAGTGGGTGGTGGTGGTCTAGTGGTAGGATACTTGCCTATGGTTCCAGAGGTCCCAGGTTTGAATCCCACCTCTAGCACTACCACCACTGGGTCCCTGAGCAAGACCCTTAACCCTGAATTGCTCCAGGGGGCCTGTCCCTGTGATTAGGACATGTAAGTTGCTCTGGATAAGAGCGTCTGCTAAATGCCGTCAATGTAAATGTAAAGATCTGCAAACAAACAGCCTGTGGAATAATTTACACAAATGCTATTACTACAAAAATTTGATCAAACCCAATTGTTCTGTGCTAACCCTTTGTACAATGGAAACAGTAAATCCAATGTGGCACTCCCTAAATGGGGGGAAGCCGAAAGACAAAGAAGAAGAAGACCCTAGACATATTATCAGGGCTGAAACAATTTTTCAGTTTTATCGATGATGTCCATATTTTCTTGAGTGAGTTTACAACCTCAGCCCGTTGACAGCAGCAGTCCTTCTACATGATCAGATCTACATTCAGCTATATACTGACATAAATACTGACATAAAAATGCCTTTTCTGTGTCCTTTTAATTAGTTTAATATTACACTGAAACTTAGGTAAATGTAGGCAAAAAATCAAAGACTAATCTTTTTAAAAAATGAATTTCTTATGAACAAAATGTAACACTTATGTGAATTTGTATATCTTTTAATCTTTCTTGTTGCTGGATAAGTGTAATGGTGGCGGGGTGCAGGAAGGACGTCAGTGCAGAGCCAGTGATCCGGAACATAACTTTATTCCATAAACCAAAATACAGAGAACTAAAACAACACCATTAACATAAGACTTCACCTTGCAAATGAACCACGCTCTGTTCTGACTCATTGGAGATTAAATAGCAGCCCCAATGAAGCACACCTGTGCCTTCATGAGCTCAGGTGTGCTCAGTCAGAACAGAGCGCCCTCTACTGCACCAAACCTGAACTGTGACAATAAGGGTTTTATGTCCTATTTTATTTAAAGCCCAGTAAATGGAAAGACAGCTTTTTGTGTGAGACTGTAAAAATTAACCACAAAAACATCTTTTATAATATTTTTTAATCCACTTTACCAAGGTTGCCTATAATTATTGAGCTAAATGTATATGAGTAGATATCAATAGAAAAAAACACAATTATGAATTGAATTAAGTCAGACTTATTTACATGAAAGATCAAAAAATTAATCTTACTTAGTGTTCTATTCAGGCACTGCTATTCAGGAGCTACTATAAAATTAATGTTGAAGTTAATTCAATCATCAGGATAAAGAACTGAAGTGTGGTCTGATCATTAAGTTTAAGAGGGAAATAAAAGTTGTTACTGACCATTATCACTGGGAGAGATCTTACTTTCATGTGTATTTTTACCATGTAATCCCTCTAAACTTCTGGCCTGTAGTGTTTGTACTTGGACACTTCATCCACTCACATAAAGCTGAAACTCCTACACTGACGTGCCTGCTATGGAGTTTTACTTGCCAGTATTCCACTGTGCAAAATAATGTGTGAGATATTGCAGTCTTGCTGATTGTTGGCTTCTCATAGCAGGTGCTATGCTTCTGGACACATCGTGTTAGACTTAACTCAGCATGAGACGCATTTGACAATGAGGAGCAGTCAGTTTAATTTATCCTACCTTCTGTCCATAAAGCACAGACTGGCTCATATTTATTAGTTATAAAGTGCACAAAGCATTTCAATTTTAGTTTTTTAGTGTATTTCACAGAGTAGCCAATGACTTCAGATGTCCACTGTGCACCAGCTGCATCTGGTAAACTCCTGACTGTCAGTTGAAGTTACAGGCCCCTGAATGGCTCGTCAAGAGCCTCAGCCTCTTGAAAATTTATTTGGAAACAGGCAGCAAATATTTGACCCTTCCCAGCCTTTCCTCTATGTCTTGGCTCCTTTCTGGAGTTGGCCAGGTGCTCTCTAAGGCTACAAGTGAGGTTCTTAAAGGTGTGTAGCCTTGTGACATAAAGGGAACAATGAGTTTGGGCAAAGTTAGGAACTTTTGGGGTTAACAATTCCATGTTTGTATAAACAAGACTACTATAATATCAGAGAATCTTTATTTGTCCTGAAGGAAATTACTTATATATAAAGGTAAATAAATGTCAAAAACTTTATAAATGGGCAGTAAGCATTTTCTTAATCAGAAAGCCCTACTGTAAATACAAAAACATTAAAATACCATATATTTAGCAAGTCTTAAAGTCTTAATAAAAATCTTATTTAATCAGTATAATTTGTAGTTCCTGGTTTGGCTAATCATTGCCAAACCAGAAAACAGCTTCTTCCTCTGCTTTTGCCTGCTCCTGTTTAGGGCTCCTATCATCCATTTCCATTTCTTCTGGTCCTCTGCATCTTCCTCATTCAAACCAACCACCTGCATGTTCTCTCTCACTACATCAATAAACCTTCTTATTGTTCTTCCTCTTTTCCTCTTGCCAGGCAGCTCCATCTTCATCATCCTTCTCGCAATATAATACTCCCTCCACTGTACATGTTCAAACCCACGCAACTTTGCTTCTCTAACATTGCCTCCAAAACATCTAACCTGAGCTGTCCCTCTAATATACTTGCTCCTGGTCCTGTCTATCTTTGTCACTTCCAACAAAAATCTTAGCATCTTTAACTCTGCAAACATTGCTTCTGTAGTGTTCTTTCTTGGCATGGAGCCATACTGTTACTCATTAATCATCACCTCTTTTCTTAACCTAGCTTCCACTACTCCTTCCCATAACTTCACGCTGTGGATGGTCACCTTTGTTCCTTTTTAGTTACTACAGCTCTGTACACTGCTCTTCCACTCCTCAGGCATCCTCTCACTTTCCAAGATTGTGTTAAACAATCTGGTCAGAAACCCAACTGCCATCTCTCCTAAACATCTCTATGCTTCCACAGGTATGTCTTCTGAATCGACTGCATTTCCATTCTTCATCATCTTCACTGCTGTCCTGACTTCTATCTTGCTAATACGTTGCACTTTCTGGTTCAGTATCCTCACATCATGTAATCTTCTGTCTCTCTCATGCTCTTCATTCATCAGCTCCTCAAATTACTCTTTCCATCTGCATTTCGATTTCTGTCCTATCTACAGTTCTTTCCCAGCTCTGTCTCTATGTCTAGCCAATCGGTATAGGTCCTTTTCTCCCTCCTTAAAGTTATCTTTAGCCTTTCGCCACTGCATTTTTCACCCTGTACTTCATCTCCTTGTACTCCTGTCTACTTAGTTCATCTCTGTGGCTTTCTCACTTCTTCTTTGCTTGACTCTTCTTCTGTGTGAACTCCTGGTCTTCTGGGTTCCACCACCAGGTTTCCTTAGCCTCATTCTTTGGTCCAGATGTCACACCTAGTACTTTTGGCTGCCTGTCTTAACTTCTGCCTGAATTTCACCTTGCAGTCTTCTGTCTTCAGCTTCCACCATTTGATCCTTGACTCTGACCTCACTTTTCTCCACTGCTTGAACTCAAAGGTCATCCTACAGACCACCATCCTACGTTGCCAGTCTCCTTTAGACTGACTCTCCTCCAAATGTCACTCTGTGCTCCTCTGTCTTCTTAAAACAAATATTTACTACAGCCATTTCCAAGCAAATTCTACCATCTGACCTTCTGCATTCTTCTCCTTGATACTATACCTACTCATCACCTCATCACCCTTTACTTACATGTTCATTAAAGTCCAGTCTCCAATCACCACCCTTTCTCCTCCATCTCACAACCAATTTGTAGACCATAAGCACTAACAATATTGATTCACACCTTCAGCTTCCAGCTTCAAACTCATTACCCTATCTGACACTCTTTTCACCTCTAAAACACTCTTAACATACTCTTCCTTCAGGATAACACCTACCCCATTCCTCCTTACATGTTCCAATATTCGCTAACCCTTATTTTTATGATCGTCAGTTTGTGTACCTAGGTAATCAGGTTCCTCTTGCCTCATTTTCCTTGTGAAGTAGTGGTCTTGCCTCCTTAAATTGCCACAACCTGCTGTAGGCCATTTTTGGCCAATTCAGAACAGCTTCAGGACAGTCTGCTTTTCTACATGCATATATTTGTCACGACAGATCAGCATGGCTGCCAATAATCTGTTTACTTTGTTTGGCAAGTGGTTTTAAAACATGGCGTGAGTCCGTGTCTGTTTGTTACTGTCTGCTTTTCTTGCTGAATAATTGGTCCCTAAACAGATATTCTTCAAAAGTTGAAGTTTGTAAATATGAAAAAAAGGTTTTACTAGTTATAGATTCACAGATAGTCACAGATTTGAATCTTGCCCCCAGTACCGTCACCATTGGGTTCCTGAACAAAAGCCTTAAATTCCAAGTTGCTCCTGGGAGACTGCCCATACTCTTGATAAGAGTGTCTGTTGAATGTCATAAATGTAAAGGAAATGTACTGTGTGTGTGCGTGTGTGTGTGTATGTGCGTGTGTGTGTGTGTGTGTGTGTGTGTGTGTGACTATGACTGCTACTACTGGAAAGGCTAAAATGGAACTGCTCTAGTTAACACATACCTTGGCATAGCCAGAAGTGGAAAATCTTTAAATGGAACTATTGCACAATAGACACGATATGTTAGCTCCCTTCACTCCATGCTGTGATGTATGTACATGTCTGTCTGTTTAGTATATTATATTTGTCTGCAAATGTTATTATATATACTGTTTAATATACAAGTATGTATATATACATGGTGCATGGCAAATAACACTTATTATTTTGAATAAGTTAATGCTATGATTAAAAAAAAACAGTCAGATCACTCAGTCCTGCTTACTGTGTATGGGGCTGCAGGAGTTTCCATGCTGACACCTGTTCACTTGCAAATTTGTCTACAATGGGCAAATGAGCATCAGAACTGGACCTCTCAAAGATGTTGACCAGGTCTTCGGCAATGTAATGTCCCAGGCTGGGTCCCGGCCCTGTTGCATCACTTTTGCAGACCAAGAACCAAGCCTTCATGGCAGTGGTTTACACTACTGGCCGTGGCAATTTTCAGCAAGATAATGCATCCTGCCATATTTGTTTTGTTCTTCTATGGGGGACTTTTAGCAGGTACTAGCCAGTGCATAATGGTTAAACCTCACAAAATGTTGTTTTTTGAAAGCTCAGTCGTCCAGTCATCACAATTTGTCCCTTGTCAAAGTTGCTGAAATCCTTTATATATATATATATATATATATATATATATATTAAGGGGTGGGGTATATATATCCCACCACTTGACAGGTGACATTCTAATAAAATATTCAATGCTATTAACACCTGTTAGTTATTTTAATACTTTTTGAGTACCTGCTATTTCTCAGTAAAGCTGTCGGCTAAATGTCAGTGCATCAAATGTTAAGGCAGACAGATTCCTGAAACACAATTCAGGCCATATTTTTAATCAGATAGGATTCTTTTAAAATTTTTAATTAGTTTTAACTGTTATACCTGTTTTCTAAGTATAATTGATAATTTATCTGTTTATTTGCAATTTATCTTAGTTTTCCCACAGTCATATAAGGTCTTGTAGCCCCTTCAACTGAAATGAATCGTTTTGAGGTCAGAGAGTTAAACTGCTATTGGACAGGGCATAAAAAGGTGAACATTAATACTATCTCAGGCATGGACTCTTACTCAAAGGGTGAACAGACACACACACACAGACACACACACACACACACACTGCAGACACTGATCCCCTTTCTCCTCTCCTTATGTCAGCACAGTGGTGTTCAAGAATAAGTGGTGTACTGAACTGAAAACCAGATCAGCTCATGGGAATGTGCTAAATGGTCTTGCCTTGTAAACTGGCAATGCCATGAAGTCATTGGGCTATGTGGCAGTGGGCTTTTTATTTTGAATACAGCTCAGCTCTTGTTTCATCTGAAAAGTGGATCTGGAGTGTTAAAGACATTGCAGTTCCGCCCTGTGGCATAAATCCCCAAAGGAGAAGTGTATTTCTGCCTATGACTTAATTTCACCACAAAGGCATCTTGACATCATGGTTTAGTCTGTTAGCATGTGTCTGTATGTGTGTTTGTCCATGATGTCTTACTCTCTGATTCCTTTTAAAGTATCAGAGCTTTAGTGTGCTAAAATTTAGCCACAACTATGAGCGGGCAGCTTGGCAAAAATGTTTTTTAAGTGTTTGCAAAATATTTAACCCTGCAGTTAATATGATTACTTTACACCATGATGCATAGCTCAGAAATTCCCAGAGCCCCTCTTATCCTGTTTCTCTTTTATTCTCCTTTAAGTGAGATTATGGTTATTTGACAAAGGTGGATGTTTTTCAGTTGTGTAGTACTGGAAAACTTTTGGCACAGTTTCATTCTCCTTACTACTCATGCATGCAGCAAAATTTACAAGCCAAAAGGTTCCCATTGAGCAACTTGGGTCATAAATCCTGCATAAAATTAGGGCTCAAACTTACATAGTTCTACACTGTTCCTTTGAGGCCTCTTGTCTGATTTGTAGTACACTGGCGTCACATTGGTGTACTACTTTAGTTTGAACAACAGGAGGAACTCCTCCATGTCCTGAATGTCTTTCCTCATTACAAATGAGATGATTCTGTTGGCCAATTTCACATCATGGGTCTGTTTTTTCTCAAGATTTTCACAGCCCAACTGCATTCATGTACAATTCAGTATGATGTTACAGAACTGGACAAAAGTAAAAGTTTGAAAGACGTTTTTAGATGTGGAGCACCTCTTGAAACTGACTTGTAACTTACTCACGCTTTTCCACACTTTTCAGGCTTTTCCTCAGGGGGGCGCCAGTTGCAGTCAAACAGATTTTGCCTAGAGGCAAGTGCTTTGTGTCAGTGCCTTTGTACTTAAAGTCAATGTCAAGAACTGCATGAGTCTGACCTGCTTTAACTATTTGCTTATAAGATGTCCTTTGAACATTGCTGCTTTCTCAGCCTTGTCAATGTAAGGAGGTCCTTTGGACAAGTTCACTTAGAAACACCACAATGGAAACCTGAGCAGCGCTAATCGATTTCCAGTGACACCATGAAGGAATCCCACCCTGACACTGAAGCCAACACAATGAGTTTAAGGCTCCCAGTGTCTCACCCGACTTCCATTCAGGCCTTACCGTTAACATTAGCTCATTGCTTTGCTGCCGGGAAGGTAGCCACCACAGCCAATTACATCAGAACCCTAATCCGTAAATGGTAGACAGGAGGGACTCAGATTTAATCAGAGCACCAGCTAGCACTGGGAATGACCACAAATTAGTTGTTCTTTGAAGACCATCAGAGAAGATTTTGTAAATGTGCCACACACATCTGCATAGTGTAGCTTAACATTGTCCTAATTATACACCTTCCATGCCTCTTCTGTGGTTTGGCCCCTAAGTCTCTGATGATCTGTCTTCTCATGCAGAGGCCTTTGTGGTTGAGTTTCCCTCTGTCTTGCATCCTTTCTAGCACTGAAACATGTAGATCATGTTGGGTTGGGTTACCCAATGATTTCTAGTTTGTACGGTCTAGCTGGTGGAGTTTTTGAGCCTGTGCAGACCCCAAATATTTACTGTGCTTTTAAGAAAGCTTTATCAATAATTTTTGCTATTTAATGAAAATCACTGAATCACTGAACAATTTTTACATTTAAAAATGCTCAATTCATTTAAAGCTTTTAGATTACAAAGCCTAAAAATATAAAAAAAAAACAAGCACAAATCTAATTTAAGACTATGTGATGGGCAGTTTTTAATATTTTAGGATACATTTATATAGATTTTCAGTTGTTCAAATAATATTACAATAAAATTAAAAATTAAACTATTAACGATAATATTGAGAGAGGTTCTAAATCTGTTCAGAGACATTACAAACCTTACACCTTCCAACAGGGCAGAGGTGGCCCAGTGATTAGAGAGTTGGCCCCAGAATCAGAATGTCATGGATTCGAAAGTAGGTTGCGCTGTTACCCTTGAGCAAGGTACCATTCCCATCACTGCTCCCTGGGTGCTTTCAACAGCTGCCCCCTACTGCACGTGTAAAAAGCAGAGGTTGAATTTTGTTGTGGTTCACTGTGTGCTGTGCCATGTTTCACAATCACAAGAATAGTCACTTTCACATACCTAGTCTTCCATCTGTCAATATCAATGTAAATAACTCATCTGTCAGATTGAATTCACTCAACCTATATTAAATTAAATTGGAACATTTTAAAGATTGAAGTGATATTATTCTTGATACCATGCACTTTCTCTCTTNATATATATATATTAAGGGGTGGGGTATATATATCCCACCACTTGACAGGTGACATTCTAATAAAATATTCAATGCTATTAACACCTGTTAGTTATTTTAATACTTTTTGAGTACCTGCTATTTCTCAGTAAAGCTGTCGGCTAAATGTCAGTGCATCAAATGTTAAGGCAGACAGATTCCTGAAACACAATTCAGGCCATATTTTTAATCAGATAGGATTCTTTTAAAATTTTTAATTAGTTTTAACTGTTATACCTGTTTTCTAAGTATAATTGATAATTTATCTGTTTATTTGCAATTTATCTTAGTTTTCCCACAGTCATATAAGGTCTTGTAGCCCCTTCAACTGAAATGAATCGTTTTGAGGTCAGAGAGTTAAACTGCTATTGGACAGGGCATAAAAAGGTGAACATTAATACTATCTCAGGCATGGACTCTTACTCAAAGGGTGAACAGACACACACACACAGACACACACACACACACACACTGCAGACACTGATCCCCTTTCTCCTCTCCTTATGTCAGCACAGTGGTGTTCAAGAATAAGTGGTGTACTGAACTGAAAACCAGATCAGCTCATGGGAATGTGCTAAATGGTCTTGCCTTGTAAACTGGCAATGCCATGAAGTCATTGGGCTATGTGGCAGTGGGCTTTTTATTTTGAATACAGCTCAGCTCTTGTTTCATCTGAAAAGTGGATCTGGAGTGTTAAAGACATTGCAGTTCCGCCCTGTGGCATAAATCCCCAAAGGAGAAGTGTATTTCTGCCTATGACTTAATTTCACCACAAAGGCATCTTGACATCATGGTTTAGTCTGTTAGCATGTGTCTGTATGTGTGTTTGTCCATGATGTCTTACTCTCTGATTCCTTTTAAAGTATCAGAGCTTTAGTGTGCTAAAATTTAGCCACAACTATGAGCGGGCAGCTTGGCAAAAATGTTTTTTAAGTGTTTGCAAAATATTTAACCCTGCAGTTAATATGATTACTTTACACCATGATGCATAGCTCAGAAATTCCCAGAGCCCCTCTTATCCTGTTTCTCTTTTATTCTCCTTTAAGTGAGATTATGGTTATTTGACAAAGGTGGATGTTTTTCAGTTGTGTAGTACTGGAAAACTTTTGGCACAGTTTCATTCTCCTTACTACTCATGCATGCAGCAAAATTTACAAGCCAAAAGGTTCCCATTGAGCAACTTGGGTCATAAATCCTGCATAAAATTAGGGCTCAAACGTACATAGTTCTACACTGTTCCTTTGAGGCCTCTTGTCTGATTTGTAGTACACTGGCGTCACATTGGTGTACTACTTTAGTTTGAACAACAGGAGGAACTCCTCCATGTCCTGAATGTCTTTCCTCATTACAAATGAGATGATTCTGTTGGCCAATTTCACATCATGGGTCTGTTTTTTCTCAAGATTTTCACAGCCCAACTGCATTCATGTACAATTCAGTATGATGTTACAGAACTGGACAAAAGTAAAAGTTTGAAAGACGTTTTTAGATGTGGAGCACCTCTTGAAACTGACTTGTAACTTACTCACGCTTTTCCACACTTTTCAGGCTTTTCCTCAGGGGGGCGCCAGTTGCAGTCAAACAGATTTTGCCTAGAGGCAAGTGCTTTGTGTCAGTGCCTTTGTACTTAAAGTCAATGTCAAGAACTGCATGAGTCTGACCTGCTTTAACTATTTGCTTATAAGATGTCCTTTGAACATTGCTGCTTTCTCAGCCTTGTCAATGTAAGGAGGTCCTTTGGACAAGTTCACTTAGAAACACCACAATGGAAACCTGAGCAGCGCTAATCGATTTCCAGTGACACCATGAAGGAATCCCACCCTGACACTGAAGCCAACACAATGAGTTTAAGGCTCCCAGTGTCTCACCCGACTTCCATTCAGGCCTTACCGTTAACATTAGCTCATTGCTTTGCTGCCGGGAAGGTAGCCACCACAGCCAATTACATCAGAACCCTAATCCGTAAATGGTAGACAGGAGGGACTCAGATTTAATCAGAGCACCAGCTAGCACTGGGAATGACCACAAATTAGTTGTTCTTTGAAGACCATCAGAGAAGATTTTGTAAATGTGCCACACACATCTGCATAGTGTAGCTTAACATTGTCCTAATTATACACCTTCCATGCCTCTTCTGTGGTTTGGCCCCTAAGTCTCTGATGATCTGTCTTCTCATGCAGAGGCCTTTGTGGTTGAGTTTCCCTCTGTCTTGCATCCTTTCTAGCACTGAAACATGTAGATCATGTTGGGTTGGGTTACCCAATGATTTCTAGTTTGTACGGTCTAGCTGGTGGAGTTTTTGAGCCTGTGCAGACCCCAAATATTTACTGTGCTTTTAAGAAAGCTTTATCAATAATTTTTGCTATTTAATGAAAATCACTGAATCACTGAACAATTTTTACATTTAAAAATGCTCAATTCATTTAAAGCTTTTAGATTACAAAGCCTAAAAATATAAAAAGAAAACAAGCACAAATCTAATTTAAGACTATGTGATGGGCAGTTTTTAATATTTTAGGATACATTTATATAGATTTTCAGTTGTTCAAATAATATTACAATAAAATTAAAAATTAAACTATTAACGATAATATTGAGAGAGGTTCTAAATCTGTTCAGAGACATTACAAACCTTACACCTTCCAACAGGGCAGAGGTGGCCCAGTGATTAGAGAGTTGGCCCCAGAATCAGAATGTCATGGATTCGAAAGTAGGTTGCGCTGTTACCCTTGAGCAAGGTACCATTCCCATCACTGCTCCCTGGGTGCTTTCAACAGCTGCCCCCTACTGCACGTGTAAAAAGCAGAGGTTGAATTTTGTTGTGGTTCACTGTGTGCTGTGCCATGTTTCACAATCACAAGAATAGTCACTTTCACATACCTAGTCTTCCATCTGTCAATATCAATGTAAATAACTCATCTGTCAGATTGAATTCACTCAACCTATATTAAATTAAATTGGAACATTTTAAAGATTGAAGTGATATTATTCTTGATACCATGCACTTTCTCTCTTTCTGATAGATAAAAAGACTGGCACGTCTGCAGTGGGTAGTAAGGTCACATTTTATTATTCCTCTATTTATACTTGTGCTAGAACTAGCTTACGTAACCCAGCACTCTTTTTTTTGTGATGCAGCCCATGCCAGGCCATATTTTCTTTTACGTCTTGGCAAGTGGCACTATGACATTGATCAAACACAATAAAATGTTTCATTTTTAGCAGTGTGGTGGAGAGAGACAGAGATAAAGGTGGAGGGGGGAGGGTGGAAGGAATGGAAAGATGAAAAAAACTGGAGGGACTTTGCGTTTTGTGGTATGCGTTGGCGTGCTTCTATCTTGCTGTCAAGGAAAACGTGGCAACATCATGTGATGTAGAGCCAGCACATTCAGACATCTGATAATTGATTTTCCACTGATCCCTTGGAGTTGGGCTGTTCAGACATTTTCTAAAGGACAGTGTATTTTGTCCTTATTTCTCTCTGTGTACTGATCATACACATAGGTAAAAAAAATTAAACAGGTCTGACTACATGGATATTTTGCATGCATATTCAGAACCATCACTTAGTTCTTAGAACATCTTTGGCTAAAATAATAGCCTAAAGTCTTCTTGGGAATGGTCTTACAAACTTGGCACATTTTCTTTTGGAAGTTTCTTACATTTTTCTTGGCAGAATCTTTCCAGCTCAATCAGGCTAGATGGGGAGCCTTAGTGCACAACCATTATCAGATTTCTCCTGAGATGCTATACTGGGTTCATGTCTGGACTCTGTCTGGGACATCCCAGGACTTCCACAGAGTATTCCCTGAAGCCACTCCTGTAATTTCTTTGCGGTTTGTAAAAAATGGAGAAAAGTCCAAAGTTAATAGTGTGGTCCCTTCAGCCATTCTCTAATGTTAGAGAAGAACTTGTAGGGTTGCCGGTTTAATTCAATGAACATTGCTTTCTTACTTCCACATTCACAGCTTAAAGAACCATAGGGCAAGGAATTTACCCCATAACTGCCCACTGCACATCGTAGACAGTGTGTGTTCACTACCAATGTGTTTGGAGGGTTAAATGCTGAGGACAAATCCTCTGCTCACTAAACAAACATAGCGTGTGTTGCAGCCATGGGATATAACTAAGTAATTTCATTTCAGCTAAATACGGAAGCTGGTTTTGTGTACTGGATTTAACATATTGGAAAAATTTATCATAAACTGTAGTCTGAGCAAACACTTCCTAAATGTGAATAAACTAAATAAAAATAATTTCAATGGGTTTCAACTTGCAGGAAGAATGATTATATTGATTTCCAGTCAGAAAATGAACAAAACATTTGACCATGGGTGCTGAGACTACTGGAGATTGTAGGAGTATGATGTTGATATGGCGTTTTCATATTTAAAGATAAAAAGATATCTCTATTATGCTGCCTTTGGTCTTTCTAGGCACATTGTTTAAAGTTACATGATCTTATATCTTAAAATGTCTTAGCGTGCTTGAAGGAGAATATTAAGTGTCCTATAGAACTGCTATTTGCCAGATCCTTAAATAAAAACAGATTTAGCTTTCAAAGCATTTTGTATGACTCTGTGTTCTAATTTGGTTTTGGTGTTTGACCTTTTGTAGGTGAACATGACCTCAGTTTCAGTTTCACTCCAATTAACATACTTTTTAGTATCTTAATGCGCACACACATACACAGACACTTTACATGAGCGTATATAAGCAGAAATATATTTATAAATATTGAAATAGAAGAGGTGTCTCATGTAAAACAGGTAAATCTGTACACAGCTTTAGGTTGTATACAATCTTTTGATTTTCTAATTCTACCGAGAATGTAGTACTGCACATTTAATACTGCACATCCATAACAACACATGCAAAAGCTGTGGCACCTTTTATCTTTTATTTTGGCCAAATATGTTACATATACAGTGGATCAAAATTTGCAGAAAAATTCCATGTTTAAGTTTAGCAAGGGAGTTAGTAAGGATGCGTTACCTTTTTGTCTTTGATAAACACATAAATTGACAGAGGATATTGAAGCTTTAGCATTAAACTGTATGAAACCTTTTTAAAGTTAACTGGTGACTAGAGTCTTCTTAAAAACCACTGACACGTGATTATCTAGAGTTTGTTAATGTTTACAAAACTGAGCAAAGAAAGTTATTCATTATAAATTATGTGTGGAGAAATGTTTGAGTCACTGTGCTTTTGAATAGAATATCTGTTTAATTGTGCATGTACATGCACGTTTGTGTGTGTGTGTGTGTGTGTGTGTGTGTGTGTGTGTGTGTTTTTCTTTCTGTCCTTAAGAATGTGTGTGGCTGACTAAAATAAACGTCTAACTCATTTTCTGTTTTTCCTGGAGAGGAGGCACCTGACCCTGAAACCAATACACACTCACACACACACACACACACACACACACACACACACACACACACACACACACACACACACACACACACACACACATAGCTACAGTGGTGTAGAAAGCTGGAAGAATATAGTGTGTGTAGTCAGTTGTGAGAGAGAGAGAGAGAGAGAGAGAGAGAGAGAGAGAGAGAGAAAGAATATTGACTGTATATTGACAGCATGCCAGTTATTTATAACTGAATGCCACATTTTCAGGAATCAAGCAGGAAAGTGTATTTGAGGTAAGAAATCAGAGCTCCTGGAGGAAAACAACACAGACATGAGGAGAACATACTAATTCCACAATGAATGTGTTTTCTGCTCAATACAACACACATACATTCTTTATTTGAGTTTTTGGGGGGACTTTTCTTAGCCATGTGAAAGTACTTTATATCAGTGGGCTAACAACAGACATGCTTTCTGTTGCACAATGCAGACAATGCACATGGTTACATCCTACGTTTTCATTTCATGGTGTGTTAGGTTAGGGCCCTGGTTTGATGGCCCAGTTTCTGATGTCTGCACACTCCAGGGGCAGTGGGATGGCACAGCGCCGTTGCCTTGCAACAAGAAGGTCCTGGGTTCAATTTCCAGTTTGGCCGGCCTATGTCCTTCCTTTAAGGCATTTTTTGGTATATTTTCCCCATGTCTGTTTCCTCTGGGTGCTCCAGTTTCCTCCCATAGTATACGTCAGGTGAAGTGGAGCTGCTAAATTACAACTTAGGTGTGAGTGTGTGTGTAAGTGTGAATGTCCTGTGATGGACTGTGACCTATCCACGATGTTTCCTCTCACCCTATGTGAGCTGGAATAAGCTCCAGCACTACCCGGGACCATGACCAAGTTAAGCAATTAAGATAATGAGTAAGTGATTGACTGAGTGTGTGAGTGAATGAGTAAGTGAGTAAGTGACAGTGGACTAGTTTAGACTGGGCTCAGTAAGAAGAAAAATCAAGATTATATGCACTATTTTGTTTGTTTGTTTTTAATTTTCATTTTCTCATTCTGCTTCCTTGATGTAAGAACTCTTTTATTTGGAAAAATATAAAGAACTCTTTTATTAAAACTCTTTTATTTGGAAACTGGAAAGTCAATTTGAGCTGTGTCAGTTAGACACAGTGGAATACACAGTGAACTAACCCCAGCAGTTTGACTGGAGATGGGACCATGGGGACTTAAAGTTTTCAAGTGTTTTTTTTCATGGAACTCTCCCTGTTGCATAAGAACATCTGTTAGATGTTATTTTAATGTTCATTGGTTCACTTGTCTCATTGCTCCTATCAGATCTGATGGATTGGCAATGTTAAAGCTTGCATTGTAAAAGAGAACAATGAAAGTTAAAAGGTGGACTTTGCTGTTTACTCAAGTGAACATTGTATTCCTATACTGGATTTATGGCCCTTGACGGGTCACTTTGGTCCATGCTTTCACTTCGTCTCGGTCCATCATTTTTAGTGCAGTTTCTTGCTCACCCTAGACTTAACCCCAAACAGTTACTGTGCTTTAAGCATGACTGTTCGTATCAATTTCATATTCATCTGCATGTACTTCCCCTGAGGGATGCATGCAGTGGCTGTATGCTGTGACTTGTGTGGAATGTGTGGGCGTGAAATTAAATATTCATTGCTTGGCACAACACTGCCTAAGACAAAACATGGTGCAGACTGTTACTAAAACAAATCATGCATGCTGAATGACAGACTCACTCACTTAGCAGCACTGGCACTGCGATACAAGAAAGTTAAAATGGAGTGAACACTGAGATAAAAAGAAAACTCTTCCACAGGGCTTCAGTAATAAGTAGCTATCTTGACAACAACAACCGCCTAGAGAGTGAGAATAGTTCTGTATTAATGTGACTCTTTACAATCAATTTGATCAGAAAAAAACATGACTAATGTAGATTGGCTTTTCTTGTGCACTGAAATGAAATTTGACACAACACCATAGCAATAATAGTATGGTTATTTTAAGTATAAGAATTCCAGTTTGTTTCAGTAAGCCAAAAATTCAAGAAAAAATTGGGAAGCATGCTCCCAAAATCTTTGAAATGATCATGTTTTTATATATTATGGTTAAGCTTAGTAGTACTTTATATATGAACTATTGATTTCAGATTTTTTAGGATAGACTTCAACTACTAACCATGTAATACAAATATCCTGTTATTAAAACTGTATGAAATTTGCAGACCAATTTGTTTAGGACTTAAGACCATACTCAGGACTTTAGATTTGCCAGTACTGACACAGGACTTGGCTTGAAACAGCCTACAGCCATGGCCAACATTTTGAGAATGACGCAAATATGAATTTTCACAAAGTTTGCCTCAGTTCCTCAGTACAGCATGCCAGGGCGAATTGCAAAAAGAAGGAGCAACACTGTAAATTTAAGTTTTTGCATAAACTTAATGTAATAATCAATAAAAACCTTTGAAACTCATGAAATGCTTGAAATTATACCTCATTAACCCATAGAAACATCTGACAAAAAAGATCTAAAAACACAGAAACAGAAAAAAGTTTGTGAAAACTTTTGGCCATGGCTGTATATCGACACAAGACTACTGGCATTGACCTAGGACTTTAGACTGCCTGTACTTACTCAGGCCTTGATTTGAGACTTGCCAGTACAGGCCCAGAACTTCACTTGTATTGTCACTTGTATTGACTCAGGACATGAGACTGCCTGTATTGATTAAATGACTCTCTAAATATTTAATGTAGTTTTATAACATATTGCATTTGTATTATGTTTTTATCACTTTTACCAATTCTGGTTTGCACCTTTGACTTTTATTTCATGTTTAGGCTCAAAAATGCCAAAAACAGAATCACAATTATTATGTTGATTGATAGTTTAGAATTTTCATTTTCAGCTGAATTGTTTCATTCAACAACAGTGTGCAATTAATTTAAAATTACATCATGTTTGCAATAAAAGGGTTAGTGTAACTATTTTGAGCAAATCAGAGGCATGACATTTAAACTATCTGTAGTGAAAAGGAAAAGTACCAACATCTTTTGTGAAGTCATATTTCAAGTTAAAGCATTGGAGGGTGATCTGTGTTCAGTGACTGGAACCTAATGAGAATCAGTGCTATAAATGTAAGGATATTTTGAGGAATCAGGGAGAAAGAATAGTCTAATAGTTCCTGCTCTGTGACTGCTCTCCAGATGGCTGGAAGTTGGAATTGCACACCTGACCAGTGCCCCTTGCTGGGTGATCTATCTACGGGTGCTTCAGGAGGCCGTGTGGCCTGGGGGCGACCTACCAGTTGGGCCGCAGCCTGAAAGGAGTCCAGAGCAGAGGGAGGAAACACGTCTTCAGTGCCTTGATTGCCTTATGAAACTGTTTCCAGGTCAGTCCTTAAAGTATTTTTCAAGGACATGCAGCACCTCACAAGCCTAGCTAGTGACATACTCAGTTTTAGAAGGTTTAATATTCTCCACAAGGAGGAGCACTCTATCTAACTTATGTGTGCATGACTAATTTGAAGAAATCTAACTCTTAGTGTGACCTTCTGCGATTTTTCTTGTGTTCAGGTACTATAGTCCCCCTGTCCAGAACAACTTTGCACAATGGAATACCCTTACAAAGGCTATGTAGTTGTTCATCATAGTTCATTTATAACTTCTTTAATGTGGAATCATGAATAGGACTCAAAAAGTTCGGTTCATGACCTCAACATGTGTACAACATTGACAAGTTCTAAAATAAATGTACTTATAATTCTCCTTCCTGTGTGTGTGTGTTTGTGTGTGTGTGTGTGTGTGTGTGTGTGTGTGTGTGTGTGTGTGTGTTTACTTTTCAGAGATCATTCCTGACATGCTAGGCTTTGAGAAGTACAAACTTAGTTGGGATCATGTACTGGAGTCTTTGCAGGACCCATACATCAACAGGTAACTAACATCATCTCCAAATATTAGCCACTCAAAGTTAAAATAAAATCTTGTGATAATAAATAATAAGTGGACTCCCAGTTTTTGAAGAAACAGAGATACTGCTTACAGCTGCCTCCTCCCCTATATAAACAAAAAAACTCGGCGTGGACTTGCTGGGTCAGTTTAACGGTGCTGCCTGAAATTTGGTAAAGATCCTTGGGTTTACTCTCTCTCTCTCTCTCTCTCTCTCTCTCTCTCTCTCTCTCTCTCTCTCTCTCTC